>WBMW01004885.1:695279-709856 GCA_013396635.1 Penelope pileata
TGTAAGCATCTTTGCATTCAAACAGAGCAGAAAGCACAGCTGGTGATCTGCCAAGGCTGTTAACTCTTCACTCTTCCCTTCATCCAGATGGGCTAATGACAACCAGAAGAATCATTGGAAAGGTCAAAAGCAACCTCGCTCGGTAACACTCATGTCACTACAGGCAAGATACCAGTACATCAAAATTAACAGATTGATTCAAAGTTCTTCCTGCTGCAGAAAAGCTGGATCAACAACTAGCAATGCTTTTTGAGACAGACTGATTCAGCACAAACCATACCCATCCCTACTCAGGAAAGATTTTGAGTTCATGTTTGGCTCCAGAGCTTTATAGCCGCAGAGGAAGAGCTGAAGCAAGCCCTAGAGAAATGTGTTGTCTTTGGTGCCCAGGGAAAGACAAATGATACAAACTCATCACCCACCTCAGCAATAAATGCAGGCACCCTCAGGAATTAGTACCAGCTCGAGATCAATTCAGGCCAGAACAGATATCTGCTCTGTTTTCTAAAACCAGCACATCAGTTAGCTTTCCCCAATACAGCTTCATATTCATATTAAAGATGATGGCATTTTGCTACTCCACAATACACTTATACTATCATTCAAGATTTCATAGCAATCAAACTGATGACACCAGAGTGTTTGGAAGATAAACCACAAGTGCTATAAGAACTGCTCATTGAACATTTACTTGAGACTTAAGAAGAGTGGAGAGAATGTGGATAGCCACCAGGAGAGACGTGGCTGCACAGGGAGGACAGCTCCGGCCCCTCCGGAGATGCCAGCAGCACCGTACCACAACCAGGGAACACTGAGACAGCAAACCTTTCCCAAACTAATCCCAGCTGTTTCCTTGTTGGCACTTCAGAGCCCCTTCTTCAGGGCTGGCAGGACTCCTTCCCCAGCTTCAAAGCTGCAGGACCTCTGAGATGCTCTTGCGTTTACACTGGCCAGAAGACCTAATACATTGGGTTTACACTGGCGAGCAGCCCGCAGACTCTCACACCTGGCTGACAGACTCCTGCAAAAGCTGGGCTTTGTTCCAGAAGCTGCTATCTTTACAACTGTTTCAAAGAAAGTATTTATTCACATCTCTGAAAGTTTCCCTTTGAAGAAACCTTGCAGAGGGGCTGAAGAGGCCTGGAGGATCTCTGTAAATAGTGGTGGTGAGAGGGGGGATAAGCGTTTGTGTGTTTAGGAGGGTTATGTTATCTCTTCTACATCAGCCTGTATTTTATGGCAGGAAAAACTGCTCAGGAATGTTTTGAGCAAGAAGTGAAAGTCTTGAGAAATGGAGAAGAGCTACATTTAGCAGGTAAATCCCTAAGCTTTCCTATAGCATCCCCAAGCATGCTACCTGGCAGCAGCATTCAGAAAACAAAACCCTCAATTCCTAAATGTAAAGTGTAACAATTGTTCAAATTATCCTAGGAGCCAAAGCAGGCTCCTAGGTTGAGTTACACACTTTTTCTTTCACAGCTTGTTCCAGCATTTATTATATAAAGGTCTTTTAATTGCAAAACATCAGGAAATTTTGGTCCCCCTCTGGAAACACCACATGAAGCCAATAGCAGGATCTCATCAGTATGCCTCAGTCCCAGGAAAGCAAAGGTTTAAAAATATTTTACAGGCACTCAGAGCCTTGCAGCAGGTTTAAACTTGCTGTCATACCAAGACTGTGATTCAAGCAGGTAGCGCAACCCAGGGCTGGAACAGGGCTAGCTTTAACCCCAGCTTGGGGTACTATGATTAACCCGCATGCAAGATTAATGGAGATGAAAAATGACAGTCGTGCTCTGCAGCACCCCTTACCGCTCTTACAGTTTTTCTCAGACATATTTTTAAATGCTCTAACATTAAGGGCAGATTTACTAAAGACCCATCTGCCATCCAACCTTTCTGTAATGATTTCATGGCTGGACCCCGTCATCAGCCAGGGCAGCAGAAAGCAGACGGGAGACGATAAATGAGGATTGGTTTAGGAGCGAACAATTTCCACCCAGGATAACTCTAAGCAGGAAACATTCCTTATACAAGGCTCCCATTCCTTCTTCTGAAAGGTCATCCTGCACTTCTTCAGGGGGCACCCTGTTTCCTCCTGAACACGTTGCTATGAGATTTACCACTGTTACCGCCCCAGCTGTATGAGTTCATGCAAAATAAAAAAAAGTGATGGAAAAAAGGCATGTTAAACTTGCAGCACCACCTGAAATTGCAATCAGAGAGCTTCTGCACGTAAGAATCTGCAGATACATACCTTGTGCCAGGCTTACAGTAGGAGCACCCCAATATCTGGGCAGCAGAGCCAGGGTCAGGGTTAGCCTCTTGCGGAGAGCAGGCAGCCTGCACGAGTGCCGCGGGCACAACATCCCCAACTCGCTTTGGGCTCCGGCAAGCTCCTGATGAGCATTTCCCCACATGCAGCTCACCTCAGATCAATTTGAGCGCAAATTTATTTTGAAAGTCAGATAAGAATTGATCTGCCCACTTGCCTAAGGAGTGATAATACATGCTATATTAACAGCAAAATGCTTTTCTTCTCCTCAGTCTTCATAATTAAGATTTCTATATCACTTTAGGGAAAAGTCTTCTGGTGTCTTGCCTTACTCTCAGAAACACAAAGGGCCTCCTTGGTTTCTACTTTTCTCATGCAATGAAATAGGAAAGGTAGTGGAAAACGATCCTTGGCCAAAGGAAGGGAACTTTAATTTGTTTTAAATAGGAAACCCACAATCATTTCAGGTTATCAGCAGCGCCTAAGCAACTTAGTAAAACAAATCCCAATAGCTTCCACTGGTGTGTCTACTTCTAAAGCTGTTAAATGTGATTTTCAAAAGTGCTTCGATGACATAAGCATACAAATCCCACCGACTTGTAAAGTGCCTTAAGTGCTAACAGAACGATTTTTAAAAGGCGTTTAAGCTTCTATTTCCCACTGAAATCAACAAGAATTAGGCACAAACCTTTAAAAATATTCCCCAAAGGCAATGAGAATTAAACCTCCAAGCTATTTAAAGGAGGTTTTCTCAACGTTCATAAATTACCAGTACTTTCAGCTCNTTTTCAGTCTTTCTTTCTAGAAGAACCTTTTTTTTCTTTTAAGCTGATTCTTCAGAACTGCACTGAAAATAACATGGAAGCAAAAATATGATTAATTGGTAGCAAGATTGAAAAGCTCACTAAGACACTTGGTGAAGTATCTAAAATTAATACTTTTGCTAACATTTTCACACACACATTCCAGTGTTTCCTCATTCAATCTCATCAAGATAGAAACATGTCATGCAAGACTCCCAATGAAGCATCCTCTTTCGTAGTCACTAATGAAGGAAACAATCATTTCTAAAGAGATTTTCTTTGGTCTTAGAGGAAAAAAAAGACTATGTAAGACTTCAGCACATTGTAACACGTAGTGTTTAGAAGAGGCTGTGGCTTAGAGGACTTAAGTCTAAGGCTATACAGCACAACCTACGTGGTCAGTCTGATTTACTGATTTAAAAATCCGTGTATGGCACCTATTGAGTTCTCCCAACCTTCAGGATTGTTTGTAAATCCTGCCTAACGACACTTCACAGCAATAAATTAATACCTCAGCAACTATAAGATAAAGTATTTTATCTCCTAGAAAGCTGGCTCAGTGATTCTGTGATACTGATTCAAAACAGCTTTGTGCTCTCCACATTGCGGCAGTAAATACCTGCCTGCAAACCTCCTGTGCAGGATGCATTCCTGGATAAACGCTTGCCCTGTGGATATGCAGGGAGATGAATAAGGTCAAAAGTCCAACAGAACTCAGCTGGCTCAGAGCAGCACTGGTGATGTCCTTCAGTCAATTTGGGAAAGGCATGGCCAGGCTTGCATCCAGCCGCCGTACATTCCCAAGTTAGAATAACTAAATATTGCTTTGTAGCTGCAGCTACAGAAGGCTATTTGGCTGTCCAGATTGTGATCAAAATGCCCCCAAACAGGCCAAAGGGCAGAACACCTGAATTACCCCACTGTTTAATCAACCTAAGAGTACCAAACGCATAGGGGAAACATTTGCTTCTTCCCCATAGCTCAGAAGCAATATAACCCAAAGCACATCTTGTCCATATGACATTTCATTCCTCGTTGTCAGCAAGCATCTCCAATGAGAAAATGAAGGCAGGTGAGCAGCCGTGCACTTGGTAATTTGATGCAATGAAAACCTGCCTCACATAGAAAATGGCTACATTTACTGGATTTTTAAGAAAAGCTACTTGAGCATTTTAAAATGTAGTGGTAGATTTAGTGAAAGCACAAAATAGTTTATACAACTGGTTATAAAATCCATCTGCACAGAAAATAAAGCAGTACGATTTTCCATAAATACTCTTGAAAAAGAAAAAATACAAAACTATTCAGTGAAAAAGAAAATGAGAAAGCGTTTCAATACCAACATTTGTTTCAACAATTTACTCAAAAATATTATTTCATAACAAAACAAAACTTAAGACAAAATTAGAAATCATACATCTTCAGCTAAGTTATCACATGCTAGGCAGTAAAACCTGAGCTCAATTTCATTCCTTTTACAGTTAAATAACCTTTTTCTTCTAAGACTAAACTGAGACTCCAAAAAGTCCAAAATTACTGCTTTTAAGATGCAAGAGTACAATTTCGGATCAAAGCCCTGGTATCAATTTGTTCAGAATATACATATATACATATACATATGTATTTTAACTCTCAATACACTGTTTTCAAACCTACTGATACAGAATAATTAAGTATTTGTATTCTATAAAGGGTAAGACCACAGCTGAAAAAGGACAAATTTTGGAAGAGGAAAAAGTAGAATGTTTTGTTCCATTGAAGTGAAAAAGAGGTAGAAAATGTACCGCGGTCAGTTTGCTGTATGAGCTGTACTCCCAAATAGCAAAGTCTTAGCTTTTCACCCCTCCTTTCCACTCATGTTCCACTGCTCTTGTGTATACACAAATACTTGGATTTGTTGGTTTTTTTTCTTGTATTAAAAGCAGTCACTCTCTTCCTAATTCTCCTCTGCTTTAAGCCATTCTTTGAAGGAAACAGTAAACTTCACACAGCTGCTCAGAATTTGCAGGGCACAGTCGCTTTCTCTGCTTCCTTGCTCTACCATTTCAGTTACCCAGCTGCGTCACATTCCCATCATTTTGTTTTCCTCACCTCCTGCTTTTTAAACCATTATTTCTTACCACTGCAAGCAAAGTACCTCCCAGACCATCACCCAGATGAACAGCTCACAATACTCGTCAGTGCAAGGCTGTTGGGGATTAATTACAATGTGGCAAACAAGCCATTCATTCATAGTTATGAGCCAAACATCTAACCATGAGCTGGATGAAAGCAGGGAGAAAGGGACTGGTACAGCACCACATTAGTGTCTCTGCTGGTCCACGCCAAGCACTGCTGTGTGCAGAAAGCAATGACTTTTCATCGTGTAACACGTGAGCCCACAGGCTAGTAAATGTGGCTAGCCCCACAGCTTAATTGTTAACAAATTACATCTACCTGTGTGGTTTTTAAATGCAAGAACAACAACATGCTGTGGTTGGTGGCTGAAAACTGGAAGGGTTAAGGAAAGGGTTTTCTCCCTTAGGGCACAGCTAGCAGGAATCAGCCCCAAATCAACTAGGACTTTGGGACAGGACATCTGGACAAGGAACACAGACAGTGGGTTTGCAGAGAGAATTTCTAGCCTTCATGTACATGAGGCTCTGCAATCAGCAGCAAGAGCACATCTGTGGCTGAAGGCAGAATTTGTCTCATTGAGACTGAAGGTATTATAGAAAATAAGGTTGAAAGAATACTGCAAAGTTCATCCAGTCCTCCCCGCACCCTTTCCTGAGATCCTTCAGTCCTCCTCCCACCCCTTCCTATGAGTCAGCTCCAGCTAAATGAACCCTAAAAGCCAGTTGTCTAAACTCTTTTTTTTCCCATAAGCCAATAGTAGTGGGTATTTCAGAAACTCTTGAAGCTAGCTATTCCAACACAACGTCACACCACTCTCCTCTCTTCCAGGTCTTAGAGAAATCCCTGGCAACGCAGGTGTGAGCAAAGGACACTGAGGCAGGCACCCCTCACTGAGGACCTCTACTACCCTGCAAAGTCGCAGCACGAGCTCTGAAAAGCCGACCCCAGCAAGGAGAAAGCAGGCAATTCAGAAGCATTCATCTCTCACAAACAAAGAAATCTGATCAGCTCCAGTAATTTCCTTAGGATAGATTGTAGGAGAAGCCTAGAGCAAAATTAACTGAATGTTCTGTCAAAGCCATTAGGCCTGGACTGAACTCAAAGAAAATTATGTTCACTGATGTCTTTGTATTTACTTTAAAATGCAGTCATTTTGACAGGCTTATGAGGTAGAAGATCTCATTTTATGAAGGTCTTAAGGGACAAGAGGAACAAAAATATAACATGCTGCTGTCTCAGTCAGCAAAATGATCACAAAATTACTTTACAACTGACTTTCAAAACCAAAAATCCAGTTATTTTGAGTAATTTCAGTCTTTTAAAAAGATGCAACGGTGCTTCAAGTTGACCAAAAAAGTAGCAAACTTGATAAGCATGATTGGGACAATTTTCCTTACTTGTAAAATACTGTTTGTGCACACAAGCACCTTCATTTCCTTCAACTCGAGAGCAATTCCAGGAGCACAGCCTGCCGACCACACAACCAAGCACGGCTTCATTTATGATTGGGAGCTTTCCTCTAGCTCAAGACAAAGCTGTATTTTAAGTCATTTTAAAAAGGTGTGAAATACACAGGAACAGACCACGAGGTCAGCTGCATCCCCTGTAATGTGGGATGTCTGAAAGCTGCTCTGCTCGGCTCCAGAGAACACACTGCATCTGCCCAAAAGGCTGCAAAGGGTCTTGCCAAACTCAAGCTTTGCCCCAGAAATCGTGCAAAGATTTACAGGGTACTAGCGTAGGTGTCCTGCAACTCTGTGCAGCTCCTTCAGATCCCAGCTCTAGAATGAGAGAAATCTAGATTTCTCCAACTTCCAGTCCTCTGCTTGTAATTCATTGCCTGTTTGGCATCCAAGGTGTGCAGCAACACCTTTTGGGATGACATGGCAAAAAGGTAAAGCAAGGAGAGGCAAACTTTGATGCTAACAAAAGGAGGAAGCACTTCTCAGAGCTGGCTGTTAGTACTCATAAAAGCACTTTGCCAGCGATGCCAAGATGAGGCTTCAGAAAGGCTCATCTTGCCCACAGAGCTAGCATTTTTGCAAAAGGTGTTTCTCATACAGAAGATGGGAAACATATAGCTCACTGCCAAACACATGAACACGGGCTTACAGAAAGCTCCTAGGAGTAACTCACTTGGAAACTACCTTATTCTGCAGACAGTACAAATTGGAAAATAACTTGATGCAATAACAATTCCTGGCTGCAATCACCACATTCCCCAGTCCTGAAATTACCTCAAAACCTTGCTCACAGGTGGCTGCTGCACTAAGGGATGACGAAACGTGGGCTTTTGGGAGATGCGTCTGGCACAGACTGCTCCTGCACTGAATCTTGCTCCGAGCACAGCTGAGGGACATGGAAAGCCCAGTTTCACTGATAAGGGTTTTTTCTTTTTCTTTTCTAAGATGATTTTTGTCTATTCCCACTTTCAACATTCAAAATCTTGTCTTAAAAGTAATCTACTTTCTTCCCCTGTTTATATAGATTTGTTTCTTAGCTCCTGCTGCCATCACATTTTAATTTCATTTCCTAGTCTCTACTTATTTCTGTTGGTATTTTTAACTAAATCCTTTGCTCTGTATAGTCTCAAAAGAACAACAACAACAGAAATCCCTCCAAACGTACTTCGAGACTTGTGCTTCATTTCTTAGCATCAAACAAGAACCGAGCTCCCACAGTAAGAGCAGTACCACCCGGCTGCCAATCACCATTACAAATCCTTGGCAAGGGCATTTTTCCAGTCTGTTCACCACATTTCTCCATCCTCAGCCCCCAACATCTTTTAAGTGAAATCCTCCAGCTGGAGACCGGAATGCAGAGATGGGCAGAGGTAACGGCATCGCCTTGCCTGGCAGACCCAAGGCCACTGTCACCCCAAAGCAGGGGATAGCCCAGAGGGAGCAGGAGCCAAGACACAGGCAGCAGAGACACTGCTGGCTTCTATTTGAGGCAAGCAGGAGCTATTTCTGCCAGCCCAGTGCGAGCCACAGCAAGCCCAGGAATGCACCATGGCTTTAAATCCCTTCCTGGGAATCCACAGCACGTGTACCCAGCGCTGCCCTGACGTCACAGAGAGCCCGCACTAATTAGGGGCTGAATAATTAGGCAAAACGCATCTTGTAAAATTATCAAAGACATCTAATATCTGAAGTGCACACGATGTTACAATAACTGCAGTATCTGTAAAACCTGTCAGAAGCAATATGAATAAATGAACGTTTCTGTTATTAACGTTGAAGTAGTCTTTAAACCCATTAAAATCACCGTAGCCTCAGACCCAGGGAGGAGAGAAAGGTGGTGTGTGACATATGCGCTGATTACAAGGAAGAGGAATCTGGTCAAGCTGGAAGACACGGCACTTCACACAGGCAGAGTGCTCTGAAAAAGCTATTATCTTGTGATGAAAAGGAGCAGCAGATTGGTCTGCACCAAGAAACTAGAAACAAATCAAGGAAAAAAAGAAAGAAGCCTCCCTTCTAGTCCCCCCTTATCTCCCAAAAAACGTAGAATTATTAGATGTCTATTGGAAATCAAATTTAAAAATAAATAAATACAAGTATAGCTCATTCACTGTATAGTCATAAATTAGCAATAAATAAATTAGTAAGTAAACAGAAACCCAATGCAAAACTTGTGGTCAGAACAGACAATAGTTGCCTTTGTCGTAATGAAGAGTGACTTAGCAGATAAGTGTTCATTTTGGCAGCCTGTCGCTCACCCAGAAGCAGTCACTTATAATTTCTGATTACCATTAGCACTTAAAATTGACCAGAAAGTGAAACTGTCTTAAGTTATCACCAGCAATAAGAAATGAGTACCGAACCTGATCATCACAATTAAACGCTGACTTTCAGCAAACACCAAAATTCCACCAAGCATACTCTGCAAGGATGCAGATTAAGAGCAGGGACAGGCAAATCTGGCATTATCACCTGGGACAGAGAACAGCACGCCCGTTTTGGTTGCACCCAGATTTTGCAAACACGTACATGCAATGCACATTCCTGGAGCAGGACGGCAGTATGTAAACAGAGAGGGCTAGACCCAGGGCTCACATTACAGATGTAGGTCAGGGATAAGAGACACTGTGAGCTGAAGCCGAGAATACGTATATGCTTTCTGCATTGAGTACAGGCACTAAGGAGTCTGTCACGCCGCAGCCCTATCCGTTCCCTAAGCACCACGGTGTGATGAATGCCTGGAGTTCAGAGAAGGCAGCAGAACAGCGCAGATGCTCCCTCTCTTCTCCTGCCTTGAAGCCAAGCACTGGTTGTAATGCCTCACATTGGGATCGGAGCTGACTCTCCGTGCTGGCCAGGCTGCCAGCATTAGAAGCTGCTGGATCATGAAATCTTCTGGCCTTCAGAGGAGTCAGACCCAGGTAACTCCTCTCCAAATCACAGTGCCTGTAAATTATTTAGGAACGGCTGCAGCCCCACGAGACTGCCAGGGCTGCACCTGTCCACAAAGCAGACACACAGCCTACAGAGCTCTATACAGAATATGCCTGAAGCTGAGCTCCTGCATGAGCATTTATGAAACTGCACAGGAAGAAAAAAACCAACAAAATAAGTCTGAACCAAGAAGCATGCTTTCATTATTGTGGCTTTTATCTCTTCTACAGAGAGGGGGTCTTGTGTTATCCAGAATAAAATGGGGGGTGAAGGGAGGCAGAAAGTGAAAGTTGCTTTGCAGTGCTAAATGTAACCCAAGTAACCCAGCTTCGACATGAAAAAATGTGATTTTTCAGAGTTCAGCTCTTTGCAGTGATTCACAGTACTTCTTTCTTCACAGCCAGCAGCAGGCAGCTTGCTCACCAGCTCTCACAAGCAAATTGGTTTGCTCCTTGGGGCAAAAGCAACTGCAGATTCTCCTCTAAAGAAATCCCCAGGACTCAGCTTTTAAGCATGATTTTCTGTACAAGAACTATTTATTATCTAAATAAACTTCAGGTGGCTACACATCCATTCTCACTCCAGCTACCTAACTCTATTTCCACCCACAGCCAGGATGGCTTGGGAAGCACAACTGGCTGGCTGCACGTGTGGCAAGCAAGCTTGGCAAACACGAGCTGTTGCCCAGCATTTTATAGTTAGCGCTCCTGATTGTACCTTGTGTGACTGCCAAGCTCTTCCTTTTAATAATGTATTTACCATTTGACGCTGCAAAGATCCTCTAGCATGTAATTAAGTCCAGGGAGGTATCGCAGGCAGCAGTAGGACGAAACTGATACAGTGCTATGTAAAGTCTAGTGAGTAGGTTATACAGTTGGTGGGTATATATAAATACACGTATCTGCATATAACATCTCCATTCCTTTGCACACCCATGCCTTCTGAACATATTATTAATAGCATTGGATCTCTGAGCACTGCATACATAGGAACATTGTTGATGTAACATTGTACGCGTTTGTTTTCAACAAATATTTGTGACTAACTCTGTCAGACATTTCTTTTGTTTCTCTGTCAAGAAAATATTATTAAACGGAAATAACCACTTTCTTGCAGGTGGCCTGCAGGGTTTGTGTTCTGTTAAAATATTAGCTACAAATGAATTTGGAAAACATGGTAGGAAGGACAAGCTTTAGTCATTTAATTAGAGCTCTGATATAGCACAGACTTTTGTTTGGAGTTTTCCTCTGTTCTAAGGAGCTTTCTTACAAAGGAAGACAGGAATGAGCAGAGACTGCAAAATCAGTTGTAAATCCCAATGACTTCTATACTTAATGTTAAGCCTGGTCAGCAGAATTTAATTCCTATCAATTGTGAACGTGATCCTGTACACAAACAAGTGCTTCTGCACATCAATTTTTCTTAAGAGTTCTCTAAAAATGAGTTTACAGTATCAAAAGTTAACTGCCAAAAAGTCCTTTCTACACATTGCTATTAATTACACTACAAAGAATAAAATCACAATCCTTATTACCACTGAGACCACCGAAGTTGACTCACTAGTGTTTATTTAAAGTTGAGCACTCGTTCCTGATTAAAAATAACATAATATGAAGTTAACTGAAATGTCAGCCATCATCTCACACTTCATCTACAGAATCAAACATCAGAATTTCAAAATGGGACATCATGATATACCTGCCTGTGCACAGCATGTATGTGGAAGGTGTACTGACACCGAATCAGTGCTCCCAGCTTTTCCTCCTAAATTTTGTATCTTTTTGGTTTTACTGAAAAATAAATAAATACAAGCTCAACATTATGCTCAGGTGATGAAGAAGCAACCTACACATCCTTTCGTCCCTCTGTAAGCAGTTATATCCTTTTTCATTGACTCAAACAGAAGAGATCCAAACTCCTACCTTTCCACCATCAGCAGAGCACCACAGGGCCCGTAAGGCTGCTTTTCAAATTTCTGCTTTGATCCCAGCCCTTCTGTCTGGGCTCAGATGGTGGGGTGAGAAACACAAGGCACCCCACGTAACAGGGCAGCTCCCCTTATCTTCCCCAGAGCTCAGCCGAGGTGAGACACGGTGGCACTGACTCCAGAGCAGCCCTGGAAGCTGAGCCTCGGCCACAGGGAAAGCCCCGAGCTCAGCACCGCCCCACAGGGCTGCAGGCCGCACGCGGACTCGGCCTGCCCAACACACCCTCAGTCACTGCCAGGTTTCAGGGATTGTGCTCTTTGCCTCTGATCCTTGCTCCACGGCTTATTCTTAATAGTAGGGCTGGATCCACCCTGTTTTGGGACCTATCCTTCCCTAAATCACTATGTGAGCCTGCACTATTAAGCCTGTGGTGACATCTGCCACCAACTTCAACAGCCAGCAATCAACAGGGCCGGCAATGCTGCAGAACAGGCCAAGGGGAGCACAGACATCATGCTGGAACGTAAACTCAGAATCCATACTCAAAAATGCCCGGGACCCACACCTGCAGAGTGAGAGGAACACATCTAGGATCCAGGGACCTAGCTGTATGATCACGTTATCCTCAAACTGCTGTGGTGCTCCTACAGGTCTGCTCTGAGGAAAAATCAAGCAACAAGCAGGAACAGATCCCCAGTTATGCTGTGGACACACACAAAGAAGAGACATTAACCCTGCAGTTCAGTGCAAGGCTTGTCCATGCCCACCTCTGCTGCTCTTGCACCACTACCCAAAATATTGTGTGTTGGACTAGCAGACTCACAAGGAAATGTTATACAAACTGCATGAGTATAAAACAAGCTGGTCTGAATTACAAAAAAGAACTTGTAATGGAGGTTAAAAGTCTTCAACTGAAAGCTGTTTCTCGTGCCTTTTTATTTATTACTGATATTCACCACTTACTGGAAGTTCAATAGCTTCAGCACTGGGCTGCCTCTGCTTCCCTTCAGAAGCCAATGGCAGCACATCTAATGATTTACTATCATTTGAGCCAGACATGGCTCACAAACCATAGCTGTAAATTTACTCCTTACTTCACCTAAGAGGCAAAGCAAAGTTGGAAAGAAACTATTCAGAACAAGGCAAACTACTCAGAACAAGGCAGACTTCAGTAGCTACCCCTCCTCTGCAAATTACTAACTTTGGTCATCAAAAGAGGACTAAAATGACAACAAGGGAGGGGTGGGGGGGTACAAATAAAACCCTACAGGTTTTCTGTGCATTTAAATTGATATAAAGCCAGTCCCAACTCCCTACCACCCTGATGGCTTCTCAGGTATTCAATGCTTACAAGTCACAAATCAATCCTCAAAAGATCAGGTGAGCAATGGACAAAATACAGGAGACAAAGACAACAATGTGGGGAGTCTAAGTATCGCGTCTCGCATTTGTGTGTCATCATTGTTAAGATCTGCCGCTTCAAATTTTTCCATGTAGTTACAAAGTAAAGCAACCAATGTGCTGACAATTTTGTATGATCGCAAGCATCCGAGGGATGGGGCCTGAAGAAAAGAAGCACACACTGGAAGACACACGATGATATTGATAAGAAAACAGCAACAAGGGGAATTTCATCTCAAAACAAGAGCATCATATGAAATCCTTATTTTGTAATTTGCATTCTCCCTCATGTAAATCCTACCCCAGAACAGCACATGCTCCAAATATAGAGGTAGGTAGGAAAACAGGCTTCCTCAGTATCTCAGAGAACTCCTGTCTTACAGTGAGTGGGTCTGCAAAGAACCAACATTCATGTGGTCTTTATTGTGGTTCAGATTCCAAGAACTGTAGCATTACAAATACATAATAAAAAACTAGTGCAAGAAAAAGGAATTTATGGCCCGGCACCGCATGCAAGGAAGCAAAATAATAATAAAAATATAATGAATACTTCTGGCAGTGCTATCTTTAAGGATAAAAGCATTATTGCTGACAGAGCTGAGGTCTGCCAGCTGTCAGACAAAGATGTAAAAGTTGTTCTTCGATTGGTATCACCACTGCTCATACCAAGATACTTAGAGCACTGGGCAGGGTTTGGGTAAGTGTTGTAAAAAGTCCTAAATGAACACAGACCACAAAAAATCTCCATCTAAAATATTTTCTTGTTATCAGAACTGTGCCACAATGGCCATTTCCCAGCTATGTGGCACTAAGCATAGGCAGACATTGGCTGCTCACAAAGGCAATGCCCAATGACCACTTTTCACTCTGGTAAACATGGAGCACAGGATAATAAACAAACAAATACCCCCATGTAATTCAAAGACAGGGCTTTAAAACACTAACAAAAAGCATGGCTTGCTTGTGGGGCCACACAAAGCAAAATTGCTCCAAAGTAACATTAATCGGGAACAACAGAAACCTCTTGAAAAATCAGAGAAACTTTTCTTCTCATCTTAGTGGATTTGAGCTCAAGTCCATTGAAACTGTCCAGAAAGAAGGTATATTCTCTTTGTAAATAGCAATTAATCCTCATATGCACTGCAAACTTGAAAGATACCATAACCACATACTGGAGCTGTGCATTGCTGCATGAGAACCACATGTAGTTCCAGGTCAAAGATAAAGATGTGGGTACATGAGATGAGAAGCACTGACAGCCAGGCCCTAGCTTTGACCATGCAAGAAAATCACTGCCCCTGCCTGCCTTTTTCACCCTTGCATTTGGCCAGCATTTTTCTACAGCACAAGATTGTATCAAACATCACTTTAGCAGCCACCAAGGATGCCAGCTACCTCAATGCCTTTTCCAATAAAGCATCCCCATGTTTCTTTCCCACAGATGGGGTTCCAGCAAGGAAAAAGGAATAGCTCAAAGCTGTCTTAAACCACCTCAGTTCTTTGCTAAGCAAATGTAAGTCAGAGCCCAGTGTCATCAGAGATAAACAGAGGCACCTCCTATTTATATTTATATTATTTTTAGATTTCTAATTATACTGTTACCAAACACACCACTAAGGTTCAACAGGTCCCTCCTTGACAAAAAAAAAAAAAAA
>WBMW01004885.1:709863-725212 GCA_013396635.1 Penelope pileata
AAAAAAAAAAAGTGACTACCAACACTGCAGACCATAATGCCCCCTAATCCACAAGTCTGATGGAGAAGAAACACAGTGACAACGTCTGCAAGAGTTACACTAAAGAAAACATTGAAAAACACCAGTTTGATGCAACACTACTGAGGCCACCTCCCCTCTTCTCTCCACCCACGGAAAGCTCCCAGAGCACAGAAGACCTGAAAATTATTCTATAACCTCTCCATATATCCTGGGGCAGTGGCTGACATTTCCAAGCACCTAGTGAGCTGTCAGCAGCCAGACAGAATTGTTATAATAGACTGTCTATCAGCAGCTAAGTTGCATCATAAGCTGGTAGTAATATCCTAGGATGGGGCCTTTTAATTTATTTTTAGTGCTGTAACACGCAGCAGCATGGGAAGAATGCATTTGCAAATGGGTTTCCTGGCTCACCATGTCTGCCTTTTCCTTCTGTAAAGGGTTTGGCTGCTGGCATGAAGGTAAGGAGGAGGAGTGAGTATTTACAGCAAGGTGGCCACCTGGGATAAGTTAAGCCTCTCGACATGGTGATGATGGATCCTTCCTTTATCATCATGATACAAAGTTCAATCTCTCTTTTCTTGCAGAGTTCAGTTACAATTTTTAGAAGGTGGTTATAGCACATTTCAGGTGCCTTGTGTGAAACCACATCCAAGAGGAGGCGACTGTCTGATTTTCAGAACTCCTCTGAAAAGTTTTGTTTCGGGTTCATCATGGAAAGGCATGATCCCTGGAACCTAACAGACAAACTGCTGTGATTAATCGTTGGAGTTTGCAACATTCCACTCCTTTGTTGCTGCTTGAGTCTAGAGACCATGATGGCCTAGATATCTTGCCACACAATTATCTTTATATCGACCGAAAACACTGAAAAACATGAAGTGCTACACTGCTTTTTTTTCTGAAATGAATGAAATCCCTATCATGAGTAAATAAAAAATTCACAAACATCACCACAATTTTCCTTCCCTAAGGAGTGTTCTTCCAAACCCATGCAATTTTTAAACAAATAAACAAGAAAAGCCCATTTCCCCTATGCTTTTGGGAAGAGGGGAAGCAAGCAAGACTTCAATCCGTCACATTCATAGCTGAAACTCGCTCCCTCCAAGGATGTGGCACAGTGCCTGAGACCCACCACACTAGCACCTGGATAACACGAACAAAGTAGCACCGTTCTGCCCCATGCAATGGCTGATGCTCTTCTCTGCCCAAAGGCAAAGCAGGAAAGGACTCATCCTCCAGACAAGGGAGAGTTGTTACCCCTCTACCATAAACACAGTGATCTTCCTCGGCTGTAACAATATCAGGTTCTTTTTCCCAAAACACTGTGAGATTGAAGCACTGGGCATGAGCCAAGCAGGTCTCGGCATAACTGATAACAGTTATTCACCAATCAGAACAGGTCATTAGGACAAATACGTTCCAATTAGCAACTGGCTGCTACTGGAAGAGAGAGAACCTCCAGCACAGGCTGCCTCTGGGCTGAGCACGTCTCCATTTCTCCTGCTTTTTCCTCACCAAAGGCCCTTTGCATGTTGCCCTCCTTTCCCCAACTTCGTCTTGGAAATACACTTGCTGCAACACAGTCAGTCAGTATAAAATCGAAGTGCCTGTGTGCTCTGTGACAGGGGCTCTGTGTGACAGGGGCCAGCTATTTACTAGTAACTGCTATGCTCTGCTTTTACAGGACATTCCCTGCACCATGGGGCACTGATGTACTTTCCACAGATTAAAGCTTTGCTTATTCATAGTGCTCTGGGATGAGGAGGAAGGAAATCAAGCCACATTTACCAGGACTCTTGATAACCTAAGGGCGTGATTCAGGCCTTCCTCTGCTTCAAATGTCCAAGTCCCAGTCCAGCAAAACTTTGGGTGTTTCTTCTGTGGTCCTGCCTACAGGAAGGGCATTGCACTGCACAGCAAAGCACAGGCAGGAACGACTGGTGTCCCAGCCTGTAATACCATCCCCCCAGGGAGAGATCTTCTCACTGTGCAGAGCTCAGATATCACCATGCCAAAGGCTGTCATTCCCACAGCAGTATGGTGGTGCAAGTTGTGAGGTGGGATGTAGGGACACCCCAGACTGAGCTGCTGACTCCCTTTTAAAAGCATGGGGTATAAAGTAGTCTCCGCTTCACAGGAGAGACCTTTCTTGGGTCATCACCACGTATCTCCATCTGTTTCCCTTCACACAGAAATACATTTCCATCCCGTAGGATGACATTTATTTGTTCTTGTTTCACATCAATCACAGTACAAAAATACATATGCAGACAAAAGCTGTGTACTAAGGGTTTATTTGTTTTCCTAACTGTAGAGTTTGGGAGCACAGTAATCTCAAGAGGTTACAAAGATGCAAGTGAGCAGTTACAGAGTTAAGTAGCGACCGCCATTCTATGTGATGATGTTCAGAAAGACCAAGATGGGCTTGCAACAGCTCCTTCAAACAGATGTGCTTCTGTAAGCAGTTGCCAGCACCCCAGAAGCACTAGCACAGGGACTTATTTCTCACTTAGCTGCGATGCTACCTAAACTTAGAGAGTTAGAAACTCGCACATACATGTGACCTCCCACAGAATTTATCAACAGGGAAGAAACAGTGGTTTGCAGAAGGGCACATGTTGGGAGCAAGAGGGTGAAAAACTCAGAGGCTCGCAGCACCCAGACAATACAGCAGCGCTTCCATCTATGCTCTCATCTTGCTGAAGCTCTGATTCATTCCCCTCACCTCCACCAAAATGTTGCTGCTTCTGCAAACCTTTGGTCTCCAATCAGAGGAGAGGACTTCACAACACCAAGAGATACTAGAGTTGGATAAAGACGATGCTGCTGGAAGTCTGGAAGCTTGCTCGGTCCAGTAAGACCTTCTCTGTCTGCAGGAGGTGATTTTAGCTTCCCAGACAGCAGTTCACTCTAAAATAAAACACTGCAGGTGTCACTCACAATCATGGACTGTCACGGATTCCCATTCATGCATCCTCTGCAAAGGCTTGGAGGAACAACCTCTAGCTTAAACACATATCCTGCTCCCAAATCTAAACAGATTTAGAATGAGCTGGCTTGAAACAAGATGAAAAAGACATAGTTGCTACTCCTAAAGAAAATAAAACAACGGGACTAGAATAATTGTAAAGCTGGTGGGTTTTCATCCTTCCTATCGTTTCGCACCTATTTCTCCAGACCAGTTTTGCAAGTGCTTGGTATGCACTAACAAAATCTTTCTGCCAGCTCTGCTCTAAAACCTTGCAAGATCTTAGCAGGTAATTCAGCAAACAGGCTGGAATGAATGAGTCTCATAGCAAAGTGTTTTCCTCTCTGCAGGTGTGGAGAAATGGAAGATCCCAGTATTTTTTAAATGAGCAGGCATATAAAAGGACTGAAGCCATCTCCTCCTCTCATCTGCTGCTTTTCACATACAACAGACAGATGGGCAGATGACATTCAGCCCGTTTTATTTGGGCTCTGAAGCGTGTGTGCTACATCTTCCTTGTCCGGGGAACAAGGTATAAATTACTGCTCTGCCTCAGGTTTGGAGCTGACTGCTGCTCTCCACCTGCCTCAAACTGCTCCTGGGAAAAGGCATAGCGAAGATGGGGAACCCCAAATGTGTTTTTTTCTTTCTTTTTTTTTTTTTTTTTAAAGTGTTTGTACCAAAATCATGCAGAACTTCAGGTCCAGCCATGCCAGCTGCCAGCACACAACCCAGCTGCAGATCAAGCCTGCCTCTCCACCCCGTCTTTAGAAATGTCCTCAGCTGTCATCAAGTGCAGGCGTGACAACAAAGCTGCCACAAAAAGCACATTTCTGGCAAGAAGTCAGAGGGGCGAGTCAGCTGAGTATTAGATCTGCAATGGGAATCAAAGAACTGACAGCCCGAGTCTCCATCCACATCCACTGTCCTCTCCCAAGAAGTCCACGCTCAGCTGAAGATGCCATCGGTTAGTGCCTGGCTCCCATCCCAACTATCTGGGCAACAGAGGCTGAAATACCATTAATGAATTAGCAGCGATGAGCAGGATTGGGTTCTCTCTGCTCTGAAAGGCAGGTGCTCCAAGGGAACATACAGAAACACTGAATATGCTTTAATGGCAACAGGAAGCATCTCGAGAGGACTGGCAAAGGAAATCTGCCAAGCTTTTCTGTTGAGAGATTTCATCTTATTTCTTGAGGGGTCTATTTTAAGACAATTTCAGTGACCTTACTTAACAGAGATTATGCTGTGTTTCAATTAATTTTTACAGCATTCTAATTAATATTTTGGTGTCTGCTGGAAAGCATGCTGAGCTGTGTAAAACCCACCCGCGCGGCAAGATGACAAATGCTGTTATTGAGGCGGAAGGAAGAGGACAAGAGCCCTCGAGCCTCACTGCCAGGGCAAGCAGCACCCCAGCCGATGACTGCTCGCTGCTCCTGGCAGTGCCAGCATGCCAAAACACAGGAAAGGTCAGCATTCCTCCCCAAATAGCTGAGCCACGATTATCAGGGCGGGAATGTTTTCTCTTGCTGACAAATTTGCCCATGCACCCACAGTGTAAGCAGAGCATCTTCCCAGCACCCGCTCCAACAGCTGAGCCCCAGGAGGTGGATCAGCCCAAGCATCAGAGCTTACACACAAGCAGTTTGTGTTAGTGCAGTTGTTTGTTTGTTTTTTCCCCTTTGGAGTACTGAACTTAGCTCATTTCAACCAAAGCAATAATTCATCCACACATTGATCACCTCCCAAGTAAATCATTCTCAAACCCCTACATAGGCTTCTTCGTCAAAAACCACATGGCTGTCAGGGCTCAATATGTCTGCTGAAATCAGCTGCACTTTTTAAAAATTTAAACTCATAATAAAACAAAAAATCTTCATTAAAAACTCTGAACACTGTGAGAGCAAGCAACTTGCAGCCCAGGAATTACAGACAACTCCGCAACTGCTGAGCACTGCCACGACCGCAAGTTTTAATCATCTAAACCTTTGCAGGAGATTATGGCTCTACCGGTGGGATGCTGCACAGTAAGTATCACCAGCAGACTTGCTGGAGGCTGCCTCAAACATTTCTTCCTGAGTTTGTAACAAATCCTAAATCAGGAGGAAGCAAGGTGAGGTCACAAAGTGGAGAAGAGCAAAGTAACCCTTCTTTATTTCTTATTTTTTTCCCGATCTGAGAAAGACTGACTTCCATGACCAAGGAGGTAGGAAGCAGCAGCTCATGAAGGGCTGCTTGCTGCAACATTTTCAACTCTGTTCTTGATGTAACAAAGCAAGCATACTGATGGTACAGCACGGAGCACAGTCTTCCCCATGAAACGAACGGTGGGTCAGCTCAATACTGTGCAAGGGTTGCTTTTTTGAACAGTTCCATAGTTTTAAAAAAAATACAAAAACCCTGATAGGACATATGAAGTCGGAAATTCTCTTCCAAAACAGCTTTACCAAAATATACCATTAGCAACAAACATAATACATGCCTAACTTCAAATTACTCACACCTGCGGCAAGCTTAAAGATGCTGACTTTGGGCTGGAACTACCCCAGTCAAGAGCCATTTTCAGGACAACTTGCATCTCCTTCCTTAAGCCATTCACAGCACTGTGTGATGTACACAGAGGTGCTTCCAGTGCTACTTCTCCAAAGCAGCTCAAAGCCCTCCCTTATTTTTCAAGTCAGCACAGTTAACAGCTTCCAGGTCTCTTCACACATGGGTGTAGGTACTGATCATTTCTTGGGTTTCAGGGTACAGCCCTCCTTACAATTGGAAAGGAATGAAAATTGAAGCATTCAGAACATTTCAAGGAGAAATTATGTTCACCATGAGCACCAGCTTTATTTTCTTCCACACTCTGAAATCAATTAGATATGCTTTTGATAGGAAAAAGAATGATTTGCATCTCTATGAATAAAGCAAAGAGGAAAAACTGAAATTAAGTCAAATGCAAAGAGTCTGCCTTCAGATGTAAAGCTTTTGCCACATGCTTATAGTTATCAGTTGCTTCCTTGTCATCAATTTTTTAAGCAACACAGAATATGTCTTAAAGCTTAAGTTCAGAATGAAAAAGTAACCTCAGCAGATGGAGCAAAGACCTCTGGCCAGCTCAGCGCATTGCACGCGCCTTCCTTGTTCCTACTGCAAGAGGTTTTATAACACACTTGCCACAATCATGGAAAAGCAGAAGGACCTAGAGATGCGTAGAACAAGTATGCTAGTATGAGCAAGTATGCACAAAAGGCGAGCACAGGAGAAAAAGATTTTTTGGTAAAAGCTATATATAAAACAAAAAGGGTGAGCACAGGGCACATCCTTCCCTCCCAGGAGAGGGTACAGAACACATGTGAAGAGCTAGCAGCAGCTATCAACAGGCTGGCATCCCATCCCAAAGTGGGCTTCACAATCAATACCTAAAATGTCTATGCATGCTCAATGAACTCTTAAAAGACAGGGAAAAAGAAAAAAGAGTGTACACTGGATCCACTTTCCTTGGATGCATGGATTTTTACTAAGCCTCTCCCTTTTTCTCCTAAAAGAGAGCTGGTGCAGTCAGTTGATAGCTATTCTGACAGCTGAGCCCGAGAGAGAACTAACAAGGTAGTAAACTTATGGCAAGATCTAAATCCTCAAAGTATTAATGGCCCTGCTGCCCTCTTAAAAGTAGATTTAAAATAGGGACAAGAAAAAGAACACAAAAAGAAAAAGGAAAGAAAGAGAAGGGCAACATTGGCCCTAGGACTGTGGTATTGATCCTGCCACAAGGAAGAAACAAATGCCAAATCTATGTATTTTCATTGCTCCTCAGTGAAACGATCTATGCAGTCACTTCTCCATGTTTCAATGTTTAGAGCACACCAGCAAGAAACAGCCTTGAGAGCCAGTGTATGCACGAGGCTCTTCTACAACACTACAGCTTCCACTTAAAAAGGCCGACATTGCTTTACAATTCACTAAACAACATATTTACTTGCACACTGACTACATATGTTGTACTTAGATGTCACAGCAGATTACTTGCTAATTACACTAGGAAAAACCCAAGTAATTACCACAGACTCTTTATTCTGGTTCAGAAGAGGTTGGAGTCAGGCATTTACATGACAAATACTCCCGCCTACAACTAGCTGTGGCTGCTTCACACAGAAAGAACTCCTTGCCTTTGGACACATGTCATTAAGTAAACTATTTATTTTGTTTTTTTTAAACACAGGGAAAACTAGGGATGCACCAGAAATGCATACACTGAGAAAAGAGTGTCCTCGCCGTTAAAGATTCAGGCTGCTCAGGCCAACAGAGCAAAATCAAGATTTTTTCCTAACATTTTATCTGATATTTTAGGCTGATAAAAACTTCTTTTCTGCTTCTGAATGAAGGAAATCGTATTACCAGAGCTGATATTCATCGGAAATATTTTGAACTGAATATGTGAACTGCTTTTAACTGAATTTAAATCGATAACTGCACTACTGTGGTTAGCTTTATTGAATTGTACATTGGAATAATATCATTTCAATTATGTTACGATGATAGTATTACACTCCACTACATGCTGTATTTATTCAGCTGGAAGGTGAGATGTACCACTTCTTCATTTGACAAATCAGACTCACCATACCTTTTAATGTTATTTTATTGAATGATCACTCAGGGCTTATACTGCTACGTATGTAATGCACACTTTCCTTGAAAGGTCAACACCTTGAACAGCCTCAGTCTTCGATATTATTTCTGAGAAGAAAAAGAAACAAAGTACTGGGGGTAAGTTCAAACCAAGATTTTAAAAAGAAGAGAAGAAAAATAATAGGTAGTTCCTGACAGAGAAATTAAACCGAATTCTCTTGAGCAAAGAGATCAACTTGCTCTTGGTGACACATCACACAGTTTGCGCCACACCTCTATTCTCCTCATGGAGGCCCATGGCAGAGCCAGGGTGACAAGCCAGACCTCTCTGCCTCTGGACAAACAATCATGTTTGGACCTTACGAAAGAGTAATTTTTAAAGTTCATTTAAATCCCAATCCACTCCACTGCAAGTACACAATCATATAAAAACACCCAATACAGTATATACTAAGCACAAACTGTCACAGTGCCTAAAATTACTAATGGCTGCTTCTGCAAATCTGAGTGGGATTTTGGATGCAGCAAGGGTGGGTGGTTTTGAGTTTGGGGGTGTTGGTTATGCACACAAGTGTTACTTATACATGCAAAACGATAGCTAAATCTTTATCGCTTCTCCCTAGAGGAAATGCAAGTGGGGAGCAGACTGTCATCTACTATAAACATTTCAAAGTTTTATTACCTCCTAACATTCAGCCTTAAGATGGGAGGAAAAAACATATGGGTTGAAATTTCAATTGTACATTTTCTCCCCAAAGATTTTGATTTTTAAAACATCAGCTTCACATACATAAATTTTGTCTTTTTTCCTGTTTGCCTCCAAGGATGCTCAAAAGACCAGAAACACTAAGACAGTGTGGGAACCCAAAGTAACTCATCACCTTGATACAGCACTTGCCAGCAACAAATTTCAGAGCACTGGGCAAAGGGAGTCAGAAACACTAACCCTATGCCTATGGGCACAACGGGAAAACCAAAAACCAAAGAACGGCCTGTGTGTACAAGCTGAACACAGGATGCTGCCCTCCTGTCCAGTCCTGAAAAACACTGCAAACTCATTTAATTATTACTAACACTATGATCATTATCACAGATGTGCTTACAGAAAGCTCCTTTCTTTCCTGCAAGCACCGAAACTGAAGACTCTAAACCTCCATTCCTGAACTGTCTATAATCAAATAGATGTTTTCTTTGGTATATCAAAAAGCAGAGCTGCTGAGTTTTGCCTCACTGCTTGACTAATGGTCACAAAAATCACCACTGGCTTCAATTACACAGCAGCATTATGAAGGACCATTTTTCCTTAACATGGATGAAATGCTACTAAATAGATTTTCCCACAATAACCAATCATCAACTTTTAGGTCCAACATTAGTCGATTATGTTTTTTTTCCATTTACTTTGAATGATGCTGATTTTTCATAACCAGAAGAGGAAAAGGATCCCTCCTAGAGACATTTATATTTTATTACTTTCTATATCTGGGTTCCTTTTCAAATCCCTGACCTGTGATAAATGCACTGCCCTGTTCCTCACCTCTTGCTTCCTCATATCCTCCTTTCCACAACTACTACTTGGATTTTAAATTCATTTATGTTAAGACTTGCTAGAGAAAGGAGATCATGTGGAATAGCTGCTTTGAAAAACCTCAAGTCCAAAGTGCAACATGCATTGTCCTCAACAAACAGCCTAAAACAAAACTTTTTTTTTTTTTTTTTTGGTGAAATAGCAAAAGCAGCTTCACTGACAATCAGCAGCAACTCTATCTATCTGCAGAGGAAAGGCCATTAATTCTGCTTGTTACCAGCAGCTAGAAATTTATTTCTAACTTATACATATCTAACTGCAATATGCTTGTAGAGGCTTCTTAAATGCCTATAGGGAAGGCAACCAAACAAAGCCAAACCAACACTGAGCGCTTCCCAGGTGAAGAGAGCTAACAAGGGGACCCAGAGAGCCATGCAAGCCTAGTCCAGACAAACCTTCACTTGCACAAACAGGGGCATCGAGTCATTGCTCTTTTGTTCTTTAATTCCATCTGAAACGAGTCTGTAAGAGCCCCATGCTTCAGTTCAGTCTCCTTTACTCACAACACACCACTCCCAGAAACATCCACGTCTGTCAGTGCTGCTGCAGTCTAGCCAAGAAACTATTACCATTCCACAGCCTTCAATTTAAGAGCATCAGTGTGTGACAATTAGATATATCAAATTCTGTTAGGCCAACAAAACTTATGATTTAACTAGTAGAACACATACCAATAATTTATGTGTAATTTGTCTATCAGCAATTAATCCACTAGACTTCATGCATTGATCATGATACTTGTGGGTTTTGCTTTTCAAAAAAAAACAAAAAAACATTACAGATACACAGGAAAGCGCCAAGTTACAACACTACCTATAATTTCATTCTCCTTGCTGCCAAGTTGAGCTCGGGTCTTTTGCTATGCGTACAAATGCTAATTACAGCTCAACACTAATGCTAATCCTGACATCTGCTAATTAAAAGATCACATCTTCTGCAGAGTCAGCAGTGCTATTCAAATGAAAACATTAATCAGTTTAAAATTAAAGAAAAAAAATCAATCAACAAAGCAGGAATTCTAGTCCTTCGTTCAATTAATATCAAAGTGCAAACTGGGAGTACTCAAGAGCAAGTGTCAGTACATTCTCTGAGAATATCTGATCCTCAGAAAAAGGAATTTTTCAGCTGTGTCATTTCTCTGTTCTCAGTAATTGTCTGCTTTCCCTTATTCCTTCTTTAATCCTAGCTTCTCTATAATCACAGTGCCTCTGAAGTCCAAGCCCAACCCAACCCTAACCAATAGCTCAGAGTACACACAACCACGCAACGTACATCTAAACAGCAAGGATGTCCCGCTTGAGCTTAACGGGACTGCTCTGTTCTACAGATAATACACACACCTATGGGATCAGGGCCCTCATGGGCAATTACAACCTATTCATTCTTTTCCACTAGCCACCCCTCAGAGTCCGGATTTGTTTCCCATTTAAGCAAACGCAATAGGCAGGGAATAAAAAGGAGGATGCAAAAAGCCACTGTTAGCTTTATAACAGAGGGGTCCTCTCTCTTGACACTGCAAATAGACCATGAATTAAATATTCATATCAAAACCAAAATCAGCGAGCGGCCTGATGGGTAACCCAGAGCCACCTCAGCCAAAGAACAGCTTCCTTCTTCTACTACCCTCTCCAGCATTGGGAAACCATGGTACAGCTGCTCCCAAAGCAGTTCTCAATATATAAGGACCCTTTTGGGCGTGGAAGTTCCCAATTTCCAGAAAGACAACTTCAGTTCCCAAGGAAATGAGAAGGTATAAGTCACTGGAAATTTTGAGATGATGACTTTAGCTTGTCTTAATGGGGCAATAGCCCCACAACCTCCAAAAATAAAACTAACTAGCACTGGGGTAGCAGCAAAATAAGGCTCTTCACTTGTTCAGCATTGCATTGCTTACAATTTATTTTAAAACCATTTATGTTTACCATTTTGCTCGAGCATAATGATGGGAAAAAAAGAGGTCTCTGCATTTGTTATACTAGTTATTTATAAGGAAACTGCAAATCAAGTTTACTGCCTTTCTAACAATGCTAATATTAAAATGCTCTTTTCACATACCGTGCCAAGGTTTCTTTCCTTCACCTTCTCAGCTATATCCTCTGCAATTGCCATCTGACTTGCACTTCAAAATTTCCTCTCTGGGAAAGTCTTATGCTGTAATACATCTATGGCTAATAATACACTGCGGCCAGTTATAAATTAATCATGTTGATAAAAGGTCCAACAAAGTTACCAGTGTCGTTCTGTAACACACAAGCAATATTACCTAGCCTGATTTAAATAGAATAGGAAATTCAATCACGAAAAAAAATGTGACAGAGACTTCCAACTGCAAAAGAACCTTAAATCATTAATGAAGCTAAGAAATTAATGTATGCAAATTAAATTATATATGCATATTTCAATGGGCTAAAAGTTTATGTGCATACTTTACTCAGGAATCTGTCTTGTGATACGATTAGAAAGAAATGGTGACAATTCAGATTTTTTATTACTTCGGACCATAAAGCATTCACATAATTTATGTTCACTTAAAAAGGTACAAAATTCCATCAATTAAAGCCAGACCTCAGACAGCATAAATAGACCGCAGCCCCATTGAAGGTGCTAGAAGCACTGTCTCAATACATCATTGAGAATCAGGTCTTGCTAGTCTTAGCTTGTAAAAAAAAAACAAAAACCCGAGGTTATGAAAAGTCACATTTGTAACACTATCACTAATATCACTGTCTTCAAGAACAAGTCACTTCACCAGGCATGAACAGAAAAATCTGCTTTATGAGGGATTTGCAAGGGAAGATGTGGATGCTTTGAAAAACTATAAAGGGTGGATCTCACGGTGAGCCTCTTGCCATACAGAGATGCTGATGGAGCTTTACCTGCTCCACAGACTTTGTAGAAATGAATTTGATACCTCTTTGCCTCTGGCCTCCAGGAATGAAATTCAGCAACAGGTTCAAAAGCTACCAAAGGCATGGCAAAGGGTACACCAACATGTACTACTATTAAATAAACCTCTTGCTTTGCAGAAGACTTTTTAAAGCATGAAATGATACATAATAAAATATTTATCCTATTGACTGTGCTGTAACAAAAAGTTACAAACCAATTGCAGAGGATTTGACATTTTGTGACTATTAAACTTCTCTTAAAAACGAGTATGTCGAAGCCTTTCCCCTTTCTAGTAAAGCAGGACAGAAACATCGCTGTCCCAAATGTCAAGATTTTTTTTTTTTTTTTTTTACTTCTGCAATCTAACCCGTTGCTTCCCACTGTAAAACATTCACTGGGAGGACACAAAAATCTGGGCAGCCAATGGGCCCTTTCAGAAGCTTCCCAGCTCCAAACTGAGAGAATTGCTCTGTTGTATTGATAAAAATATAGACTTCTGTTACTACAGTGAAAGCATCCATTGAAACTCAAGTTTCAATGGAGAGAGAAACAAGATGTCATTTTCCATTTTGATTCAGAATTTACTATCTTTTTTTGTTGTTTTTTTTCCTCCTCAGAAGAGATGTGCGGCATTCCCAATGCAGAAATATAGCAAAGGAGAAATAGGAAGGCAGACTTTCCCAATGAGCAGCACCACTTCCAGCTACATCAGAAATGTTGCCCAAGAACCCAAACCAACCAAGTTCACCAGCTCCTGTGTGCTAATCACACCTGCCAACATGCTGAGCCTTCCCCATTTGATGAGGAAATCCACTTGGGGCTCAAACCTAGCAAAGCCCACACTCAATCACATCGGAGAATTTCGGCCCTAGCAGCACATCTGTAAAAGTGTTTTGTTGAATTAAGACCCTGCCCACTTACACCTCTTCCTGCTACCATTTCTCCTGGGCAATCACCCAATCACAGGATCTAATGACCCAATTAAAACCTTTCTTTATGCTCACAGCGTTTGCGATGCCAGCTTTCAACATAACTAATAGCAAATGAAGGTTAATAACTTGTAGTTAACATACTCCTTTTAAGATTTTTTTTAAACAAAACAATGAAAACATGGAAAATTACAGCAAGAGAAGAACAAACAGACACCGTTCCAGAACAGTGTTAAACAAGCCAGTACTATTAAGCACAAGTATACATTAGCTTGAGAGGCTAAATATTAAAAAAAAAGTCAAGGTAATCTAATAGTATGAGTGTTAGAGACTGCACATACCCAGAATTTCAGCTTAAAAAAAGCTACCTGTAGAAAAAAGCTATCAAAATGCCACCTTGCTGTGAGATCATTGCCATTTCTCAGCATACAAGGCATAGGATCTAAACCTGAATTCCATCCAAGGTTTTAGGTTTCATCCCAACCCGAAGGCAAATACCTGCAGGGTCACTCCCTTGAGGAGGAGTGTTGCAAAATATCTTCAGGATGGGAAGGGGAACAGACAAGGGCTTGTGCCATTAAGCTGCTCCTGCCAGAGATCACATTAATATGGATTAACAAAGTCTTGACATTTGACACCTTGTTAAAAGCCTGGAAACGTAAGCTAGCAAAAATCTGAAAGACAACATGCCTCAGACACCAAAGTGAGTGCAGCTAATTCTTGCTAAGACAAGGAGGGTCGGCAAGTCCATTTTGTATTCATACTACTGCCTGAGATCGTTCTGCATTTTTGCATTGATAGCCAAGGAGCAGTTCTCACTTCAATCAAAACGCTATCTTCTGGAAGATGGATATGGAAAATACCTCAACTGAATAAGTGAGGCATAGCTTAGAGTACACTTAAGTCAGGTAAGTACAATTCACATACAGGTAGAGCTTATTTGCCTGTTAGTTAGCTACTATAGTTTAAGGGAAACGTACAGTAATTTACTGCTACTTTAGGAAATTTCCTCCAGGTCTTCTGCATGCACACTTAGAGTTAGTGCTGTCTGCAAACTATCCTGTTTTCATGCAACATAATACAAAACAAACTGAAGGGTAATCCCCTGCCAGTGCTAATGCTAAACCCCATCTATAGAAATGAGACCAATGGTTTGCTGAATTAATACAATTAAAGTGCATCCCCTAACTTCTCATTCCTCCAAGGTCTGTAGACAAACTTGTTCTTTGTCACTGCTGTCCTTTCACATACATATGCCAACTAGTCCCCATGTCCCAATTTTTCCAACAGAGCTCCAAATTTACACACTTTCTAAAAAAAGAAAACTTAGACAATAAAAAAAAGAAAAACAACACTACAGAAGTCAGTGCAGCTCTAGGAACAGTTTGTGTTAACAGCTGCTCTAAAACCAGAGGGAACACAAGCCTACATTAAAATAATATTTAAGATTCTCACAGCAAGAGAGTAGCAGATTTGAAAAAAAAAAAAAAAAACCACAGAATGATATTCAGTAATAAGCCAGTGCTTGGACTTCGCTATTCAACTGTGTCATTTGTAGAAAAGGCTGGTCTTAATGCAACGCTTCAGTGCCAGTCAGGCTCAATCAGCTCTTTCCTACAGCAGCAGATGCTAAAGCCGTATTGACTGGAGCCCCTAGTGTACCATAAGCTCTAAGCAGAAATCTAGTTTTTTCCAATAAGAGGAAGATTCGTTCAGATTACAAATTGGCAAATATTAGGAAAATGAAAAAATAAGATTCAACTATGATATCATTAAAATATCATGTTTAATTCCCTTGGACCCTGGCTCTGTAAGTACTGCCCTTGAGAGAAACAGACAGATTTTGAACACGCATTTACAACTCTTAACCTCCATGCTGCTTCAACTATTTTTCTGCAAATTAATTCAAACAGAATGCACGTCTCTGTGACCCAAAGACATTATTAGGAACAGATCTGTGCAAAAACACATCACATGGCCACAGCAGTCAGAGGATAACGATGAGCTAAGGGGAAGCGGAAGTGTTTGATGCACAGATAAATCCCCAATACTTGGAGCAAGTCAACACAGCCACACTGCAAACACAAACAAATCACAGAAATGCCCTAAATCAGAGAGATCATTGCAATGAAACACATGCACAGTTTCACAACCTTATGGAAGGCAGAAAGACACTTCATAGCCCTTTGAAAGGGAATTACCAAGTCCATGCCCTACCATGCCACCCAGAAGAGAGTATTCCAAATAATCTCCATCAGAACCTGACATTTTCAGCCAAGACAGTGAAAATTTTTCAGTCTCTTTTCCACCCCCTATTCTACCCACCCCCCC
>WBMW01004885.1:725222-742245 GCA_013396635.1 Penelope pileata
CCCTTTTCCCCCCCCCCCCCCCCTTTTTTTTTTTTTTGAGGGAATGAGTCATTTGGTTTTGTCCTTGATTGGATCCAATCCCATGTGGTTTGCCTTTGATTTTTTAATTTGATCTGACAATTATGACTGTACAGCACAAATTGAATTTTTATACCACTCTGAAGTAAATACTCAGCAACATCTGCTTTGTTTTCATTGTTCACTTAAAACTTATTCAAAACAATGGAAATTTTAAATTTTTCTTCATCATTAGCTGCCGTTGTGTATTTAAATACTTGTATTGGCTCTCCTTATATTTAGTGAGAGTAACATATGCTATCTTATATTATGGCTGAAGAACAAAGAAATATTGCCTTAGCCCTCTAATGAGGGCAAAACTATCCAAACAATGGCATCATGCAAATTCTACCAGCTGTCTGTGTACACTGTTTAAAAAAAAGGAAAAAAAAGAAAAAAAAAAACAACCTTTTCTTTGGCTAAGGCCAACATGCAGTTTTTCCATTGCAGTACTTGGCATACGAGTTTATCTACCTCATGTACTGTAATTAAAAGTGCAGAGATCACTGGCTCATAATTGAACACAGCAGCTACGATGGAGGACACAAATGATGGCATCCCAGTAAATGCTCTCCTAACAAGTTTGCACAGTCCAAATAGAGGCAGGCTCTGCACCAGCTTGTGCAGATTTTGCCACAGCCACCAGCGTGTTGCTGTAGTACAGTCCTTAAAATCTGCATTTCTATCCAATTCAAAATGAAGGGCTGTTCAGGGATGCAGTCACCTGCCTAAAAAATTAAAGCCAACAATGCAGAAAAGAAACCAGTACCAAATAATTAGGAAGGGGTGAGTGGAATTAACGCTATGCATCTGCAATAGTGATGGATTTGGGCATACGCTGTGCATATATAGCACTGCTTTTAAAGTGCAGGGAATGCACTGTGCTCTCACATCTCTCAAAAGTTCTGTGCAAGCTGTAAAATGAGATTCAAGGGAGCTGAGGCTAAATCCTGTCATATTTTCCTTGAAAGCATTAGAGATGGTAGGAAGGAATAACAGAACACACCTTACATACCAAGTTATAACACATTTATATAGATACATACACACTGCACATAATTTATATACACACACAAACTCTTATGTATACACATATATCCTATATGTGTTAATATACAAGTGCTGCTTTGAAAGTAATGCCTTGCTATGCTGGCCCACAACATCAGAGGTGGACATCAGTGGTACAGCAGTAGAAGTTGAATCTTCCTGCCAATATCCCATTCCATGTTGTTGCCATGCGACAGATGGCAGCAGAGAGGCAGTCTGACCACATGATGTCTGACATGGGAGTGCAGATGAAGCAAAGGGGTGTCATTGGATTCCTCCATGCAGAAACAATGGCACCCACTGACATTCAGTCGATGTTTGTTGAATGCTTATGGAGACCAAACAGTGGATGTGAGCACAGTGAGGCAGTGAGTGGTGCATTTCAGCAGTGGCAACAGTGACATTAAAGACAAGCCACATTCTGGACAGCCATGCACAGCTGTCACACCATGAAACGAACAGCATCTCAATCGGCTCATCTGCATGAATTGGCTAATGGCAATAACTGCGCTGAAAAACAGTGTTTGGTAGCTGAGAATTTGCTCAATCAAGTAGTGTAATTGTACTCTGTTGCAGTTTCCATGGAAATAAACAGGGGGCGCTACTTTCAGGCAGACCCATATTATCACATACAGTCTACGTATGTATCTATAGACATACACACACAGATGATCTTTTCCTCACCATCACAGCAAAGGGGTTCAAGTGAGGATCGCCTTCAGCTTTCTACTGTTTTTAGAGAAGTTAAAAAGAGGAGGAGGCCAACGAGACATCTCCCATATGCATGTTGTAGCTCAACAAGCACTTCCACACAATAAGTGATGCCATTGTGAGCAGATCTGCAACCCTTGTGCTGTCCCATAGCTTGCGCTGGTACCACACAGCTACACAAAGCCATCTGTAAGCCAGCCAGGAAACCAAGCCCAGCTGAAAACAGCCCAGCCAGAGCTACAAACCAAATGAAGATTTTAAAATTAGAGATGCATTTCCCAGGCTGGTTCCCCACACAGCCACAGGAACAGATGGCAAAACCAAGAGTTGGGTTTGGGGCCGGGGGGAACAGCCAAAACCTGTGCTGAAACATCTGTCTAGACTGCAGATCTTGGTGACTCAAGAAAAGAAAACTTTTTTTTTCCCTCAAGCAGGCTCATGGATGGCCATACTACACAGCCCTGGGGAAGCAACGCACACAACAGGAACCCCACTCTCAATGCAGAGCACAAAACCTTCATGTCCCACTACAACAAGTGGGAGCGATCACTTACATTCCACCATTCCTGCATTTATTTTTGTGATATTTAAGGTACATGCCTTAACACCCATCTGGCTCTTGAGAGCTCCCCCAGGGTGCAAGTTTTGCAGAGGCCGGGGGCCATCTGAACTCCTGTGTGGCAGCATCAGCCATCTTGCTGGGCTGGCACTGCCACTGCCCTGGGCACCTGCTTATCACACAGTCAGATTTCAACTGGAAATGCACATTAGGTAAAGCCAGCAATTTCCTATGGTGGGATTCACTTCCTCTGACTTAAGGTATCTGCAATGTAAATGTCTCTGAGTTTTTCACCTTAGGCTTTCTTTACAGTCAGTGGAGAGAAATAAGCATTTTAGGGTGGAATTCACCTGACCTATTTGAAATGTCTACATGAGAAGGAAAGGAATCACGCCTCAGACGTGCCTGCTTCTTCCCATTTGCTAAGAGGCCAGTTTAAATGCTGAGCTCACACGCAGACACCTCTGTTCAGAGGACAGCAGGCAGGCTGCAGGCTGGGAAGCTTTTCTAGGGACGCCACAGCCTCCAGTAATCTTGTTCAGTAATTTCTGGGAGAAGAGAAAAAGGTGAACTTGCAAGGACACTGTACTTGTCAGAAAGCAGCCAGCAGAATCTCAAGCTATTTGGAGTCAAGGATGGATGCAAGAGAAACTTTAGCATTTGTCAATATAAAAATAAACAGAGGTAACACTCAAGCATCATTCACCATTTCTGCATAAAATAAAAGATTTTGTATCTCTTTTCCTTTACTCCTTTCATATCCGGCTTACAATGCGTTATTTCCAGATCAGCAACAACTGCTAAGGTGTCTCTGAAATTCACAGGCCTTGGCACGTTACAATTTTGGTGAAATTGTACATATGCCTCTTTTCACTGAAGCACTGAAATGTTATTTTTAATTAGAGGCACACATACTGCTGTCTAAAAATAAAAGGCAAAAGACCATAAAGGTCAGCAGGAACTGAAGCAAGTGCAGCTGATCGATCACGCGCACAAGGGGATTACACCAGAAGAGACAGTGCCACACTTGTGCCATGGGCTGAACCTGCAACTTGGCTGCTTATCCCCCAGGAACGCCGTCCCCAAGACATCCCGCTCGAGGGGGATTAGCGGGGACCTGTACCGGGTGAGACGTGAGCAGAGATGCACAGGCACTCTCCCCTCATGAGCCTCTCTTGTAGATGCGACATGGTGAAAACTGCAACTTTTAAAGTTCTATTTCCCACATATTTTAGTTATATTTTAGGTCAACACTAAGCTGTTTTTCAGGATAGCAGACCTGAAGTCAATACCTCTGCTGCTGGTACCCAGCAAAGACAGGGGGAAGGAAATTCTGATTACCTGCTCTGATGATGTAACACAGATAACGCAGACAGTGTTATTGCTCAGGAATCTCTGCACCAAACTCAGTAACCAAAGCATACATCCTACAGGAGTGCATTCAGGAGTCCCCATGGAGAGATCCTACCTTCCATCTCCAGCAGCTACCCCAGCTGTACTGTGCAACATCTACTTACAGCAAATACAAATTTACTTTTGAAAGACACAAAAGAGACAAGATGCTGCACCTTTTAAAGAAAGTTCAATTTCCCACATATTTTAGCTATATTGCAAGTCAACACTAAGCTACTTTTCCAATGCATCTTTATCCATCTCCAAATTGAAGCAAGCACCTCAAAACGGATTCACTCTTGCTTTTCCAGAAAAATTCTCATCCTAGCTAAAGCACAGGAAAATTCAAGCTCACACCATTCAGATCTCAATTAGTGGTTGTTTTTAATTAGCTACAAACACTATACCCAAAGATTATCAGCAGCAACTGGCCTGAATCAGCACACAATTTCTGAGGAAAACAAACAAAATAAGCCCACATACAAAAACCTCTGCTGGCCTCCATCCATGCAGACAATGTAAGGGACATTTCCATATCACCCTGAAAAGCTCAGAGAACTATCTAAAGACAGACCCATAAGGAAAAACGGCTTCTTCTCCTTTTAAAAGAGAAAACTGCCTCTTCACTTTATGTTTATCTCACAAGAGCAATATAGAAACAAGAACAGAAAAAAATCATACCAATATGGAAAACAAGGGAAAACATTTTTCATCAACCTGATATCTTAAAATGTAAATAGAATGAAAATCAATAGGCAAAGTGGGTAATGGTGAAAAAAGACAAAAGGGAAGAAAAAAATTTCCCTCCCAGCTCAATGCAGCCACAGAACAGAGGCAACAGCAAGGCTCATCCTCCTCCATCAGCACACGCTGATATTTTTTTGCTATGATACAACATCAGCACCTATAGCTGAATGCTGCGACGCAAACATTGTGAGGAAGCATCAAGATGTCACAATGTGGTTAATTTGTGGCTCCCAGCAGGTCTTCCCTGATGACCAAGCATCTTGCCAGCCATTGAAATAGCAGCACCAAAGCCACAGACCTGCACTAAACAAAGCAGCACTCCTACTGACTATTATTGTATCTTTCCCTATTGATGAAAGATGTCCTCTTCCTTAATTTAAATGACTGATCTATGTTACAACAGTTTGAGTTGATACACATATATCATCTTTATGTACCCTGGGTATCTGACATAATGAGTCTGAAAATCCAAGTGAAGAATCTATCAGAAAATAGAGTAGGTGCACAACCATGAAAATAGAGCAGGCCAGGGTAGTTGGACACCAGCACCTCCCTTGCTGAAAGGGAAGACACTCATTAGGGCATGAACGGATCTCCATTTCCCCTTCAATCAGCAGAAAATTAGCAAGGAAGCTAGAAATTTAACACAATTACGCAGCCACCTTTGAACCTTATTACTGCAAACATGCACGGGTTTAACTGAGTGGTTGTGATTAGTCCCTTACTCCCCAACATGCCAAAAATTAGTCACATGAGACTTGCACGGTTTAAGCCATAACACAATGCACGTGTCAGAGAAACAGTAAGCTAAAGAGAGGTTAGACAACCTCTCCCGTCAGCCACAGGCACAAACCCAAATCCAGCAGAAGATGTAGTTGCTAAATGACAAGAAGTGAATAATTTAATTTCCACTTGAGATAACCTTAATTGTAATAAGAAAAAAATAGATATATAACAGGAAAAGTAAGCAAGCAGCGTTACAAAGTGGAATAATAGGATACTGTGGTGCAATCACAGAAGCGAGATCGCTTCAGATAGATTTCTAGTGATCCCATGTAAAGTATTAAATGGTTTAATGATTGTAAACAAAAGATTTCAACTTACACAATAGCAATCTCCCACCAAGATGAGGAACAGCCAGATCCCACGCAAGAGATCCTTTCCCCTTGGTGGCTGGCTCTTAAACGAGCCCAGGGTAGTCCCACCCTGGGTCCACCCCTCCTGGTCACATGGAGGGGGGGTACAGGTGTTCCTTAGGCCAGCCACCCCCCCTTCACCAGGTGCTCAATCACGAATTCAGGCCATGACCTCATGTTTCCCTCACACACGCATTGCAACAAGACACCTTGTGCTGTCCCCAGCATGGGCACCATTCCCTTTTCACATGTTTATGTAACACGTGGCAGGGTCAGGTCCCCCCAGTCCCACAGTGATGTTGTAAGGAAGAACATTCTCTTCCTTGGCGCATTTGTGTAACACCAGTTTTTGCCACCAATAGGAAAAGCAGCAAATGTGGGACCTGCAGCAGGAACCAGATCCCCAGAGTTCTTCAACTGCCAAGTTCTCACTTCCAGGCATGAAAACGGGACCATAAAATGTTACAGGAGGAGCACTACTCCCACACAACTGTGGCCAGGACCCCCACAGTTCCCAGGCATGGAAGCATCAGTAGTGTGTTCTCAACATGCACGTATCCAGCACCCCCAGCTCATGCAGTAAGTTATTGATTTATTTTTAAATTAAAAACATTGGTTTATCTTTAGGAATAATGCTAGCAAAAAATGCTACATCTGTTTATAAACAATCATTCTAGAAATATTTTTGTGATGAATTTTTCATCTCATTTTATAGTCCCATTAAGAGTTCAAAGTTGGGTGAAATGGCATTGCTCTGCAGCATTTGCACAAAGGCAAAAACTGTATGTATATGAAGTTACCATTCCCAGTTCAGAACCACACTGCCATGAGCTCAGCCCTTCCTTGCTGTCCACCACATATGGAGTTACCTAGACCAAGAGTAGATGGCAAATAGACTTCAGCCTGTTGAACTTTTCACCACCATTTTTCTGATGGGCTTTAAATGGGACCATCGCCTTTTCTAGCAGGCTGTCCTTTACCATGCAAGTTTCACCCGCAGAAGGAATAATTTTTAAAATGTGTATGTTAATATATATATTAACATCACCAAGCTGGCCTGACAGCTACACAGCCCTTCAGAAGAGTGACCACATTGCCCAGAGAGCAGGGCAGGTGAGCAGCTGGAGCATCAAATGCTGGAGGACTCCTCAGCTCGCACCTCAGCTTATCATTAAGGCATTGAGCTCGCATCTTTTCCCAGCTTGTGAAATGGAATGGAAGGCTTCAGTTTTACCTCTAGAAGGAAAAATTGCTTAATCACCATCTAACCTGATGCAAAGACAGCTGCTGCACAAGGCAGGGGAGCACCGGGGCAGATGGGGATTGATCAAAACATGCTTCTACAGCACAGGCACTCTGGGACTCCTCTCATTCAAAAGCAAACTTTCTATATAAAAAAGGTCCCTCTGCAGAGGAAGACTGAGCTGCTCAGAAAATCCACATCTCTCACCCTCAGAGATCACCACAGTGTATTCTTATAATTCCACTACTGAACAAAGAAGTACATTTTCAGGTACCCGTGTTCCTTCTCAGCTTCACCTTGGGAAAAGCGAGGTGTGCAACCACTTGTTAATAGCCTGGAATCCTGCACAGTTCACATGCTCAACAAAACCTTATCCCGGTGAGCTGTATAGAAAACTATAACGAAGCTGCCTGTTTTGATGGAAAACAGATACATGCAGTTACATCTCTGATAATGCTGACCCCAGGAATCAACAACCACACTCCTTGGTTTGTGGTTAGAGGATTTGTTCTTAGTTTTTAGTTTTGCTTCCTTTTTTTTTTTTTTTTTTACTTCCAAATAAAGCAGCTTCACAACTCTAGCTAAAGGCTAGCATTACTGATGAGGATTTACAAATGTGTGCACATCACTTGATATGCCAAACAACACATCAGCATGTAAGCCCCAAACTGGCCAAATCTTGGCAAAATCAGGGCCTGATTCTGCCCTGGACAACATCAAACACAACGTCTCAAATCACTGCTGAGAGGACAGGATAATTTCTCTACACATACACCCTATTCTCACTCCTGCGCACTTGTATCGTCTTCTCCTCTCTACCACATGCAACTCCCTACACGTTTTTTAAAAAGGCCAAACCCAAAAACATGTTGCACAGCTATCTCGCTGTCATCTATTATTCAAGAAAGGTCTCATTGAATAAATGTCTGTTCGGAGGCTCTAAACAAATTTCATTTCTGAACACCACTGTCTGCAGCCCAGCGGGCCATTTCACCAAGATAAGATCACACATTTAATCAAACGCTTCAAAAAAGAAATACACACTAAGTTTGCTTAATAACGTCAAATAATAAAAGTGCAATGCTGGCAGCATACTAATTTTTAGTACTCTTTCTTCTTTGAGGGTTGTCTCAATAGTCAAGGTCAACCGTACATGGGATTTCTTCTAATTAGGGTTTCTGGTGAAGGCTGGACCTGCTTATTCTCACCGCTTAACCATGGTTTTCCCTAAAATGAAGACATCTCTCTTTCATTTTAAATTAAATCATTGCAGTATCCTATCCAAGTGTGTCAGACAAAACTGCACAACTCTGCTAATTCAATAGAGAATGTACGTGAAAGACAACAAAACCCACATCGTTTGTGGTCAATGAGAAACCACCCACACAAATGTCTTTGGTACAAAAGAAAATCTGATTTACAGAAAAAAGAGAAAGATTATCTGCTCAGTGTTTGACTACAACTCCTATTGCAGCACAGCACAGCTCCATTTGAGTTATGAATTAGGAGTGGACCTGGCACCCATAGGTCAATGAATGCTTTACCATTTATTTAGACACAGTAGGAAGAAGAGGAAACAGCTCAAGAAGCAACATTATGTTACTGCAGTGACAAAATACATCTGTATTACTCCCTGTCAGATTTCCATGATATTCATCACTCATTCTCCCAGTACTCCATCTATCGACTTGTATGATTTCATTTATTTATTAAGCTGCCAGTTGTACCACAATGACTACTGCTTGGCCCCACATTACATGAACTTGGGAAGAACCCCAGACCCTTGCTGTGATCAAGCCTGCTGCTTGAAAGGGGTCAGACAAAAGCTTGTATCCTCACCCCTGCATGGGCCCATGGGTTATGCTGCCCTCTGCTCACATGGGACAAGCGAGTGATCAAGCGTAAAGACATTGGGGAAGACAAGCCCCCATCTGCTACTCCCAAAGCTGGAGGAGGCAAACAGCGAAGCAGCTTCTAGGCATATTCCCCCATCACAGCCTTTCTCCCTGCTGCAAATGTCCCCACAAACATCTTCATAGATGCCAGACTGAGCATGGCAGAGACCCAGGTTTTGTCCCTGAAAGGGAAAATTACAACTTCTTGGTTTAGGCTGGCACAAGCAAGTGCTTAGGTCTGCACACAATATCTTTCTACTGGTGCTCACGAGTTATCCAACATCTCAGCGCTACTGCAGGCATGGAGCCGCTCACAGGGTGGAGCACTCTGTGGACAAACAACGTCTGATCCTAACAGATCAGTGATATGCACCCATATTTCTTGAGAAATCAAGGATATTTGCACAGGTAGAATTCTCTTGTAGCATTGTAGCCTTCCTTCCCAAATCAGCAATGTTACATGGAGAAGTGCTCCCTACTCCCACAATCAAAACGCATTACACATACTTTAGACAGACTCATTGCAAATTGGTGACCTACTTAAAGAGATCTATAAAGTGCATTACGATTGTAATTGTGGATCGCCTGTCAAAAGGTCACAAGTTACCACCCTATGCTGCATAATCGCTGTATTTCAGATACCTATCAGGGTCAATTCTACACCAAGAGACATTGCATCATTTTGGAGTCATCCCAACTAAAGCAGAACTTGTAATAGTACTGTCCCTTTTTAAAAAGAGAGAGAGAGAGAGAGAGAGAGAGAGAGACAGAGAAAGGCATACAACCACTCCACACACCTGCATCCATTAAAGATAATCCAAAATGACATTTTCTTGAAGAACTCTGTGCTGTGGGAGTTTAAAGTGCAGTAGTCACATCATAATTTCCCTTGGAAGTGGGATATATATACCACATTTCCAAACGATTAAAGGCCGTTATTGCAACATCCTAAATCTGAAGGAATAACAGTTTAGATCACACACAAAGTCAAGCAGAGGCCCAGCGTCCAGTTTAGCGATTTGTTGTGTGCTGGATGTAGAAACAGCTGTTCTCTGGATAAACCATCCACTGCGTGATGGTAGAACAGTTCTGTGTACCTCCAGAGAGCCTTAACAGAAAGGGTCCTTCAGGACAGAACCCAAAAGCCTTTTGTTACTGAGAGGGGAAAAATTACCCAGAATCTGCAAAAGAAAAAACCTTCAGTGCGCCTCTTTCTTAAAAAAAAAAAAAGAACCAAAAACTAAACAACAACAAAAAAACCCTGTCTCCTCTGAAATGAGTGGCAGGAATTTCAAAGTGATGATGTGCCAGTCAGCAACACACACACATACACACACAGTTCCTAACGCAGTATGAAAGAGAAGGAGTTAACGCAATCTCCAAAACCCTCCTCAGTTCTATCCAGCAGTGAAACCTATTCAAAGAGACAGCTTCGATGGGTGATTTTTTTTTTCCCCTCCTTTCCCTCAGCAGTCTTTGGAATGGCTTTGAGGGAAGGAAGAGAAGGAAAAAAAGAAAAAAAAAAAAAAAAGAGCTATTGAAAATCTCCTTACAGGGTCAGCTGTCACTGAAATGCATTTTAGTATTCAGGGTACCCACCCATGCAGAACATCAAAAACTGGGCTCAGGTCCGTCCCTGTTCTCACAGGCTCAGGCCGGCGCAGGGTGCATGACGCGGTGCGGAACAGCAACACACGCTGCCTCTGCAGGGCTGCAAACAGCAACGTCAGCCCAACAAGCACAAGGAGGAGGTTGCTGCAAGTGGCTGTGTGGCTGCTAAAACCAGCAGGCTTGAAGGCGGCTTGTGCTGGCACTGCTAGGAATTGAAACATCTTCAGAACTGGAGAGTCATGGTCTCACCTCCCTGTGCAACAATGCTGTAAGCAAAGTTGAAGCTCACTGATGTGCTGTCTCCTGAATGAACTCTCCAGTATCTCCCTTCTGCTTCCTCCTCTGTCCAGGATGCCTATGGGAATGCAAGACTTAACTCACGTGTCACTTTGTGGCAATGATCGGAAAGAAAACACAAAACTGAGTAAAAAGTCATGCAATTGCATATTCATTATATTTCCAGATCCTTTTCTTCTGCTGTTATAAGCTAAACCTGAGCTTCACAGGATGCTCAGCGTCTTGGCTAGGCTTTGCAGCTTAAACTAAAGTCAGGAGGGACAGAATATTTTCCAGCAACAGAATTTTAAAAAAGCTCTCTGCATCAGCAGCATCATTTCACAAATAAAATCTACATGAATACACACGGCTGCATGCACGTCTGCATATATACTTGGAGTAGAGGTGCAGTTCTTAGATATCTATTTCCACTTCCCCAAGTTTGACCAAAAAAAAAAAAAAAAAAGCAGAACTCTGTTCCCAAAAGATCACAGTGCCTGGGTGTGTGTGCCCATATGGTCTGAGAATGCACTAGGACTGAAACAGTATCAATGTTTGTATCCCTCTCTCTTTAAACAGTATCCACTGGTGGAGGTTCCTAACTTCTGTAACCAGATCCTTTGTTCCTCTGGAGTGGGAAAGGCTAAAAGTGTTAACAGAGAAGAGACTTACTGCATGGGATGAGCACTACAAATATAAGCAACTCATGGTTGGTTTATACCACTTAGAGCATCCCCAGAGTGCTCACTGCAGGTGCTAGGTTCCAACCGGAACGCTTCTCTGAGCAGCACTGGCAAATGCTGGCACCTTGGCACAGGACTTAATAGGAGGCCAATGCACTGATCACGTTTTGAGCCCCACTTCTGCAGAAGCACGTACACTCATCTTCATTTCATTTTAGCTTTGTAAGAAAACATTCATGCTGATCTTTTGTGTTTATGATGTTTCATCATAAGTTTGAGAAACGCATAAGTCCACTGAGAAGTTTAAAATCAATGACTTGGATCCTTACCTGGCATAACTCAATTCAGCTGCAATCAAGCCAGTAAGCTATTCCAATTAATAGTAGCAGAGCTACAAACCAATCTATTCAAAACACAGGGCAACAAATTCCAAAGATGTTCCCTTCAGGGTATCCCTTGCAATGAACCAGAGTTGTAACTCTGCTGCAGCAGTCTGCAGCACAACTCCTGATGCACTTCCCACGGATTTACTCCTATGCTAACTAACACGCTTTATAAAAACAAAATCAAAGGCCCTGCTAGTATGAGGCCAAGTGTCAAAGGATGCTCTGGAGAGGTCTGTAACTATCAGCCACTTAAAATGCGTAACTTCATAGTTCCTAAGGACAGCTTCCAAACATCTCTCTGCTACCTTCTGGATGTACCTACCTCATGGCCCTCGAAACCAAAAGATGTCAGGTCTGAAATGAAAACGTCTTCGTTGCTATCTGTTTTCCTAAGCAGATTTTGGAAGTGGGCAGTCTCCTAGGTTTTAGCGGTTCACGCAACTTTGTCTACAGTGCCACCTCTGTCAAATACATTACAACAGAGTTAGCAGACGTGATGCTGCAGTGGGGTGTGGGCTTGAAAAGATGCCACAACCAGGATTCTTGAGCAACAGCCCCTCTCAACTGTGACAGGAAAAAAAAAAAAAATGATTTCCTCATCTCTGTTAATCATAGTTTACATTAGAAAAGCAAAATGAACAGAAAACCAACCACAAGAATTGCTTGCTCCCCAGCCAGAACCTGCACATAGATAAGTTAGGGCTGGTTTCACCAGAACACAGCACAATCCCTTGGCCTGCAGGTCCCAGCAGGGTGCCCCTCTGTCCCAGCAGCGCTCTGCATGGGCCATGTTTCCAGCACAGCGCCCAATGACAGCATTCCTGGAGCACAGGTACAGTCATCGTATACATGGAGCTCATCAGCCTCCTCCTCTACCCTCCCTGGCACTCGAAGCTTAGTAAATAGAACAGTGGTCCGCAATGCCATTGAAATGAAGATTGTATTGCCTGAAAAGGCTGGCTTGCCTTGCTGTAGCTACATCACACTGCAAATTCTGAGGCTAAAAGCAGGCAATGGGATAACGTCTCAGATAGAATCCCATCGCAGATTTGAGTAGGAGGTGGTTTCCTTGTCATTAAAGAAGCCAAGAAGTAAAAGCAAATGCTTAAAGCAAATTCCTCTCCCTCTCCCTCAGCAGCCTGCTTGAGGAGCTCCTGCTGCCTGCAGGCACAAAGAGGGGACTGAGGTGTGCTGGAGGCTCCCAGCACCTATGGAAACCGGGACACAACCACATTCCAAGCAGAGATTCAAGTGCCTAACAATGCTGGTAAGGAGGCAGAAAAAAAATTGCCAAGGTAGACATGACTCGGTGCCAGGCTGCCTCGACTATGTTCCTGCAGATGCCCCAGTGACAGGTCGATGGACTAGATGATCTTAGTGGTCTTTTCCAACCTTAATGATTCTATGATTCTAAACAGCACGTTTTCTATCTCTGCATCCAGACATCCAAACACATTGTATAGATACAACAGAGGCTGAAGCATGTGCATGCACCCCCAATTCACCAACGCGGTACATTTCTAGTGTTCGCATCCCAGCAGGAGTGCATCTGTTGGAGGAGAGAGGGGCCAGCAGGGAAGAGCTGGTAGCCCTTATGAACCATGGCAAGCCCTCTTCAGAGCGTCCACGCTCACCAAGTGCACCCCTCCTGGAAAGCAACCTCCCATCCGAAGTGGCCAGACAGCATCAGCTCTGCAGGGCCGTCCCGGTGCCTCGGTCTTCTCCCAAACTACACACTGACTCTGCGATACCCAGCTCTTGGAGCAGTATCAGCACCATCTCCAAAACAAGAAATTTGCAAGTTGTTTTTCCAACGCTCTCTTGTGATGAGCCGGAATGCTCCAAGGAATACAAGGTTCTGCCAAAAATTACTCCAATCAGAGCACTGAGCTGTTTCTCCCAACTAGTAATACAATTAAATAAGTTCTCTTTCCTCATTTTTTTCAGCATAGCAAGCCTTGTGCCTATCCTTCATATCACAGCTTTCCCCCGATTCATTCTTCCTACCCAAATTCCACGTCTTTCATCAGTCTCCAGCCCATCCTTTATACTATACCACACATGGAACAGTTTCCGAGCCAATCTACGCCAGTCCCAATGCTATTAGTATCAAAATTTGCAATAATAAATCAGCAGCTCCCAGGACTGCTCCATGTACAAAGACTTCCCTCTCCCGTGTGCATCTCATTTACTGGCATTGATGATGCATACACTCATGCTCTGAATGTGAAAACCCTCACGGCAGCACCGTGCTCCCAGCTGACATGCTGACCAAGGCTAAAGGTTGGGTGTGTTGCTCCCCAGTAACACAGTCCACACCACTCTATACCTTTAGCTGGATCGTTCAAAGAGCCTGCTTCCACAACTCTTACTTCAAATCAATCTTCAAAGGATTTTCCTTACGGTCAGCAAAGGGCACCAGCTTTGCTCAGTGCTGCAGCCCCACTGCCAGCACCAGGACGGACTCCTCCACCCCTGCAGCCAGCGAGGGACGGGGCCAACGCAGTCTCCATGGGGACAGACCCACCACAGCACGGGGACACTGGGACACCTGGCTCTAGCAAGACGTCCGGACAAAGGTTCACTGGCCTGAAATGCAGCAAACGCCATGGAAATCTCACTGCCAACAAAGTGGAACTTGGGGTTTTGACTGCAATCAACACACACCATCATTAAGCTTGCTCTGGAATAAAACACGGAATCAAACACGGAATCAAACATATTCTCTCCAGAAGACAGGGGGGAATCGTACTTTATTGAATGATGCAATCATACAGAACTCATGGGCCAGCTCCAGCTTTACGAACTCCCATCCTTCTGGAGACGGCCTCATCGCTGCCGGCAGGTAACAGCACAACAGCTGCTTTGTAGCATGCCCCACTCCGCTATGAGAGCCACAACCAAGTACTGCTATGGAGCCACAACACAGGGACTGCATCCCTCCTGCAGCCCCACAGCGGCTGTTTCACCTCCGGAAAAGCTCCACTCCTGGCACAGCCCCGCTCTGAACTTTGTCACCCATGGGTGACGTGGGCCGGTGGCTCTACGCCCCTCTGCTCTGCTCCCTGGGAGCTCCAGCACCCGCCACCTCCACTCGCAGCACCTGGCCTGCCCCATAACACTCGGTGGAAGGATTTTTCCTAATGAATACACAGTAGAAGCCTGTTCGTATCGCAAGCCCCTGGCAATGATGATAAATGAGCTCTGCGAGGCACACACTGCTACTCAATAGCAGGCGAGCAGCACTCTAACAGACAGCATTCCACAACAAAAAGAAACGCATTCATTTCAACTCCAGAGAAGATTTTTTTGGGGTCGGCTTTGAGAATCTCAATCCAGCACCCTGGAATAACCAACACCACAGTGCCCAAAGAACCTGTGGCTGGCACAGAACCTGTGCCCCACAGCAGGGCACAGATGGCATCTTCACTAGCCCCTCTCCCCCTTTTTTTTTTTTTTTTTGCATCCTAAGCAGCAAGGACCGGGAGAGGGGAGATGTTAATGTCTCCCAATGAGTAATCCAAAGAGGAGAGTAAACACAACAGGCTCCGTTGTTTCGGCTGAAGCTGGGAATGCTACGGTGACGAGCATGCAACAACACATTGCTTTTGGCCACGTATGAGTTGTTTCAACTCCAGCAGGGAAGAACCACATGCCTATCAGGATGGAGAAAGAGAGGCTCTGATCCCACCTTGCCATCCCTCCTGCAGAAGCAGCTGCATGTCTACAGGGTGAAAAACTAAGTGAATGCATGGGGGGGGGGCCACTGCTCCTCTGGAGTGCTCTGGGCGGTGACTGGACGCAGACCCCAAAGTGCAGGTGGCCAGGGAGCGTTCCTGGGCACCGTACCCACAGCTCCACCAGCAGTGGAGGCACCGGCGGGAGCTCCCTGTGCTGGGAAGGGAAGGGAGCGCTCCGGAACACGGCAGGCAGCAGTCACCCACCAGGCTCACAAGCATCTTCCTAAGTTCAATAGAAGATGGTTGCGAGGGAAAAGCAAACCATTAAGTAAGCAAATAAAAGAGCTCAAAAAAGAAGGGAGGGGGTGAAAGGGGAACGCAATTTTCGCGATTTCCTTCCTCCACCCATACACACCGGCCCCTCTCTCTCCAACAATCTCCCCGCTGACCGCCAGCCCTGCCGTGCGGGCAGCCCACACCGTCTCAGGGGCGGGCGGTGGGGAGCCCCGGCGCTCCCAAGGAGCCCCCCCGGGCTGCAGGGCTGGGCGCTGAGCCCTGCCCGACCCCGCGGCCCCGTCCTCCCGCTGCCATCCAGGAACGCGGCCCCTCCTCGAGGCACCTCCAGCAATGCCAAAGGAACATCCATCCGCCGAGGGGTTGGCAGCGGAGGAAACACGCGAATGTCTCCGGGTAACAGCAGCAAGCCCACCGCTTCCTTCTACAGGGAGAGGAGGCACAAAACCTTCCGTCTCCCCGCAGCCATCCCCAGCGCGCAGCCCCCGCTACCTGCAGGACGCAGCCCCCCCGAGGACCACCACCCTCATCACCAGGGACCGATGGGATCCAGCGGGCACCCAGAGCGGTGGGATGCGGGGCTGGCACCGATCCGCGGATGGAGGGTGCTGGGATGGAAGGTGCTCCGTTACCTTTAGTCACCTCCGGCTGCCGAGATGCCAGTCCCCATGGGGTCCTCAACAACCTGCGGCGGGGAGCTGCTGCCACAATCCAGCCATGAAAACCAGGGGGCAGGGAGCAGAGCCGGCCACGGTGCCCCGGAACCGGGAGGAGGGGGGCACGGGGAGATGCAGGGATCGTCTCCCAAGGAAGGAAGGATGTTAAATAAAAAAAAAATTGAGGGAAATTAGAAAAAAAAAAAAAGGAAAAAATAGAAAGGAAAATAATAAAAAGGAAGAAGAAAAAGGAAAAGGGAAAAAAAGGAAAAAAATTAAAAGGAAAAAAAATAAAGGAAAAAGAAATAAAAGGAAAAAGAATGAAAAAAATAAAAATAAAAAATAAGGAAGAAGAAAAAGTCTCTCCTCCGCTGCCTTCTCCTGCTGCAGCACACGCCGGCTCCCGGAGGGTGTGTGGGGATGGGGAGGCGGTCGCTGCCGCTCTCCCGCCGCCGGCCCCGGCCGCAGTCCCTCGGTTTCACCTCCTCCAGGTGGGTAGCAGCCTCAGGGCCGGGGGGCGGCCGCGCAGCCGGCGCCTGGGGCCGGGCGAGCCGGATGCGGCGCGGTCATCATCGCCTGCGCTGCTGCTGCTGCTGGGAACGGGGAGCCGCTGCCGAAGAAGAGACCACCAAAAAAATAAAAAAAAAAAA
>WBMW01004886.1:0-45423 GCA_013396635.1 Penelope pileata
CGGGATGGAGAGTGCAGACCACCTTTCCGCATCCGCAGCTTTAGCTCGGCGGCGGGTGCTCACCACTCTGCCTCTAGGGTTAGTCAGAACGAGCTGCAGCACGCTGTGGGTGGTACTCGCACTGAACGCCCCTCCCCCCCCCCTCCACGTGCCTGGCGGGCAGCGACCTGTCGCTGCTCTCCCTGAGGCTTTTTCAAGGCTGAGGGCGTGGGTGCGATTGCCGTTGCCCTGGCAACGCCCACGCCACGTCAGCCTCTCTCACGAGTGCTGCCGGGATCTGCCGGGTCGCTCAGCTCTCACGGGGCTCTCCTGGCAAAGGAACTTCCTGAAACCCCCCCTGTACCTCAAGGTCTGCCGCTGCGGCTCTGGCTGCGCCGGCTCCGAAGCAGCTGACCTCGGAGACAGGTAATGGTAATTGGTAATGGATTAAATTCGTAAGTGGTAAAATGGTAATGGGTTCTTGGTGTAATATATTTACTAAGACCATACAATGACCAATGGGCATGAGCAATGCACCCATCACTTAAAATTTACAGGAACATTAAAGAGACAGCAATAGTAGCAGGCAGAGACTATAAGAATGAGGAAAAGTACTTGAACAGAGCAATAGGCCTTCACTGTTGATATCGCTTTCTTGGCATTTACACACGAATTTGCAATTAGTCAATTTTATTTTATGAAAAAATTTGTCCATAAGCATTGGCAATCCATGTTCCCTCTCATCCTCTTAAATTGCTTTTTCAGCTTCAACAACAATGCTATTGTGAACATTCACAGTGCAAAGTTAGTATGGCACCCTTGTGCCAGGTACTGTGTCATGTAAATTTGAAGACTTCCTTGTCCCGCCTCTTGAATTGTACATGTAGGAATATCAAACAATATTTCTGAGGATGCTAACAGTAGTGTTAAAAATACCAAGTTAGTCTCTTGCTGTAACTGAAGGGCTGAAGAGATGGCTTTGAAGAAATATCCTTTTTTCTCTTGCTTTGTCTGCTCTGTAGTTTCCCCAAGTGCAGACCTGATCTTTCATGCTGTAGCTGTATGGCCACAAACAAACACAACAGTAAATCTCTAAACCCTCAGCTTGCAGAGGAAGAATGAGAAAGCAAATTGCTCTGAATTATTTTCTGGCTTGCATTCAACTGCCAAGAATGAAATAGGAAGGTGTTCATTTTCCAAAGAATAAAGTAAACTAAAACAGCAAGCAGCAGGACATTTGAAAACTCCACTAAAACCAAGAAAAAAATAGTGTACGTTCTCTGCTAATCTGATTTGGAGAGTTGTACGAAGGTGTATGTAGACACACCAGCTGAAGAAGAAAGAAGTACTGTGAAAATTCGGTTACAGAAATTGAAGTGATAGACAAGGCCAGAAGGAGTCAACTGTTTGACAACCCTTTGTACATTCAAATTTTCTGAAACACTTTACAATTTTGTTATTTCCTTCCTCTTTTATTTCAATCTCTTATGACTGGATGTGTCAGAAAAATTGATTAATATTTCTGAAAATATTGGGGTAATTTGCTACTTCACGTTCACAACAGTACTGATGACATCCGTGGAAATATTCCCAGGTACACATACGATGGACAGGATTTGAGTTAAACTGGTGGCAGTCTCCTGAAGCTATTAAACCTAAAACTAAACACCAGTCAGAAAGCTCATCTTCATCCTGAGATGCTTGTGCAATAGGCAGAGCGTAGTATCCACACAGGATAAAATCCTGTTCTTCAAGGAAATACTAGGAAATAAGTTCTTTCTTATCTCAAAGTCATCAGAAGATGCTAGTATTTATCTGGTAAAGAAACTTCTAGTTTTGTATTTCACATCTTTCATAATACCAGAGTAATTGTTGGAGCTTATAGTTAATCATCAATGTTCCAGGTGAAAAAGCTATTTCAGTGAAGAATTCAGGTAACGTAACAAAATGCAAAGCAGTCATTTCATCAGAGAACACCTCTACAATTCCATCCACTCAGGCTGTCAATTAAAGCATTGATTTTCTACATAATTGACACCAAATTCAGAGCAATGAATTCAGATTCATTCTATTAAAAAAATATATTGGGTGACACCTTAACAAAAGGAGTACTCTGGCAACTATATATTGTCATCTTAGCATCCAATTGCATAATACTACCACAAAGATGCTGACAAATTCTGGTCACAATAATAAGAAACCCAAGAGCTGTTCACTGCTTAGTTTAGACATGACTCTTTTGCTTGATAAATGTAATAACACTTAAATGTAGCTTGAAAGCCCACATTCCATACCTTACTTCCTCACACGAAACAACCAGGCTGGAAATTTATTAGACTAATCCTGCTCTAAATTACACAGACGTCCTGTGTGACTTCTCTCTGGACAAGGAATGCCTGGCTAAGTAATTTGAACAATGGCTTTGTCCCCAGTTTGACACTTGGGTTGAACAGGAGGTGAGCTGTTTCAGTTTCGTTAAGAGAGAAGACCTCTTGTGTCACCTTGTTATGAATCTCAACTATTTTTTCCCAAGAGATCTGCCTTCCTCAAGTCACTTCAGTGCTTTTTCAACGCTGACCAGATAGAAAAAAATCAGGTATGACTCAAGTAATTATACAGTAAAACCATAACATAAAGTCCACATTTAAACACACGAGACTGTTAAAATTGATCTTGTCTCCGATATAACTGAAAAATATAGGAAGCTGTACATCTTTAAAGTAAGCCTTAAAAATACAGGTCTTTACTGCTTATAAAAGCAGTCTTAACATGGAAATGAGGTGTTAACATAGGGACACCTTTAATTTTCTTGACAATTATTGTAAATAAATATTAACTTTTTTCAGGTAAACATAATTCTACATCACAGAAACAAATTGTAAATTATCATGTTGCAAAATATTTTGAAAAAGAATAATAAACAGACCGCATATTACCAATATGCCCAACTCTTTTTGGGGCATATATGCCAGCGATTTGCGAAGGGAACAAGTCCACATGAGGCTGCATTCTATTTTTAAGGTCTGTCTTAACATTTCTGAAAAAGTACCATGGTTGCAAAGGCAAAAAATAGAGTACTTCCCTAAAAAAAAAAGTATTTTTCATTGAATCAAAATGAGCTAAGAAATGTTATGTAAGATTTCAAAAATATACTTTAATATTTGAAAATGGAAAAAAAAAATTCTTACACATCCCAAAATAGTTATTGCTAGTAACTTTTGAGTTACAATTCGTTAACAATTTTTTATGAAAGTTTCCTGCCTCTTAGCTTGTTAGGAAGACTTTGTCCAAGTAACTTAAGTTCATTATTGGCTACTGATGAAGTCATTGACATACACAAATGTTGTTCAGAGTATGTACCTACCTGGACTTGAGAGTATGCTGCAGAAATACACTTCCAAAAGATTATCCTCAGAGAAAAGAAAATCCAAAACAAGCCAAGTGCATGCAAATACAGGGAAGGCAATTTATCTAATTAGGCACTATAATGTGCTGGTGAAAGCTCTCTGGTGAAAGTCCAGTCAATGGAGAAAAAATTAGCATGAATCACTGATGTTTTGATTTAAATGATGATGAGAAATGTTGAAGTCCATCATTCATTCTTTTTCCTATTCCAAAGGTTTTACTGCAAGATGTAAAAACCTGACAGTTGCAGAACGAGACCTACAAATTTTATCCTGAAGAAAAATTATTTTCCTTACCAGACAGTAAGACTGTTGTTTAAAGATGGACTTTACATGTGCATAATGGTAAAAACTATAACAAAATTCTACATATGAACAGCAAAGAAAACTTTTGGAATGCAAAATAGGGATCAAATCCCTTAACACAATCTCAATTTCAAGAAAGAGAAAAAAGTTTCTTGAACATAAACCACTGGTGTTTTCTAAGGAGAAGCCCCCAAAAAGATGCCTTTGAAATGCATGAGCATCTGGACAATGCTAATTGAAAACAATGTTATGTAAACAAGAAATAAAATTTTTCCTCTCCATCTCGTATGTCTTTACTAGGGAGGAATCAATTTTCTTGACACAAATACATTGATGTAATTGATAAAAGGTTTAGCTGGTGTACTTCACCATATGTGCTACTTGGATCTGATGCAGTTTCATCTGCAATAAAACAATAAAAACTACATTCTGCCAGGGCTGTAGTGGGCTGGCAAGTTCTAGGGTGCTCTGCAGTGAATCACTCTTTTGTGAATCTCTCTATGTTTGTAAGCCAAAAATTCACACAATAATGTAGAGTGTTTCCTCTGAGCTCTGTCAGCAGCACAGCTTATGATACCCAGCAAAGAACTAGAGAATAACATATTCTCACTTTTGAGGCAATAAGAACAATGGGTGGTAACAGAAAGGATCCTACAGTAAATTACCCATTCAATTTAGGGAAAAAAATATAATTTGTAATCTGCAATAAAACATTGTAACTATTGCAGGCAGATTCAAATTCCAATTTCATATGTGCATACTACATTCAAATCAGGACTACAGGAAATCTCTTGTACACAGATCCATTTCTCACTCTCTTCACTGAGCTGCGGGTCGGAGGACCTAAAGCTTTTTCCGCAGCTGCCAGTTCTCAGTCCATCTCTAGAACCTACCAGTTATGACTTGACCATTCCTACCTTCAGCTTCTATGGCCACAGTGTCCTTACCATCCCATAAGCTGTTAGTCATTCAACATTATAGTGAAGACTGTAGTGAAGATGCAAGGACAAAAAAAAGTAAAAACAGTTTGAACAGAACAGGGCAAACAGATGCCATGCCTGTCATTATCAGTGTATACTCCATGGCTGAATAGAATGTACAGATTGTAATAAATGCCAGCCAGTTTACCAATTGTGACTAACTATATTTCACAGGGAAAAAAAGTTAAAAAAAAGAGAGAGAAAAGCTATCCAGTACTATTCAACAGTACTATGCAAGTCATTTAAAATGTTGACTTCTGCCCTGAGGTTGCCATGTAAGTGTGGAAACTGAACACAATTTCCCAGTGTATTCTCTCTTCTCAATTTCTTGCTTTAAATGCAGCTCCCCAGTCTTTTAGCACTGTTTCTCTCAGGCTCAGGTAAAAAGGAGCTCAACGCTTCTGCTGCCTTCCACTAAGGTATCACTGTATTACCCATTTTCTTCAGTCTGTAGACACTTCAACATTTGCCTACAATAGGTGCCCCTCTGATACAGCTCACTGGATTATAGAGCAACCTAGAAAGTCCTATTGCTAGCCTGCCAAAACAAACAAACAAAAAAATTTTTTTGTAGTTTCCTCATTTATGTTTTGAATTACAGACAGCTCACGACTCCATTACTTTCTGCTAGTCACAGAATGAGCCAATGACTAAAACAATGCTCTATTATTAAAAACAACAATTAGCTTTTAACTTCAAGAGTCCAAGTAAGTTTTTGTCAACAGTACAGTAGTCATGGAAACACACTTCTTCTCATTGAAATATATAAATCTGCCATTATTTTAAACAAAACTTTGAATATCTATTTTGAGGAATTTATATAACTTCTCAAGAGCAATAAATAAATAACTGGTCCAGCAGAATATGTCAACAAGCCAGTCAGCTAAGAATGAGTCAAATATCTACCAGTCATATTTGTATCATGTGACATTCCTGACAATATACCAGTTGCCAAAAATGCATTGTACTGTACCAGTCATATTTCCACATAAAGGCAGCTATGAAGCATTCAGCAGATAACACAATGTTGAAGACAATGTCAAGTGTCTTGTCTAGAAATTTTGCTTGACTAGCAAATTAAGCAAAACTCTTCCACTTTTTAAATTCTGAAATATTATAATGCACAATTATTGCTGTGAAATGAATACTTTACTGTGAATCAAGAAACAGTGTAACATCTAAGAATAAAATTAAAATCAGTGCTGCACTAAAGATGATAAAATTCTGTTTAATCTCACTTGCATTAATTTGAATTCTCTTATACATGTGTAATCAATACTGAGCATAGAGAAATACGAGTTTAAAATATCAGGATTTAAAGCTAAGGCATAGCTTCAGAGAGAAATTTTCTAAATATTTAATGGACGCTAAACTGCAATTTAGTTCTCATTATGTCATATGGACCTAAGTATCCTTTTTTATGGGGATACTTACACAGACAAGGGTTACAGTGTACATGAAGATGCAATGTCATGATTTTCACTGAAAAGGAAATGCTGTGAAATTCGTATGTCAGCATGTATTGTAGATTATTTCCTAGTGCGCAAAGGATCCCTTTTTGTCGTGTGTCCCTGCCCCTGTCTCCACTGTAGCTTAGCTCTCCTTTACTGCCAGTGTCTAGCTGAGGAAGAAGACAGACAAGAAAAGCTACACAGGCTGTGTCTGATCTCAGCTCCTTTTCTTCGTGACATTGCCAAGAATTGTGTCAGCAGGTACAGAATCTTCCTAAACACAAGCACTGAGAATGTGGACAACCAAACTATGGAGGTGAATAACCTCCTTCATCCTCCTTCATCCTCCTTCATCCAAAGGTCAATGAAACAAAAAATTCCCCTGAACTATGTTTTTCTTCTGCTTGGACTTGATGTCATATGAACAGAGCAACAAACGTCTGGAAAAGATTAGAAGAAAACAGGGAAAAAAATATTTGCCTGAGACTTCATACCATCCATTTCATTTTCTATGTTTGATCTAACATGTTCTAACTTTGCTTTCCTTGTCTAACACTACTACTGTAAAGATAAGCCTGCTGAAATGTTACTTCTAATGATTTTTTGTACTACATAAGGCAGAGTAAGTGTACCAGATCAAAAACCCACCTAGCTCCTCTCTTAGAAAAAGGACGGCTGAAGATTATAAGAACATGAAAAGTGTTTTTCTCCCAGACTGCAGTTGCTTGAAGTTTACAGACTTCCTGAGCCAAAACTCATGTAGCGTTTTGTTTAATAGCTCTCAAAGGACTGACCTTCCTATCAATAAAAGGTGTTTTATTTTCCTTAGTAAATCATCATAACCCAGCGTCATGGTCTTCTAGAACACCTGGAAAAATTTTTCTCACACACTTTTCTAGGTTTTCTCAAAAATTTCATTTATATTTCTGCTTACTCGTTTTTAAGTCATTCCTGTTGAACAGTTTAATTTTGCATCTCTATATACACTGAACTGCTAACAACACAAGTCAAAAAAAAAGCAGCAATTCCGTTGCCAACCTATGACATTGTGGTGGGTTAGTCTGAGCTTGCAGCCAAGCACCCACACAGACTCTTACTCACTCCACCCCAGTGGGACAAGGAGAAAATAAGAAGAACCACCAGAAAAGTAATGAGTTTTATAATCACAAGCAAAATAGACTCAATTTTAGGGATTTAACTTAATTTTAATCATTTAATTACTGAATTGGATATTGGAAAACAAGACAAACTTTTAAATACATAAGGAAGACACCTTTTCTTCTCTTTTCCCGGGCTCAACTTCCAGACACGCTCCTTCCCCCTTTCTTGGTGTGCAAACCCCTCACTTTCACTGCAGGTTATGCTCAGTCACTTCATAGAATCACAGAATCATTGAATCATGGAATGGCTTAGTTTGGAAGTGACATGAAAGATTATGCAGTTCCTATCTCCCTTGACATGGATAAGGTTGCTACTCAGTAGATTAGGCTGCCCAGGGCCCCATCCAGCCTGGGGGATGGGGGTGGGTAACCTGTTCCAGTGCCTCACTACTGAGTAAAAAAATTCTTCCTAATATCTAACCTAAATCTCCCCTCTTTCATTTCATTTTAAGCCATTCCCCCTTGACCCACCACTATCTGCCCAAGTAAAATGTCATTCTCCCTCCTCTTTAGAAACTCCCTTTATGCACAGGAAGTCCACAATGAGGTCTTCCCAGAGCCTTCTCTTCTCCAGGCTGAACAAGCTCAGTTCTCTCAACCTTTCTTTGTAGGAAAGGTGCTCCAGCCCTCTGATCATTTTTGTGGCCCTCCTCTGGACCTGCTCCAACAGTTCCTCATATTTCTTGTGCTGGGTGCCCCAGACTTGTATAGGGTACTCCAGCTGGAGTACCCTAACCCTCACAAGTGCAGAATAGAGAGAGAGAACCACCTCCTTCTCCCTGCTGCCACCCCTCTTTTCATCCAGCCCAGGATACAGCTGGCCTCCAGGATGTAAACACACCCTGCTGGCTGACATCAAGCTTTTAACCACAAACCCCAAATCCTTTTCAACTCTGTTGAGGAGGCATGTTGCACTGGGGGCTGTGTCAACCTGTTTTTCTCTGCTACTCCTTGTTCCTGTTCCTCAGTCTTATTCTCTTCTGCTCCTTCTTTACTCATTTTCTCTTCTCCAATGTGTCCACAGTTTGCAGTTCCTTTGGATGTGCTCCACCGCTCCTTTGGTCTTGCTATTCCTTTCTCAGTGTTTATCAACGTTCCTTAAATGTGTTTTCACAGAGGATCTACACAGTTACCTGATGGCACTGACAGCTGTGTCCTGTCCAGGCCTCTTACTGGACCAGCTGGAATGGGCTGTCTCAAAAACAAAAAACTTGAGGAGGACATTTCAATAATGACCCCCAAAGTTCTTAAATTAGTACAAAACCTGTCCACACAGGAATATAAATGTCATTATAATTTCCAGTGAATTGTAACTCCATTGGATTCATAAGAAAAAGGTTCATACTTTCAGTAACTTCTGTTCTTCGCATTTCTATAACAATTTTTAATGACATACTTGGAATCACTGTGCCAGTGCTCAGTCAAAACCTTCCAAATTATTTTTAGTTTTTCTTGTTATTCTCCATGAAAACTGTATAAGTTTACTTATTATATTACCTATTCCAAAAATTCTATTATTTATTAGTTATATTATTAGCTTTTTACTAGTAGTATTAATTAACTAGTCTTGATAGAGTTCTTCTCATCATATCTGGAATACCAGCAGGTGTCAACTCCGCAGCTCAGAGCCTGAGATTTGCCAGACCAACAATAAACCTACATTTGTACATAAGTTCTTATGCTTCACAGCTTATTCTGTCAATTGATTTGAGAAGACACACTTCTGTTGAGTGCCTTATACAGTGTGTGTGCTTATCAAGTCACTAGATCTGTTCAGTGTTCTCTGATCCATACAAAGAGTGCACCTGTAGATTCTTTCTTAGAAGTGAATTATGTTGTTCTAATTTTTCGAAAAAAAAGTTCTTTTTGACCGTTGCATTTGGTTCCTCTTGACTGACTTCCTGGAACCTATATGTATTTTTAATTCATGTACTTCAAGAGATTTTGCAATCATTCAATTTATAATGATATACTGTACCTTCTTGAAGATTCTCAGTTTACACTGGTATAACACATATCTTAATGGTGTAATACAAAATCGGGAAAAATATTTCGTGTATTATAAAGTTTTATGTTATTTTATTTTATCGAGGAGATACACTGATTTAGCAAAGTTAGCTTGTAAAATTAAACAGAAGGAAATGTAATTAATTGTGGCTGTCACTAGCAAAAAAATAAAGTCTTCTGAACAGAGTATATATATTAATTTCACACAGCAGAGACTGTCTCATAAAACCACTGAAAGAAATATGCTGGTGCCTTGATAGTAAGCTAAACTATTTGGAGCATCTTTCTCAGTCTGTATAAAAATTTGTATTTGTTGAAATTATGCCCTCTTTAATGTAATTCTTTAAGATTTACATAATTAGTCAACCCTGGAATGGGATTTTTTCTTATTATGTTTGCAGATAATCTTTAATCAAAAGTTCTGATCAATGTCAATAAGTTCATCTTGTTGTGTCAGGTTTGTGGGCCCAGGCGTTAATCACCAAAATTTTGAAAAAATCCTTAATACTACAATCCTTTTATTTTCTCCATAGTCACATATTTTAAATTATGCAAATGAACACAAAGAAAACATTGGAAATAATGGTACTCCCTTCACAACAATGATTCATGAGACAGTGTAGCTTTTTAGGTATGCAAACCCAGAGCGTAACAAACACAAGAGACTTTGCAAAAAAATAAAATTACATAAGTAGACCCTTCAGCAAAATATTTCAGCAAAAGCTGTCTTTTTCTATTACATATACATAATTCCAGATAACACGTTGGATTGTCTGTCCTATTCTCAACATGCATGAATTCCACTATATATGACAAGAGGTCAAGAAAAACACTGTATCTTACAACTTCTTATTTCTTGGATCTTTCATACTAGCACTCGTTTTCATTAATTCAGATTATTAAACAATCAGTATCTTCTGCACCATAACTATCTGGCCTGTTATCTGCTAAGGTTAAGTCTAGGCAGTCTTGGTCTCAGAATATACCAAACAAATATTTGATGGCCTGTTTCATGGACTGACGTTGGTCCACAGTATTTTTAAGCATAACCTGATACTCCTCAAAAGACCATAAATTTGAAAATCCAACTTGCTTTTTTAGTTGTGCCCACTAAAACTTTTTTTTCAGAGTGACTGGATGGTTATTAGCGAAGTATTTCGACAGACCTGCAATGTCTTACATCTTGACAACTTCACATGTTATGATAATCAGTAAAAAGTGGTACCTACTTGACCCAGTATAGAATCTTTAGATAATAACTGTTATTATATGCTTCTCTCACACAACACTTTATTGCCCAAGGAGAACGTAGGCTGTTTTGATCTCTTTCCCTCAAGGATGATTCACCTTTTAAACGAAAAATTGATTAGAATGCTGCCACTTATTTTGTTTATTTTCATAACTATTAGCCTATTCTAATCCTTTCTTGTCATATACAGCTCATAGCTGGAGGAAAATTGACTGCATTGTTCTTACCATATAATGAGGCATGTGCTTAGGACAATAGAACCCCCGACTTTGCTGAGAACACAGTGCAGTATTATTACGTATTTTAAATTAAATAATTACCATCCCAGAAATAATTATTAATCCTAGTGTTGTCTTATCAAAATTTAACTTCAACAGATGTTAAATTAACAGATGTTATTATAAGAAAATTTAAAATATGTAGGGATTAATGGTTAAAAGACAAACTGTTACCAGTTTTTTTCACAATATTTTTAAATTAAAATCTGTGCTGATATTTGCTTCAATTGCATATGCACATTTAAACAGTGGTATGAGTTTGTTCCTTTTTCCAAAACAAGTTTTCTTAGTCTGGTATATAGTTCAAGGAATCTTAACAGAACTAAATACATCGAGGCAAAATTTATTTGTGGCTTGCAAGGTATCTAGGTTACTGGAATGATATAAATATTCATCAGGAAGATTATATATATATGTTCACTTTAACTACTGCAAAGCTAACAGATTAGAATATCCAAAATAAATCAACCCCAAAAAATTATTGTAAAACATTTTATTAATCGTTTAGAAAGTCCTAAAGTCCTTAACATTGATTATTAAACAAAATCTCATGTCTTACAGAAGTTCATTTTGAAAATGCTGTAAACGGTTGTATCTTTCTTACTCACTGCAGGAATTATTCAAGTAACAGAACATACGCAATTTTTGAGTCATGCAGTTGTCACCATAGTAACATGCCTAACTTTATAATAAAGTTCTTACACTATTTGCAGTTATTGGAAAATGAGCTCTATGAACACAATCTTACTTGAGGGCATCTCACATTTCTATCTTCAGTCTTTGCTGTTGAAATCTTTTTCGCTTGAAACCAAAGACTCCTTTCATGGTATTTATCTTTGATTTCAAACAAACAATTGTTTAAACAAAGCCTTGCTCAGTGAGCCCACTAAAGTAGCTGCACATAAAGCATCTAAAGCCAGAGGCCCGAGGAAGCAGAGATGAAAAGTAAAATAAGAAACAGAATATTATGAAAAAATTTACATCTTTCATTTTGAACGTACTAGTATTATCTCTTTTAGAAGACTAACATATATGACATACATATATACATACGTACTTATATATCTATAATATACACTTTTATATATGCATTTATGCTTTTTCACGGAAGAATATAATACCTTCATTACCTCTTTGGTAAAAATCTATTTCCTTCATGGAAATGGGGTTGCAAACAACTCTTTTGCCCTATTCTTCTAGTTTTCTCAAAAATATTATCCAACATTTCAACTACTGTTCACATTTCAACAACTTCTTAGTCCTAAACTGGTGAAAACTGTCACTCACAATGACTTATTTTATAAACTGTTTGAATGTTTAACTAGAGCAAATCAAGAAAAACTGCCCTAACACAGGCTGAATAAATTCTTCCTCATTTCTCCATTACATGGGTCAGCCATATCAAACTACCAAGGTCCTATTATTTTACCGCTGCCCAATAACTCTCAAATAGATTTCCAATCATATTTACATATTTCTGAAGACATAAGTGTTCATAGTCCATGAGATCTACATGTAGGAAGTTGGTCAAGCTAGCAAATATGATCAACGATGACACATCTGGAAGTCTAAAATGAACAAAACATATCTATTTTCTCTCTTCTTTGGGATATCTGCTATGACATCCCAAAATTTCAAGAAAGTTTTACGAAACCACATTTCACACTTGAATCTCAGCTTTCTCTGAAAATGGTCTGGAAAGAAACACAGTCATAAATGTGAGCTAGTAAGTGATATACTAAACAGGAATCAAATCAAGTATATCCATACCACAGTTCATGTTCCTACAAGAAAAAAAATAGTTACGAAAAACACAAAAATGTCAAAAAAGCAAATGAATTGTTATATTAACACAGTTCATCAGTATCTGGCCTACAGAGGTCATTACAAGAAATGCAATAGGTGAAGATCATTTAATCATTAGAAAATTATCATTATGCAAAATATGATTAAATATGTACCTGTGGTTTACAAAAGTTTAATTTCACACGCTACAAATCTCAGAGTGAATAGCTCTATATTACTCCTGACACAAGAAGCTCTGCAAGAGTATACATCGAGATTTATATTTTGATTGTTGATGATGATCTTTTAAGAATGAGAAAATGTTTTTCACATTGTTTGCACTAAAATCTAAGACTTATGTCAGCAAATTGGTGCAAGAGCTGCTCTGATTTCATAAATATCTGCAACTTAATATATGTAATAGAAAGAGTTCAAATTCTCCATATTAAAAAAAAATGTTTAAAATTGAAGATTCTCAAGAAGAAAACTTCACAGATTTTCATGCTGTCTTTGTGACATATAATCTCTTGAATATAATGATTGCTTATAAAGAAGGACCTTCAGAAAACTTGCATGCTTTTCTGTAGTTATTTCACTGTATCTTTAGTTGATACACTTTGATTGAACAAATTATACTTTCATGTAGTAAAAGCATTTCAGATGACTACTAAGCAATGCCTCCAAGACTCCATTCTACTCTATTCTGTTTGTACAGAAGATCTCAGTATTGTATTTTGTTGGCTTTAGTGTCAATGCTTTGACTTATATGCAAATATTTGTACTTTTCTCACCATTTTATTAGCTGTACCATATCTCTTAGCCTTTTACAAGCAGTTACTTTAGTAAACCGACTGTTTTAAAGCTATCGTTACATCTCCTATCGGTCTACAAGTTCCATCACCAAAAGTGGCTTAGGGTACTGAGATTCGTTGAGAGATAACAGATGGGATCTTCAGACACTGAACTCTGCAAAAGGTCAAGTCTTCATTTTTGCCCTGCAGTTCTGTGTTTGACTGTATGTTCTGCTGTGCAGTGAACGGGGAGACTAGGGCTCTACAAATGAGATGAACGTAAGTGCTGTCAGGTAGTCTCTTCAGCAAGAAATGTTGAGTCTTAATTCCAGTGTGGCTGCATAAACTGAAACCTTTCCATGGAGATAGAGATTTAAGACTTCCTACAGAAAAGGCAGAGTGGACACCTGCAGAATGGAAGAGATGGTAGTGCCAGGGAAAGAGAGACAGTGAGAGAGATAGAGAGAGAGAGAGAGAGAGAGGAAACTTCACTTTGAAAAACCCTTTATTACATCATTCACCTGGGAGAACATATTGATTCAGCCCTTCTTGGAATAACATGAGACAAAATGAATACCCTCTTCTACCAAATAAGCAGAAAATGTTATTGCAGAAATGTGAAGAACAGATGTTCTTTATTTCTTACTATTATTACTGAAGAGATAAACATATTCTCTGAAATCTAATAGTACATATAAGGACACATTAACACTATCAAAACATTCGTGGGTACCACTGCCATTAGATCTCTGGAGTAGATAAATATAATAGGTAAATCTTTTAGTGTCAGAATCTGGAATATTGTAACCATAGCAGAAAACTCCCAGTAATTCAGAATATATAAAACATTAGCTGTACTTTGTTTCTCAAAACATACCTTTCTTTCTGGAATATTTTTGCTAAGATTTTTCAATAAAGAAAATTTGGTAGCAATGCAATACCATTTCATTTCATGAGCTGTTTTTGTCTCTACATAACAAAATAATGAATAGCAGTTATTCTGAGAATCTCTCTTACCCCTGTTCAAATTGCAGATGTGCTTGGACTACTGCATTAGTGGCAGTAAACAGAGAAAATACACTGAAAGTAACTAGCAGCTATGCTGGCTATGATCCAGGGTTTTTTAATGGAAACTACTACAACTTGATACCTTCACAGCAAGCGTGTCCAATCTGCAGCCCACAGGCCACATGCAGTCCTGGACACCTAATAACATGGTCCCACAAGATCACAGAACTTTTAATATTATTATGAGTTTGTTAGCAATATTTTTCATGAGTCGGTTGCACATAAACACGGACTGTGTAGGCAACAACTGAACACTGCAGAGTGGAGAGTGTAGTGCAGTGCTAACTTCACCTCTTACTCCCATCACACACATCTAGTCAAATCGAATAACCCAGCACCTAATTCAGGCCAGTAGTCCTGGCTCTGCTCAGCCCTGATACCATGCCATAATGCTCGTGGCTCTTCCTGCACCAACCAGCCTGGCCCAGCCCGGCCCCAGCTGAGGCACAGACCCATCACTCACTGTTTTTATATATATTATATATACACTATATATATTTCATATACGTTATATTATGTATACATCATATATTATACAATATATATGTTCAAAGAATAGCAAAAAAGTGTAGAATTGATAATTACAGGCAAGTTGACAGTGTAGAAATTGTACCAATACACCTTGTACAGAGAATGAAGTTCAACACACATTATCTTGCATTTTGATTAAACTAAGTCATGAGTGGAAGGAATATTCTTTTTGGTTTAACTACAACAGTCAGAAAAAAGTCACATTTTGAACATCTAAAACAAGCTATAATGTTAGAATAACTAACAGAAAAGTTTCAAGAAGTAGTAAAGAATTTTAAATAAATATACAGAAAAAAGACATTTCACTCCTTAAAGAGTAGTGGAATTATAAAGAGAAAATACAGAAAGGGTTAACGTACAAGTAATTTCTTTCTTCTTTTTTTCTTCACTAGAAATCAGTGAATTGCAGCCTAGATTTAGAAATCTTGACCTGATTTTTGTTTAAAAAGCGAGGCATACAGTATAGAAAGATGATTACTTAGGAAATATCAACATCATACCTATGAGTGTTTTTGAAAGGTTAGAGAATGCTGCACTTTTTAAGATTTTAAAACCACACAAAATAAAATCGAGTGCTAGATATCACAGGAGCTATTGGAAGATACTTAATTTCAGCAAGTCTCAGCAGGTGTACTGATGAATTTGGTAAAGATGAGGAAAGATTACTGAGGAGCACTCTTCAGTATGGTTCCTCAAGAAGCAGAGATTTAAGAGTGTTTGCTAGAGAACTGCTGCTAATTGGGAATGGTCTTCCAAAAAGAGGTTTGAAATTAATGAAAGGTCTCAAACCAGAATGCCTGCCTGCTGCAGCAATAGCAGCCTGAACTATGTCAAACGAAGAAACAAAGGCTAAATATCAAAAAGTGTGACATGGTCTCTGAAGAGAAGAGAGGAAAAGAAATAAGGATGCATGCTATAATAAAAATAAAAATACAAGCCTATAATAAGAGGTTATTCTATGCATCAAATGCCAGTACTTTTTTTTTTTTTTTTTTTTGGTGGTGGTGTTGTTTCCTGGGCTTTAGGAATGATAAAATCTGGTCTTTAAGAATGATAAAATGTACATCTCCAAAGAAATTACTTTTACAGTGTTGTCAGATCAGGATGAACAAAAAGAAAATTACTAAGCAAATTACAGAGCCCTTGGTATCTTATTTTCAGAGAACCATCTGCTTTTGAATCAAATTTCCAGTAAAAGAAAAGAGATGGGGGAGGGAAAAAGAGAACAAACATGCCATAAAGGCATATCTTGGTTGGTACTGACAGAGTTATGCAATACAGATGTGAATTCTCTTTAAATATAATCAATCATTATAGTGTTAGCAAATCACAGAAGAGCAGAGAATTCATTTAATTCAGAATAGTGATAGTATGGAATCTGAAGGGATAACGCAGGCTGCTTTTGGGGACAGGAACAGATCTGCCAAGCTCAATTCCCTATACAAAAGAAAGAACAGGGATGGAGAGAGGTCTCATATCCTGAGGGCATAAACAAGAAAACAATAGTGAAGTCAAAACCCCTATAAATGACCTGCAGAGAGCATGGGCTGCATCACTGTGCAGTCGTACTGAAGTCAACAGGGACATCCACTGGGTATAAGCATCAGAGACTTTCATATCGTTTTCAGACACTAATCACAGTCAGGATTTTTCCTCATAGTTTATGTACACTACTTCTGCACTACAGACAGAATGGTGGGGATTTTCTAACTAAGTCTTACCACTGGTCATAGCATGGGCTTCTAATGAATATATAATTTCAAGAAATTACAGTACAGGAAGTAATTCTCTTTGAATTGCCTATTGCCTTATAATGTGCCTTCAAACTGTAATATGTTGCTAGAATGGGAAAAATGTATAAGAGTGATAAATGAAAAGGTGGACAGATTCACTTTTTCAGAAATTCAGAGCATATTAAACCAAAAAAACCAACCCTGCACTATATCCAAAGACAAGGCAGTAAGAAATGAGTAACATCTACATATGTTTACCCTTGACAATATCGATAAAAGAAAAAAACTCAGATCCTCCTGGAAACTGTGTCAAAGCACAAGTGAGAAGTGGAGGTGATCTGAGACAACCAGCATGATTTCACTAAGGGCAGATCATGCCTCACCAGTCTGATGGCCTTCTATGAAGGAAAGACAGCATCGGTGGACAAAGACAAAGCAAATGATATAATCTTCCTGGACATCTGCAAGGTCCTTGACAAGGACCTGCACCTCATCCTTATCTGTAAACTGGAGAAATACAGATTGAAGGCTGGACTATTTGTTGGATAAAGAGTTGTTTGGATGGTTGCAGCCAGAGAGCTGTGGTCATCCGGTCACGAATGGTGTCCCACAAGGGTCAGTCTTGGGATGACTGATCGTCAACATCTTTATCAATGACATAGACAGTGGCGTTGAGTGCACCCTCAACAAATTTGCTGATGACATAAAGCTGAGTGATGCACTTGATACGATAGAAGGAAGGGATGCCATCCAGAGGGACCTGGATTTGAAAAGTGGGCCCATGTGAACCTAATGAGGTTCAACAAGGCCAAATGCAAGGTGTTGCAGCTGGGTCGGAGCAATCCCAGATATGTATTTGGACTGGGAGAACTCCTTGAGAGCAGCTCTGCTGAGGTGGATTTTGGCAGTCTGATGGACAAAAGCTTGGGCATGAGTCGGCAGTATGTACTTGCAGTCTGGAAGGCCAACTGTATTCTAGGCTCCATCAGAAGAGGAGTGGCCAACAGAGAGAGGGAGGTGATTGTCTGTCACTATTCTGGACTTGTGAAGCCCCATCTGGAGTACTGCGTCCAGGTCTGGGGCACCCAGCACAAGAAAGACATGGAGCTGTCAGAGCAGGTCCAGAGGAAGGCTACAGAGATGATCAGAGGGCTGGAGCACCTCTCCGATGAGGAAAGGCTGATGGAGCTGGACTTCTTCAGCCTGGAGAAGAGAAGGCTCTGAGGAGATTTCATTGCAGATTTCCAGTAAGGTATAATTCCCAGCAAATGTTATTGCCAGAGATAAGATGTTGAAGCAATAACACAACCACTTTATTCATTTTATCTGTTTAAAGTCTTGAAAAACATGATGTCAGACAGTGTGTTTGTCCAAAGCCTGAAGTCAGGATTTTATCAAATATTCGGATCTTTGATAAACAATGGAACAGGAGAAAAGTATAGCTACATCATCAGTCGTTATCCCAGAAAATGTAAAATATCAGTTAAGTTAATCTCAAGTGGCTGCTAACAGCATACACAAAAGCACCTTGGCCGGAGCATGGAAACCTATTTGCATGTCAGATGAATTTTTCAGTAGCTTCAAAATATCACCCAGCATGCTGTGGCACGGGTCTTCTTCAGTCTAGCAAATGTTGCAGCATTTCTGATGCAAACTTAGAATGTAATTAATAGATACTAATTCTCAGAGCTAAGGAAAAATATTTGTCTTTACAGCTCATATGTTTTCTTCTGTCTCTGAAGAAATGGTCTGTCCATTCTCCTAGTTGATCATATTACACACATCTTACTACTGAATTCTCTTTTTCCCTCCATTTATGATTTGTTTTTGAAATCATCATTTCTCTTCAAACATCACTGAATCTGTTAGTCTGATTCTGTCCGCTAAGGCAAGTGTAAAAATGTCACAAGCATTATCTTGATTTTCCCATGATTTTTCACCCAGAATGTTAAAAAGATTAGACTTTCCGATTACATACACTGGCAGTGTAGAGCAGAATATGAAATAATAGTAATGCTACATCATTAAATTTTCAATGGGCTGTAATATTAGGGAATAGATGACAGAGCTGATTATAATAGAAATTCAATCTAATCCTGAAAAAGCGCATGAAAACACTCAGCCAGTACATGCAGTGGCTGGTATGTACTGCAACAGGACATTCTCATTGTTTCAGCAGAAGCGTTCATGCACAAGTACAAGATGACTTGGTGATTTTGCACTGGAAAATTGAAAATTAATCAACTCTACTTTTATATCTGCGACTTCACTCCCCTTGCAGATACATGTGCATGGTAGTTCTTTACTGGAATACCTACCAAACATAAGTATTTACCACAGAACAGTAGCCTCTCTTCAACTGCTTCTTCAGGATCCTGTGTGAATTGTTTGTTAACAAAGTAAGTTGTGTCTGTGTGTGTGTGTCTAAGACACCAGTCTTAAATCCTTTCTTTTTCCTTTGCAGCACAGTAAGCCACCAGTTTCACATTAGAAGCAGCAGAGCTGCGTTTGTACAGCATCATGCTCAGATCAGCTGAGTCCTCCACTTTGAATGCTCTCAAGCTGAAAATACCTCTTTTTACATCAACATTTTTCACAGCTGTTTTTCCTCCTCAGACATGGCACCTGGAGAAAATACTCTTTCGTTCCTAGTCTGAGATGGGGAGTATATTCTGGGATATCTACAGCCTGGTTTTCTTCGTAAACATACTAAGTATCCTTTAACTTAGACAACAATTTTTCTGTCCTTCCCACACCAGTCACTCATTTCTTTACTCCAGCCTGCTCCTTTCTTAGCCTCAATTTTCTTCCTTTTCTTGCCTTCTCCCTTGAACCTGGATACCAAGCCTGCACTCTGTGCAGTAGGAAAGGGGTCTTCAGTAAGGTACGAACTTCTCTTTACCCTGATAGTTATTTTAGGGAAAACCATTTTAGTGAAAATCAGTCCCTGTCTGATGACAGCGCTAGGAAATTCTGGAAAATGCTAAGGACTAGGAAAAGCATTAAGTGATCAAAATTTCCAAGTCAGTGCTGAAAATGCTGATTTGTGGCATTTAAGATGAGTTTGTACAGGTTTTTACATCTATGGCTAATGTCATGCCTGGCAAATTTATCATGCCTGGTAAATGTCATACTGCTACGTCTGACAAAGCCAAACCAACACAGTACAGTTTCCCAACACAAAGCCTGGAACTGTGGTAGCATTTTCAAAACAGACAAACAAACAAAGTAAGAAGAGCATTCATTTATTTTTTAATGTAGAATGACAAAATATTTTTCTCCATTCTGATCTGAAAGTTTGGTCATTTGGGGTTTCCAGAACAAACCAAGAGAAACACATATCTAGCATGCAAAACCACAGTCTACTCAAGAAAAATAACCAAATTCTAAATAAACTGAAACCGTCTCACAAGATGTTAGGCAGCTATAACAATTTTCAGAATTTTCACTCCCAAGAGCAAATGCAATGACCTACAAGATGGATTCCAAACAGACATACTTTATGTAGCCTGAAAGAGCTCAAAAGCACAGCAGGATACAGCCATGTAATGACACTCAAAGTCCTGAAACAAAATAGCTGCACAAACAAAGCACTCAGCATTTTTCTGCTCAAACCTCTGCACTGTTCTTTTGTGAGTCACCCATGTACTGAGGTTTCCTCAGGCGCTACTCCCACAGTGCCATAAGCACACCCAGTTGTAGCCCTCAAAGTTCATCTGGAGGCTGATCCGGTGCAAATCTTTTTGTATCCTCTACAGCTTAGTGCTGAGACAATATCAGTGTTTGTCCCTGGTGATTAGGAGATTGAATGTGGAAAGACAAATAATGACAGCCTGTCAGTGGTACCCTCCTGGCCTGAACATTCCTCTCTCACTATGCCTTCCTTGGGCAATCAGATGCTCTGGCTGACAGCTGCATAAGCCACAGTCTACCGTCATGCCCCCTCCTTTATCAATAACGTAACATAACAGAACTGCACTATTAACTAGATCTTTTTCCATTCTTCACCTCCTTTTCTCATTCTTCATATTCCTATGAGACAGCTGTCAGCACATTTCTTCATGTTGTTTAAAAGCTCAGACTTCTTCCAAGCTAGAGTACCATGGCCTCGAAGTCTGGTGTGAGAGAATGATTTTGTTTCAGAAAGCTTAATTCACAGCCAGCATGTGAATTAACCAGCACAACCCAGCAGGCTAGCAGAGTCTTCTCACACCCATCTGCTCATTTTTGGTGACAATCACAGCATAAAAGCAGAAGTTCCTTCATTAATCATTCTGCCTTTACAATTTCCTTTTTTTATATCAGTTTACTGAGAGTTCTTTTCTGTATTCAGAGCATATAGCAAAAAAACCCTGTAATTTGCATTAAAAAATTAATTTCCCTTAATGATTACCAAAAATAGGAATAAAATAATAATAGAACATTTTTTAATATGTTTTGCTAGTTATGAGCATAAAAAAAAATTGAACAAAATGAAGCAACAGATGAAAGCAGTGCATTATGTTGACAAATTTAATTTGTTAGACAATAATGGCAGGTAATGTTAACTTGACATTTTAGGTTTTTTATGTAATTCCATTAGGACTTTAAAGTACAGTAAAACAGTTGTCTTAACATCATGCTAATTAGAGTAAATATTAATAACAGCAAAAGTATGCAATTTAACACTATTTTCAAGGTGTTCAAATTTTGTCATTTTTTCCTTTGGTCTTTAAAAATAAAGGATTTAGTGTCTGTAAGATTATTCTGGCCTTTTTTTTTTTATTAGTTCTGATAAAGTCACTTGGTTAGTGTGCAGAGTCTGTGAAGCTGCTGAAGCACAGCACAGTTTTCAATGAATTCTTTATTCAAGGGCAATATAAACTAACATACAGTTCCTTGTTTTTTTTAAAGAAGCTTTTCAGTATAGAACTGACTGCTTATACAAGTCTCTATAGGGGTGGAAGAAAATAAAATAGCAGTAATACACTTTCTACAAACTCTTCCAAGGGTGAAGTAAAAATTATTTCTCATATACACTTTTATGAATGCCGTTTGATTGCTCAGTAAACACATAAAACACTAGGTGTTATTCAGAGAACCTTATTTAGCATACATAATATTTCCTACATTAGATGTAAGAAAACCATATGTTATAAATACAACTTGAGTTGTGCAGAACTATCACACTGTACCGCAATTTTCTGTGCATACATGCAGTTTAACAGAAAAAATTCAGCAGGTAATATGATAATTGAGTTCGTTTGAGAACTTAGCTTCTTTCTGTGGCTTAAATTTTCTTCTTACTTATGCAGTAACATTTACTTCAATCCATCAAATTTCATTCTCGGATTAGCAACAAAGAATTCATAACCTTCCTACTAAACAAAATTATTTTTTCTCCTAATTTTACTGTTCTTATGCTTGGAAAAGAAAGAAGTACTACAAAAGTGCTCTCCCCAAGAATTCTTTTCTCATTTTTAAAAATCACATACATACATTTCCTCACTTTGTTTTTCACAGAACATCTGTGTAAGCAGCAATGCCAGTTGAATTCTCAACCTTCAATTTATAAAATTCAACAATTCAACAAAATTCAACAATATGTAAATTGTTGAAAGTAGCAACATTGTTGTGGTTTGCGAGAAACCAGACAGAAGCTGATAAACAGAAAAACTTTTCATCTGAAGCCCAAGGGAATAGTGAAGTGTCCCTTTGGTTAGAGATGTTGAAACAATAGAAGCCATCACACAAACTACATGCTACACTGGAAGTCCTTCAGGGCTGATGAAGTATATGGGCTGGTGGTAAATGCCAAAGAGGGAGGACCAAATTGACTGCATTTGTAAAATTTGCATACAGGCTCAGAAAAAAGTAAAAGAGTTCTGGTAAGAAAAGAATAAAGCACAATAGCTGTCAGAAAAAATAGGTGGGTAACAGAAAAGTTAGAGTTCTGGTGCTGAATATCATTTGAATTAGATGTAGAACGACAAGGAAAAATAAACTATTGTTTCCTGAAAATCAATTCCCACATGTTCAGAGGTACTTGAATGGTTTTTGTTGTTGTTTCATGTATTTGTTTGTTTTACATATTTTTTAATCTAAAATACTTAGGGAGGGTCCCTTGGGAGTCCGTCCTGAAGGGTAAAGGGGTCCAGGAAGGCTGGATGCTCCACAAGATGGGAGTCTTAAAGGCACAGGAGCAGGCTGTCCCAGTGTGCCATAAGATGAGCCGGAGGGGAAGAAGACTGGAGTGGATGGCCAGAGAACTTTGGCTGAGTCTCCAAGAGAAAAAGAGTCTATCTCTGGTGGAAAAAGGGATGGGCAGCTCAGGGACATTACAAAATTGCTAGGATTAGGAAGGCAAAAGCCAAGCTTGAGGTCAATCTGGCCACTGCAGTAAAAGACAAAAAACCATTTTTTTACAAATATATTAACAGTAAGAGAAGGGCTAAGGAGAATCTTCATCCTTTACTGGATGTTGCAGGGAACATGACTGTTGAGGATTAGGGAAAGGCTGAGGTTCTCAATGCCTTCTTTACATCTGTCTTTAATAATCAGACCACTTATCCTCAGGATACTCTGCCCACTGACCTGGAAGTATGGTATGGGGGGCAGAACAAACCCCACGATTCAAGTAGAGACAGTAAGAGACCTGCTCCCCCATCTGGACTGTCACAAATCAATGGGGCTAGATGGGATCCACCCAAAGCTGCTGAGGGAGCTGGTGGATATGATTGCTGAGCCCTTTTCTATCATCTATCAGCATTCCTGGTCAACTGGAGAGTTCCCAGAGGACTAGATTCTTACCAATGTGACTCCCATCTACAGGAACATTCAGAAGAAGGACCCGTGGAACTACAGGCCTGTCAGCCTGGCCTAGGTGCCAGGAAAGGTTATGGAACAGATCATCTTGAGTGAGATCACAAAGCATGTGCAGTGCAACTGGGGGATCAGACCTAGACAACACAGGTTCATGCAAGGCAGGTCATGCTTGACCAACCTGATCTCCTTCTATGACCAGGTGACCTGCCTCGTGGATGAGGGACAGGCTGTGGATGTAGTCTACCTAGACTTTAGCAAAGCCTTTTGCTCTGTCTCCCACAGTATTCTCCTGGTTAAACTGGCATCCGATGACTTGGACAGGCACACGCTGGGTTACAAACTAGCTGGAGGGCTGGGCCTGGACAGTAGTGGTCAATGGAGTTAAGTCCAGCTGGAGATTGGATGCTTGTGGTGTTCCACGGGGTTCAGTATTGGAACCGGTCACAAGAAGCGGTTGGCCTCTGCTCCTGGGTAGCTAGCAATAGAACAAGAGGGAATGGCCTCAAGTTGTGCCAGGGGAGGTTCAGGTTAGATATTAGGAAAGACTTCATCTCTGAAAGATTTGTCAGATACTGGAACAGGCTTCTCAGGGGGATGGTGGAGTCACCATCCCCGAAGATGTTCAAGGTACGTCTGAATGTGGAACTGAAGAATGTGGTTTAGTGGTCTCGTGGGTAATCTTGGTGGTAGGTGGACATTTGGACTAGATGATCTTGGAGGTCTTTTCCAACCTTGATGATTCTATGGATGGGATTGCATTAAATACCCAAGTACATCACCAATTTTGCTCTTAGACAAGAAAATGATCACAACTCCTAGGCTATGTGTAAGATCAGATTTCAAAAAGCTTCTGCTCCCCATCACTTTCAAGACCTTCTCTGGAACAAAGTGAAAGTCAAGTTACATAAAGCAACAGCTGCCAAATACTTTCTTGGCTCTTCAATGTCTGTGAGATAAAGAGATAGTGTGAAGAACTGTCTTAGTTTCTAACTGAAACTTTCTCTTTTAGTGTCTGCTACAAAGCTGTGTTTTGGTTCTAGAAAGAAAACAAGGCTGGTAGCACCCGGCAGCGCTGAACAGAACCAAGGACATTTGTATGTCTCTGCCAGGAGAGTGAAGAGGCTAGGGGGGGTGCAGGGAGCTAGGAGGGACAAGAATGGAGCAGCTGACCCAAACTGACCAAAGAGATGTTCCATACCATATGACATCATGTAATATAAGGAAGGGAAGAGAGCTGGGAGGGCCCGTTTGCTTGGGGATTGGCTAAGCATCGGTCGCAGTCAGTGAGCGATTGCTTTGTACAATCACTTGTTTGTATATAATTATCATTACTGTTATTTTATTCTATATTCCTTGTTCTGTTAGTAAATAGTTTTTATCTCAGCCCACGAGTTCTACCTTATTTCTCAATTCTCTCCCCCATCCCAGCTGGGAGGAGGGGGTGTGTGAGCAAAAGGCTGTGTGGTGTTTCCAGTCCTGCCGGCTCAACCCATAACAAGAACACAAGAGAAAGTGCCAATGCAGAAAGGGGAAACTCTCCAGCGAGAAGACTTCTGGTCCACAAGAAATGACTGGAATTAACAAACCAGAAAAAACAGGATGTGATTTTTTGATTTTTTCACATTCTCACAAGTCCAAAGTAAGAAATTGTTCCCTACGAAATAAATAAATAAATAAATAACAAAGAAAGAAAAAAAATTCAATGTAATGCAAACAAAGAGAAAATCAAACAAAGCTATTTTGTGTATTACAGAGAATGACACCATAACACTGAATTGTTTAGAATCTTCTAGAAATTAGAAACAGGTGTATAAAATCCGTATTTTATAAATATATTGCAAACTTTCAAGTTCTCACAACAGTTCAAGTGTTCAGTTTTTTCCTTTTGTAGTCACAATGCAGTGTAAAATCAGCATCAGTAGATCACATTTTGCAATTAGAAACCTCTAAATCTTCTGTAGAATATATTCAGTCATAATGCAAAGTAGAAAAAGCTGTGCACATACTCGGTCTCCATACTTTTACTCCCACAAAGTACAATATATCTTTAATAAAACAGAAAAGCTGTTTTGTGTAAGGTCTCCTTCCAGACAGTCAAATTCTGAGCCTGGCATTCCTAAAGAGGAAAAGAGCACAGACACCAACAGGCTCCACAGAGTGATCTGGGTGCTGTAAAATGGAAACCCATTTACCTTGTGGCAGTTAGTATCTTTGTGGCCTCTTGTAATCTCTCCTGCCAGAATTGTTGCTCAGATCCATTTTCCCATATACATACAATAAATGTTTAACAATAAACATCACTCAAAAATTAATGTCTATCAGAAATAAGTTCCATCAGCAAGGGGAAACAAACAGATAAAGATGAGATTCACCTGAGATTTTGCTCAGAGAATATAGCAACAAATTGCATTTTGAAAGGAGTCTTGAAAAATGTGCTGGGAGTGAAAACGTTTTATTCTATTTGTTGATGTGAGATTATCTGCATCCAGAGCAGCAGCAGGAATTGCCAAGGAACATCTGAGCAGTTCCAGGAGTTTTGTCCAGCTTTGTTCATTCTTATTTCCTATCAGAGCTAGTACTTTCCTTCATTTATGTCTTTGAGAGACATGTCTTTGAGAGGCTCTCTGCCTCTCACCAGCAGAGAAACCACCAACTCGCCTATTCACTCTGACTGTTCTTGCACTTTTCAGCAGGCAGTAACTGCAGGAGGCAAAAGAAGAAAACAAAGCATGAGAGTACTGTATTCCCCGGTGAAGTTTTGATGAACTTTGTTCTAGAGAAAAACACTGTGGAAGCTTTAAGATCAGCAAGAACTGCAAATGGAACAAATCACGTTAAGTATTATGAATGCATGTTAATAAGTATACCTGTAAGAAAGTTGAGTGATAAAATATACTTTCTCAAACCCGCATATAACATCCTAGTGAAAATGTTATATGAGAACTTCTTGAAATAAATCGCTTTTTTCTTAGCATTTACTTTCACTATGGGAGGATCCTAAATATTAACATGTCGAAGTCCCAAAGCTGCCACATGATTAATATTGGGTATTTACCACCTGAAGGACATTAGGAAATTTGATAATCTAGTCTGAAAAATCATCAGCATAGACCAAAATAATTTTCTGAATTAGAATTTAAATGATAAGAGGAAAACACCTGATGCCAATTTAAAAATTCCCAGTTATGAAGTTTCTGCTATGATTTGTTATTTAGTTTTGTGTTTAGTCTGAATTTAAACATCTTCAGTGTACATTCACTTGATGCTGTTATGTTGATGTTTCTTAGAGATTAGGGAAGTTTTGGTACATAGATTTTTCATTTTACCTTTCTGTTTCAGAAGCAAAGTTGATTGAAATTTTGGAGTTTCTCATAAAGCATGCTTTAAAACATTACTGTTTTTTCATAGCTTTTTCAGTTTCTCATTGATTTATCAACCTTCATCTCAAAGTTTTGGCTTCCAATTTAACGTAATTGTGGAATGTTTTTTGTGGGTGGTAGAAGTCTTCAGTTAAGATTTCTCTGTTTATCCAGTCAGAAAAAGTACATCTCCTCTTAAACAGAGAACTGATGTTTAGCTTTCTACCTGCCACAATTCCCAAGTCCTTTCTGGAGCTGCAGCTGCCCAAGATGACATCCCATTGTTAAAACATTAACAGTGTTCTTAATATTGCTTCAGTTAGGACATACATAAAACACAGGCACGACTAATATAAAATATGTAGCAGTGATCTGTGTGGCACTAGACACATACTTGTGCAATCCAAAATGAGGCATTCTTACACAATAGTGTTTTCTTCCACAATGTTGTGAGTCACCTTTTTTTTTTTTCTTTTCTGTTCAATATCTCTCTCAGTGTTTTATAGCTTTCTGGTGTCTTAATTTAGAATCTACAAAGTATTGAGCTAGGCATCTCACAGAGGTCTAATTATATTGCATCAGTGTTTCTTTTATCAACTGTGCACACAATATTGTAAAATAAGAAAGCTTTGGTTGGATGGGGTTGATTTCATATAATTAGAGTTCTTTCTACTTGCTAGTGAGTCCTAGGTTAGCCAGTCCGTGTTTTTTTACTTCAGTGACATTTCTATCTTGTCTAAAGTATCATGTGCTGTCAGACTTGCAAAAGTATATAGGTAATCAGAACATCCATGTCCCTTTGAGAAAACAAAAATAGATGCTCTATTTTGGACATTTTTCCTGTTGTCTTCTTCCTTGGCTTCAGAGCTGCTTGGCAGCCCATGTCTAGGCCATTTTACTGTTGTTTATGCATCTTGAGTAACAGATGCTATCACATTATCATTTTAACAGCCATCCATTTTCCTGTCTATTTTGTTTGAGCTCTGTGAATGATATTTGGGCCACAATTTGTACTGGGGACATAGAAATGTAAATATTTTTGAAGGTCCAGCAATTATTGGGATACAAACTACTTATATTTGATGCACTAGCTGAAAAATTTGTTCCTTTGGTTCCCTACTAGCTGCATACAGTGAATTCTTTCAAATATTCCTTGACATTCCAAACGTTTCTTTATTGAATTCATTTCCATTTTTTATCTGAGGGCAGATAGCACACATGCAGTCTGAATGAAAAGAAGAGCAATTTTACAATATTCACCTCTAGTATCAACCTGTGCACCAATGAGTCTTCACTGAAAAGCAAGTTATCTTTCTTGCTTCTTGTAGAAAAGTTGAGTGACTAATGGTTCCTTTTATATACTTTAAAATGTGTTTAAGTTTACATCATGAGTCTGGGATTTTCATTTGAAAGCTACAGTGTAAGTAATAAACTAGAAAACACTCCATTCCCAGTACAAGAGTATCTTTACAGGAATTTGGTGTTGATCAACTGGTTAAGCAACAGGTAAATTTATAGCAGCACTCCTTCTGTTACTGTACAAAGTAAATCAGGTTTTCCATGTAAAACAGAAGTATGACAAGGATAAAAGCAGGGCTAGGTCAAACCTTTGTCCAACTTCAAAGCCCTCCTGATCTGGTGCAGATTTTCAAATCTCTGCTAGCATTGTAGTAGACAATATCTTGCAGGGTATCATAAGGACTTTTTTCTGACTTATTATAGTGAGATCACGTGTATTTTGTCAGGGGGAAACACATTATCACCCTAATAAAGCTAACGAATCAAAGCTGGAGAAACTATTTACATGAGTAAGAACATTCACAAGCACTGCAAGACATGGCAGAGAATCAACACTGAAACAGAGAAGTGATTTCAAGTTGGCCAGGGATACAGTTTTTAAAGACAATTTAGATGGTAACAGAGATTCCACAGAGGGAAGACTGATAGCTGTTGAACAAAAGGTGAGAACGGAAGAAAACTCCACGTCTTAGCACGAAACTCTGACTGAAGAAAAATTTTTAAGACCCCAAAGAGCCAATAAAACACAAATTAAAATGTTTGGAAGGAGATCAAGTTTCATTTATAACACAATTAAGTCAAATTCATTTTAGCTTCAAAGACAAAAAAACAAGGATGAGGGCTCTAAATTCCTAAAGTATTTTCTGTAGTTCCGAGACATTACCCTTCTCAAAGCCTCTCACCCTGCTGTTTATGAAAAGTTTCCACTATTAAGTTTGGGGTGTAAAGAGTCACTAGGCTACAGCTGAATGATATTCTCCATTCTCTCCTGTAAAAATCCAGTCTCCTCTGGAAAATATGGCTGACATTTAGAATATACACATAAGGTGGTATTTGCTAAGGCTTTAAACAGTTATGAGTCTTAAATTCTGAGGTGGCTTTATTCTGAATGCCTGATTAGCAGAGGGAAGAGATACCATATCCTGAAAATGTCTGGACACACGTGGCATATTCCAGGCTTTACCTGCTATACAAAGAAAATTGATTATGGAAGACTTTGAGCTCAGAGCCACATCCTTAACAATCTGCACAGCAGTCTGAAAGGGCCACTATTGAGAGGCATTTCTCACTCTGAGACTTGACTGTGAAATCTGAGATTTGGAAAGGAGTCAGTCAAGCAGTAAAGTGGGAACACACTGCATGGGTCCTGATTAAGTCTTAGGAACTTTTTCCTTCATGTGACTTTGAGTACCGTTCATGAAAGATGAAGATGGTAGACAGCTCACAGTTTCTCTTACAGTACTTGTACTCAAAACCAACTAGTCAGACACTAAACTTCATTTCCTTCCAGTGCCTGTAAATATATTTTATGTCACATAGGAAGCATTTTAAATCTATTTAAAGAATGTCTTCAATAAGAAGATCTCAAACTCCACAAATTGTTGCCCTCTGTTGTTAAATTGAGTCTCTTGAGACTGTAGTCACTGAATAACTGTCAGTCTGAAACAGACAGGGATGCAAAGTGAACTTCTCTAAGTGTGGAAGGTAGGAACTACTGTACCTCCTGCTTTGCTTCTCATTAGAGTCCAGCATGCATGGTATTGCAGGGAACTATCAGAGCAAGATAGAGTTAATGTTTCTGGATGAATAAATGCAATCACTTTTTTTCTCCAAACTGCTTCTTGGAACTCAGAGAGTTTTCCTCTTTTCTTTCCCCCCATCTTTTTTTTACTGTTCTTTTTAAACACTATACTATCTCTAATGTCATATACAGATGCCTTCAACCTCGTTTCCTATTTATTTAGTTATCCTGATTGTTGTGTTTCAGTTTATTTCAATAAAAGGCTATCACTGCATCAAAGACATAGAAATCCGCATTAAAAAGCTGCAAACCAAAACCAGTTTACAACCTTCTACTTTTAAATCTAAAGAGACATTATGTTTAATATTCCCAAATATTTTTATAATAATTTCAATGTGTATAAGAGTTTTTACATTAAGCATATAAACCTCCTGCTGACTTATAGCCCAAAATTGATCAAGGAATGATTAAAACACGAAGGCTGTTTCTGTTTTACAGCATTTTCAAAGCTTCACTGAATTTCCTGTCTCACAGATGTGCTTTCGCAGTGCAGTGTGAGCATTTATAGGAAATGCAAGAGCAGAGACATCTTGTGGTATAGTAACTAGAGGTATGCAGACAAATGGCTAAATTGCACTTTAAGATGCTGAAAACACTCTTCAGATACACAAAATATATATAGTAAACTGATGAACTCAAAAATTTTTGATTAAAAATATTCAAATACTTCACTGGTTTAAAAATATGTGGTTTTTTAATATTTATTTGAAGGTTTTATTGGCCATATCAATGCTATTCAAACTCTATCTGTGGTTAAAAAAAATCTGATAAAAAAAGAATTAACTCTAATTTCAGTAAGTTCAAAAGTATTGTATAATTTAATTTACACAGATAATATTTAAAAAAAAAAAGAGAATTGAAATCACTATCCTCTTACAGAAGACAAAACTCTCTGTTAAAGAGGGGATGAAATGCTGCATCTAAATTGTGGTAAGGAAAAGGTGAGATAGATGTTGTTCTTCTCAATGGAAATCTTTGAAAAAGACTGGATCAATATTAGAAGTGACGACTAGCAGTGACAAGGTATAATGAGATAGTGTGGACTGTTCTCCAGTGGTCAGTCTCCATGCTGGTTTTCTGTTATTCATTTTCTTCATCTTAAAAAGAAAAATTCTACTTACCACTTTTGTGAAAGATTTGGAGTTTCTACTGGCAGAATCATCCATTACTTTCAAGATAAATGACATACAGATCACTATGAAAAAAATTTTTGCTTTTGGTGCTCCAATGAAGTTTATCAGATAAAAATGGACAAATCAGGAATTTCACAAACTGACCCATGACAACATTAATTATCCTAGTGACGAAAGGATCCTTATTGGCAGCATTCATACATCTCCAGGAATCTAGGTTAGCGTATCTGGTTGGTAAGTAAACTCTTTTGATCAGTGCTCTTTTACCCTATTTGTTCTTTCATTTCAAGTAAATCTGTAAGATTACTGTAAAGCATTTCACTTCAGAGCAACAAAACATTGCTCAGTGTTGACTGAAGGGTCCTGAGGTTCAGGGATGTCGAACATTTTGACCGTGATCACAGAGGTCAGACACCAGATTTGATAAAATGTCTCACACCCTAGGTTTCTATCTTTAACAGTGCTTGACAGTCTTTAACATGCATACTATTTTATTCTTTTGTTTTCTGGCATAAAACCTTTCATGCATTAGAAGCTGATTTTTAAAAGTTATCATAAAAATAGAAAGGACCATCTCCAAGAAAATAGAAAGAAATTGAATACATAGAACTATGTTACCCTCTGGAATGTAACAAAAATTACATTAGTATTTTCCAATAGAGCCCTGAATTCCTGGAAGTGGGTTTGCCACGACCTACCAAAACAAGAGGATCTCATGCACAGTAACAGATAAGAGTAGTGAAGAACTGTAGTGGGTCTTAAAGAGATTGTAGAGTGATAATGGAGGAGAATGCTATTAACTGACGTGGAAGACATCACACACTATTTTGCCAACCTTCTAGACAGTCACACTTTTATGGAAGAGGCAAAATATAGCTCAGAAAGTGTGCTGCTCCTATTTCTATTATTTTTTATTTATAATATTTCCTTTGCTACTGAAGACCAAAAATCTCAATCTAATGTAACTTTCCAAAGATTGCAGAGCAGAAAGAAAACAAGATCAAGATACAACTAATTTCTGTACTAATTAAATTTTACAGCTATTTATATTTTTTTGAATTGTGTTAAAGAGGACATTTTTGTTCATCTCTAACCAGAAAAGTCATTTTTTGTATCAACAGCTTGATAGTTTTAATCCAATTCCCAATTATGAGTATGCCTTTAAGTCAGAACACACACAATGATTGTTTTAAAATCAAATGTAACAGCTTTAAAGAAGACTAAACTTTGTAAAGGGAAGGCAATCATTCTGTCAGTAGGAAATCAGCCTACTTCAAGCTGTAAGCAGCAATAATAAGGAAGAATAAAACATGAGAAAAGGTTCTGAGATCCACCACTGAAAAGATAATTATCGTGGAAACAAAACTAAACTAGACACTGCATGTGTGACAGAAAGTGTTTAGAAATAAGCTCTCCTTTTCTCTCACAACTGTTTTCAGGTGAACCACAGCTTCCACACTATTCATAAAACAAAAGAATACTGCCCAGAAAAAAGGTAATGAATATGTGCTTAATGAAGGGGCAGAAGTTCCTGAGGAGACTTGAGTGTGAGTGGTGTCCATGGACAAGGAAACTAGAAGGATTCAAAGCTTTAACAAGGAAGCAGTGCAAGGATAAGTGATAATGAGCTTTTCAACTGGCATGAGTCCAAGAAAAAGCAAAGTTTCAGCTTAGCAGGATAAGAATAACAATGCTACTGCTAGGGACAGAAGCAATAGAAGCATGCTGCACATGGATGCGCACAGCTGGCCACTAAACCTTCCAGCACAGTGCTGGTGATCTGAATATGGTACTCTGGGGGCAGCTGAGGCATGGAACAGTCTCTCTGCAGTAAAAATTCTCAGCCTGCAAGAGGGATCAGACCTGAAATGGGAACACTATTGTGACCACTGTTTTCAGCCAAGTAAAGATAACACTGCTCATTCCTGTGTTGTACCCACCCTGTCTATGTCACTGGATGAACAGTGCTAGAAGTCCCTTCAAGACATCCGCCCTGCTCCTCCGCATAACTGGAGGTTGTGTGTACCTCAAGCCTCAAGCGGCCACTGTGAGATTCACTCTGTCTGCCCTGGCACCAATCATTCCTATGCCAGCTGAGTTGGTGTAAACACTGCTCTCACGGCTAATGTTCATTCAACACCTTTCATTCTCATTCCACTGTGCTGCATGTCCCATTCACACCATCCAACATCCATCAGGCAATAGCCTCCTTTGTCTCATGGTCTGTCATCGCTTGGGAAGCACCTTTTTCGATTACCATTTCTCAGATTTTCAGACTTTCTCTTGCTCTTGAACCAAGATAAATTCAGAGCATTGTGCCTCTACTTGAATGGAGATATAAAATTGATCTGTGTCCTTTCCCTATTTTCTCCTCTCCAAAAGTAACAGTCCAGACACTCTGTGTTTTTCAGTAGGGAGAACAGTATTATGCTGCAAGAACTAGACTTGCTCAGGATTCAGAGAAGAGCCAACTTGAAGTCTGTTCAAGCAAAATTAATTATAATTATTTTTACTACAAATAAGAAAGTTTTCTTTTATGTAATCACTCAGGAATAACTAAAATATGAAGGAAAAAACTGGAAGAGTGTACTGGAATCATTCATACATTTCCACAGTGGTTGTAAAGGAACACAGATTTACCCTAGAAAGAAAGCTTTTCACGCTGATATTTTGTTCCGTTACAGACATACCACTGAAAACAGAATATTTGAATAGAAAGTGCAGACAACATTCTGCATAATCATCACTCTTAACCACAGCCAATAAAATGTTTGCAGGGGCTTTTTGCAGGGGTGACAGAAGGAAAAATTTCTGAAGTATGATTATGGACCTTGATAATGTAGTGGTTAGGTAAGTACTAGTAGTTGTCATTCCCTCACAACTGTTGACTAGTCGTATTCAGAAAAATAATCCTGCTAGTCTTTCAAAAGATGTATAGATAGAAAAACATCTACATCATAGTCAGCAAATGAGGACAAAATGGTTCAGGCAAGACAGAAAGGGAGACAATATGAATAAGAATACAGAGAATTAAAAGAAAAAGGAAAAAAAAACCCTGTGAATGCTTTCATTGCTATTGTCCATCAGGTGATATGTCAATAATAAATGTCACCTCTACCAATACATTTTCTCTTCAAATCAGTAACTTACCACTGTTGCATCTGCTGCAAGTATTATTTCTTGACGTGTAATCGCTTCATTAACCTTTAAAAAAAAATACTATCTACCTGAATAAAACGAGGTGTTAACATATTTTATATCACATTGATCCTTCAACCAGCAGGCCTCTTACACATTACCCCTACTTAGAACTTGCAAGCGCTGGGGAGAAATAGCCATTTTGTTGTGCATTGCCTAACAGTTCTGCTTCTGGCAAGACCCCTTTTACAGCAGCGTCACCTTGTTGGCTAGTATTTAGCCAACTCTACTATATCCAACTCCTTTTGTGCCAGGTAATCATCTGGTGCTGATGATTATACTCAGGGATAAGCAAGGCAGAGGACTGCTGGCAGTGGCAGAACATCAGGAATGGTGAAATAACCTTTCTTGCTCTCAGTTGCCAGGGTCATTGTGCAAAGGAAATGGCGGCTGCATGTTCTATCACTTCTCAGTAAGACAGGGATTTTCGATGACTGTATATGTGAAATAGACCAACTCTCGCCATCCACATGGATTTTTGAGGTCAAGAAGTGAAAAGGCAGCAACAGTCAGAGTGGCTTTCACTCGTAGCAGCTGTGCAGCTGGAGAGAGCAGTGAACGTACCTGCTGGCTCATTGCAGAATGACTCCTGCTGCCTAAGCAACTGCTCAGAGAAAGGTCTGTAACTCCAAGCTTTTGCAGAAGCTACAGCATCTGAAATTTGTATGTGTTGCTCCAAATACCAGAAAACATAAAATGATTGATCAGAAAAGTGTCTTGCTCTGTACCCATCCTATGAGCTGAAACATTCTGCTTGCCTGTTGACTGGATAAATTGAAAAAGATATGACACAGAACTGAACTAGAACTGAAGCAGCCCTCTGACTGTGAATGAAGTGGAACACAGATTGCAGGCTCTATGCTGATTTTGCTTTACTAATGATATTTCTCCTGTCACTAGATATTGGGTCTTTTGCACAGTACGTCAACTACTGACTGTGAGGTACTATTTATTTAAAAAAAAATCTGGAAAATATCACAACTATAAAAACTCTCTATTCCATTGAGAGAGTCAGATATTTTAGAAAATTAAAGGTTACCAGCTGATTTCTTTCCCAGTCATTTAAATTTTTTTTCAAGCAGTTCACATCAGCCAGCATCATTTAAGTACTAGTTCATCGCACAAAATTCCTTTTAAAGTGTTTTGAAACCTTCAATTGCCTAATATGTGCTTTTGCTTTGTAAACAGCTGCCACAGTCTATGTAATTCTTAAATATTTTTGACACCAAGAGCAGCAAAACATTTGTATCAATCTGCACATTTTTAAATGTCCCCTTATAATTAAGAACATGTATTTAACTGGTTTTTAAAACTTACACTGTCAAAAAGCACAAGTTCATTGTGGGTTTACTATACATCTATGCACAGAGTAACGTGTAATAAATTACAAGCCCTTGCACACAAGCATTTAATTTTTACTTACGCAAATATACTGTATAAACGACTTAGTTTTCCTTTATCAGAAAGGGTTTTCATTGTTCTGTCTCATTATTCTGAGACAACATATACGTAGTGCTATATTTAATTTTATGAGTAAAAGAGTTGCACATGACTATTCAAATAAATGCAGTTAATTCACGGGGCTTTAATTTTCATGAATTATTCAAAACAAATGTTGTGTGTTCATTTAACCGTAAGAGCGGGTCTATGCTATATATATGCTATATATATATATATATATAATGCTATGCTTTATGAAGTATCAGCGACGCCTGCCTCCAAATAAACAAAAGAGGCATCTGGGGAGAAAAACATTCTGGAGAACCAAAAGAGAAAGCAAACAGCTGCACCAGAAAATTCAAAATGAAGCAGTAGATGGCAACCATTTGGAGTTATGCTGGATTTCAGAAAAGGTCTCTGCATCATAAGCTTGAGAGCAAAAGAACCTAACACTACAATCACATCTGATACTCAGTCATGTTTATCTGGACTTAACCTGATGCTAGATGGGGCCACACAGACAATGGTTAACAAACAGATCCAGGAAAAATGAGTGGAGAGAAGATTGCAGTCCTGCTGAGAAGATGGGGTGGCACCAGCTGTGGCTGCCAACTCTCTGCTCTGCTTTACACAGGTGGAAGTGGATGAGTTCTTTAAGCAGTGGTCACCCACAGGGCAGCAGTCTAACTAAGATGCTAAGATGACACGTAGATCCTTAGCAGCTAACGCATCTCATAATCTCATAAATCTCATAATCTTTGCACAGAAAAGATTCATCATATTTTCAGGACAGGCCACCACTGAAGGCAGCGTAGAGACTGCAGCTGAGTAGACAGGTACCAGATGGGTTTTAAGCAAGCTGCCTCAGGTTCCTGCAGAAGCACAGAGGCCAGTGCAAGGTTCATGGACCACCCTGAGGTCAGCCTCTGCAGTCACTCTGGAGTTCCTGAGATCTCATTCCCCACCAGTTCTGTAGCTCCAGGAACACCAGGAGCGCTCCAACAGCTCAGACCAGGTCTGGTCCTTCTTCAAGCATAATAGTACAAAGATAAAGGCATTAAAAGATGTAAAGAGGCAGCCTGCAAAACTTACTAAGGCCTATCCTTAATATCAAATAGAGTTAACACTCCAAAGAAATTTTGTACAAATTCCATAACTTAAATAGGAAAGTTTCCTCCTATCTAGAGAGTTGAGTCTAAAATAATTTGCTATGAGTCATCATTGAAGCAAATACCAACAACCAGACTCCATGGCAGAAATTAGCAAGTGAGATGAATGTATTTCACACGCAAAAGAGATGTCTCTTTAGATTTAGACAGGAGAAAAAAAGCAGTCGACACATGAAAGCCACTCAAATCCTCTTCGTGGCTTCTTGGATTTTCGTAACAGTGATGAATTGCACCCATTCTCCAAAAGCAGAAGATTTTCTCTTAGCTGTTAGGAGTCCAGACAAGTACACTTCAATCATTCCTGCTAACAAAATAGCCATTATATGATGCACAAATAAATATGATCTTGTCTGGTAGAAAAGTGTTCATCATGACTAGCCAGAGTGCACCTTGTGTAATACAACAGATGAAAAATACAAAACCTTAATGGAAATTTTTCAGATATGAAGGGCATTATAACAGAGAGTGAAATTTTCATAGTTTCTTGCCACTTCAGATAAGCACCTTTTCTTTCGAGCAGTGATGGTCAAGTAACTTAATGCTTAACATAAAAGTAGTGTTCTATACACTACTTTGAAAAGGAGATGGCAAAATATAACTGTTTATCCTCCTATGTGGTTGGCTGTGGGAACAGTGAGAACAGTAGAACTTCAGTAAATATGATTATAACAGAACAGGGGATGATAATGGCACAGGTATTGTTAATACACATCCGCACAAAGGTTTTAACTTGTTTCCATCTGCTCAAAGATCCAGGGAATGCAACACCTCCCCTATGAAGACAGTCTGAGAGAGCTGGGGCTGCTCAGCCTGGAGAATAGAAGGCTCCAAGGTAACCTAATAGCTGCCTTCCAGTATCTACAGGGGAGCTATAAGAAAGAGGGAGACAAACTCTTTAGTAGGGTCTGTGGGGAGAGGACAAGGGGGAATGGCTTTAGACTGAAAGAGGGGAAATCGAGGTTAGATTTAAGGAAAAAGTTTTTTACAGTAAGGTTGGTGAAGCACTGGCACAGGTTGCCCAGAGAGGTGGTGGAAGCCCCATCCCTGTAGACATTCAAGGTCAGGCTGGCTCAAGCTCTGAGCAACCTGATCTAGCTGTAGGTGTCGTACGTTGCAGGAGAGTTGGACTAGATGACCTGTAAAGGTCCCTTCCAAGTCCAGGGATTGTATGATTCTATGACTCTATGAATACTTAAGTCAATTAAATAGCTTTTACTGGAGTCTGGTAATATTAATACTTGTCAAGTCAGAAGAACAGCCCTGTTTACAGACAGAAATAATAGGATGTGGTTGCACCTGGTCACAAAATACCACCAGAAGACAGCTTTATTTTGTTATCTCCTCCTCCCATTCATTTTGTGGTTTACCTTATGTGATGTAAATTTGGATATCTCTCCCCTTCTTAAAGTCTTGGTCTTAGTTTAAAGTCTTCATTGAAAGCCAAGAGCTTTCAATAACTTTAAAGTCATCAACTTATTTATTATTCCTTGTCCTTTTTCATGATGAGAGTATTACATCACAACACATCAATGAGAAAAGTAATTATTCAAAAGGTTACATGCAGCTTCGTAAGTCTGAGAATTACCAACATAGATTTTGCTCTGAAAATACCTCAATAGGTCAGAAAAGTTCATCATCACCTCTTATCAAAAAGAATAAATATCACTTCAAAAGGGCAAGTCTAAATGTTTGTAAGATTACATTCAAGCACTTATTGATGTAGCTTCCTCAGGACAGGCAAAGAAGTACAATGTGTAATTTGCAGCACTCCAAGAATAACAGAGGAATCCCTCGAGTTTCTGGTTAGGTAGTAAAAAAGGAAAGAGGAAACTCAGTCCCACTCTGGAGATTAAGATACAGTGCATCTTTAATAAAAGATTCACAATTCTGTGATGGAAAGTTGTTATTTACATAAAATATTTTGAAAAGCATAAGGTTGCGTGTTTGTTTTCAGGGCAACATTGCTTATTCCTCAGTGAAACCTTTACCTCACTAAATATAGTGCAATAAAATTATAGCCTGGTTGTGAGCAGATTTCTCTCTTGAAGGCACTGATTCTTAAGTAAGCAAAATCAGATGCCTAAAAAGACAAGATAGAAATGTCATAGACTTTGGGAAAATAACACTGTGTAAGTGAAAATCTTCCACTGACTCACAGAGCATTTAAGTTGATGCTAATCAAATTTTACCAAAATCTAACAGGGAATTTTTGTGAGTTCAGCAACCTACTAGCTTCAGTTACGTCAGATGATCTGATTTCTACAAGGGCTGTTCTGAAAATAATGCCTCCTATTTTACTATGTTGACCTGTGATGGCAGAGGTAGATGTTGATGGGATGGCAGCAGAGGTTGAACCTTCCCACTAATATTCTGTTCCATTCCATATTGTTGCTGTGTGACAGATGGCAGCAGAGGGGCACTCTGACATAATGGTGTCCGAAACGGAAGTGTGGATAGAGCAAAGGGGTGGAATTTAATTCCTCCATACAGAAAAAGTTGCACCCACTGACATTCATCGATGCTTCCTGAACACTGATGGAGACCAAACAGTGAGCACAGTGAGGGGTGGGTGGTGTGTTTCTGCAGTGCTGACAGCAACGTCAAAGATAAGCCACATTCTGGATAGNCCTTCCAGTACCTGAAGGGCCCTACAGGAAAGCTGGGAGGGGCTTTTTACAAGGATAGATAATGACAGGACAAGGGGTAATGGTTATAAACTGGAAGAGGGTAGATTTAGACTAGATCTAAGGAGGAAATTCTTCCCTGTGAGGGTGGTGAGACACTGGAACAGGTTGCCCAGAGAAGTTGTGGATGCCCCCTCCCTGGAAGTATTCAAAGCCGGGCTGGATGGGGCTTTGGGCATCCTGGTCTAGCGGGAGGTGTCCTTGCCCATGGCAGGGAGGTTGGAACAAGATGATCTCTAAGGTCCCTTCGAACCTGAATCGTTTTATGATTCTATGATTATATGAACAGACCACAAAATGAATAGTGTCTCAATCAGCTTATTCACACAAATCATTCACACAGAGTACATTAGCACCTAGACTAACCAGTCATCTGGACTAATACATGTAGATTTCTGCAAACTGATTTGCCATTTAGACTAGTCTGACATTTTTAAGTTAGTCTTTCCAGCAATGTATTTGTCATCTTTACCTTTGCTAAATAACCACTAAATTCATACATATCAAGGGAATTCCCGTGTTAACTCTTAGAGGAATTTATTAATGATGTATAACAGTTTCCCTCAGATTTATTTCATTCACCTGCTGAAGATTATTTTTAAAATTATTTCTTCTGTGACAGATATCTATGCATGACTTTTAAAGAGATATTCATGCAGACTGTTACCAACGTAATGAGAAAATATTTAAAATACTTAAGAGAGTGCGATTCATGCAACAAAGAAGAAACAATGCCTTGAAACTGAAAACTATTTTTTTATTATCAGAAACAAAATACAGTCCAAGAATTCCTGATGTTTGCAGTTTCATAGAGCTTGTTGTACATCTTCTGACTGACAAAAGACTGGAATTTTTATATGGTTCTGATGTGAGTAACTTTAGACCACAGCTCTCTCCTTCAGGAAATAGAAATAGAAAACAAAGTCCCAGCTGTTTTCTCATTGTGTTAAGATTTTGGAGACCTAGTTTAATATACCATGCTATTAATGTCTTATGTGGCTGTGAGCAATTCAGATAACTTACATGTGTGAAATATGTCCATTGTTGCAATATGCTTGAAAACTATGAAAATGGAGGCTAAATAGAGGCTGAGGATACAAAGCTGGGAGGGGCAGCTAACACACCAGAAGGCTGTGCCTTCATTCAGTGAGATCTGGACAGGCTGGAGGGTAGAGTAGAGAGGAACCAGATAAAGTTCAACAAAAGCAAGTGTGGAGCCCTGCACCTGAGGAGGCATACATCAGCGCAGGTTAGGGGCTGACCTTTTGTAAAGGACCTCTGCGGAGAAGGACCTAGGTGTCCTGGTGGACAATAGGTTGACCGTGAGCCAGGTGTGCCCCTGTGGCCAAGAAGGCCAATGGTATCTTGGGGTGCATTAAGAAGAGCGTGGCCAGCACGCTGAGGAAGGTGATTCTTCCCCTCTACTCTGCCATGCTGCTGAGGCAACATCTGGAAAACTGTGTCAAGTTCTGGGCTTCCCAGTTCAAGAAAGACAGGGAACTGCTAGAGAGAGTCCAGGAGAGAGCCACAAAGATGCAGAGGGGTCTGGAGCATCTCCTGTACAAGGAAAGGCTGAGAGACCTGGGACTCTTTGGCCTGGAGAAGACAAAGAGGAGATCTCATCATTGTTTATAAATATCTAAAGTGCAGGAGCCAAATGGACGGAGCCAGGCTCTTTACAGTGGTGTGCAGTGACAGGACAAGGGGCAACAGGCACAAACTGGAACACAGGAAGTTCCATACAAACATGAGGATGAACCTCTTTACTGTGGGGTTGACAGAGCACTGGAACAGGCTGCCCAGGAAGGTTGTGGAGTCTCCTTCTCAGGAGATATCCAAGACCCATTTGGATGCACTACTATGCAACTTGCTGTAGGGAAATTTCTTTGGGAGGGGGATTGGACTCAGTGATCTCCAGAGGTCCCTTTCAACCCTTATGATTCTGTGATTCTGTGATTTTGTAATACCAGCAGCAAAATAACTATTGGGCAAGTACAGTCCAAAGAAAGTGTCAGTATCAAATCAAAACCAAAATCCTTACACAAGAGTTTTCAAAAAAAAAAAAAAATCACTAACTCTAGACTCCACTGCAGATCATGATTTTCTGAAGAAAAAAAAAAACTGTAGGAAATTTAGAATGGAAAGTTAGTAGTAAGCAGAGGTAGGTTTACCCTAGAAAAATAACTAATGTTATGTTTTTAATTACTTTGTGTTAAAGTATGCACTTACAAACATTTTTCTTGAACATTTTTTCTAGCTGTGTGTTTTAATTAAAATGAAAGTTAGCATAACTACATGTAGAAGTACTGGAGAAAGAGAGTAATGTTTGAGCATCACAAGGAAAAACTCCATCTGACCATGCTGCCAGAATGGAATTAACATTCATCTGCAAACCTTGAAGAAGCATTCTACAACACTGTTGATGATTTCATTCTCCTTCCTTGCTGTATTTTTAATTAAAGAAAAACTTTCATGGAACTTATTATCAGAACCCATTCTTCTTTTTCTCTGAAATGATTGATTAACATCACCACAGTTGTTTTCTAACAGTACTGGCAATCAATAAAAGCAATTAAACTTAGAGTCCACAGAGGAAAAATATATATGATGAACCTTTAACCTTGGTTATCCTTCTAGCTAAGTAATATTGCTAAATCACTATCTATTTAACGATTTACCTTGCTGACCAGTCCTACTGTGCTTAACCACTTGCCATGCTAATTAGACAGGCTACCTGGGGTATCTGGATTTTTCCTTGTTCTGTATTACAGAACACTGCACTCACTTAATAAGCGGTGGGTAAGAACACATAGTTATGTGCCTGTTATCAGAACTTTGTTTTCATTATTCTTGTGTCTCTCACATCCCTGAACCTCACATCCCTGAACCTCTGGGTGGGAGCTGTGGAAGTAAAATCACTTCCACTGTAAGAGGAGAGACTGCCAAATGAGACCGAACGTGAACAAGACTATGGGGACAGATGGCATGCATCCCAGGGTCCTGAAGGATCTGGCTAATGTGGTTGCCAGGGCACTCTCTATCATATTTGAAAGTTGTGGCTGTCAGGCAAAGTCCTCAGTGACTGAAAAATAGGAAAAAACATTGCCATTTTCAAGAAAGGGGGAAAGAAAGATCTGGGTAGCTACAGGACTACAGGTTGGTGAGCCTCACCTCTGTGCTTGGGAAGATCACAGAACAGGTCCTCCTGGAAGACATGTTAAGGCACATGAGGGATGAGTGGGTGATCTGAGACAGCCAGCGCAGCTTCAACATGGGAAGGTCATGCCTGAGCAATCTGGTGGCCTTCTATGATGGAGTGACGGCATTGGTGGATAAAGAAACAACTGATGTCATCTACCTGAACTTGTACAAAGCCTTTGACAGGATCCTGCACCACATCCTTATCTCTAAATTGGAGAGAGATGGGTTTGAAGTGTGGACTACTCAGTGGATAAAGAACTGACTGGATGGTTGCAGCCAGAGTGTTGTGGTCAATTGCTCAATGTCCAGACGAAAGCTGGTCATAAGTAATGTCCCTCAGGGGTCTGTCTTGGGACCTGTAGTCTTTAACATCTTTATCAATGACATAGACAGTGGAGTTGAGTGCACCCTCAGCAAGTTTGCTGATGATACTGAGTGGTACAGTTGATGCCATTTCAAGGGATCTGGACGAGCTCAAAAGGTGGGCCCATGTGAACCTAATGACGTTCAGCAAGGCCAAGTGAAAGATGTTGCACTTGAGTGGAGGCAATTCCAGATATGCGTACAGACCGGGAGAAGAACTCCTTGCAAGCATCCCTGCTGAGAAGGACTTGGGTGGCCTGGTGGACAAAACGCTGGACACAAGCGAGCAGCGTGCACCTGCAGCCATGAAGGCCAACTGCATCCTGGGCTGCACCAGAAGAGGTGTGGCCAACAAGAAGTGGGAGGGGATTGTCCCTCTCTACTCTGCCTTTGTGAGGCTTCATCTGGAGTACTGCACCCAGGTCAGGGTTCCCCACCATAAGAAAGATACAGAACTTTTGGAGAAGGTCCAGAGGAAGACTACAAAGATGATCAGAGGACTGGAATGCCCCTCCTATGACAACAAGCTAAGGGAGCTGGGCTTGTTCAGCCTGGAGAAGAAAAAGCTCCAGGGAGACTTCACTGGGGCCTTCCAGTGCTTGAAGAGAGCTTATAAATAGGAGGGAAAACAACCTTTTACATGGGTAGATAGTGATAGGACAAGGGGGAGCTGTTTCAAACTGAAAGAGGTAAGACAGATTAGATGTCAGGAAAGTTTTTCACTGTGAGGGTGGTAAGGCACTGGCACAGGCTGCCCAGAGACATTGTGGATTACCCTTCACTGGAGGTATTCGAGGCCAGGTTGGATGTGGCCCTGGATAACCTGATCCAGAGTCTGATCTAGTGGTTGGCAACCCTGCCTGCAGCAGGGAGGTTGGAACTAGATCTTTGAGGTCCCTTCCAACCCAAGCCATTCTATTATTCTATGATGATTCTACGGTTATCTGATCATAAAGAATATGGGAGCATGGGGATGCACATTCATCTAAAAGATCTATGTGTTTGCATTCACTTGTAATGGTTTCTACTCCATGATCTCAAAAGTTATTCAGCTCATTCCATACATCACAGACCTGCAGCAGGACCATAAGAGAGGCCCTGAATTTCCCAAAGGCAATAGACCCATGTATGTATCATCTAAAACTCCCACCTCATTTGGTGAAAGAGCACACCCTACTTCTCTCCACATCCCTCACCTTACCTCAGCTGCCCAGAAGAGCTCTGGAACTGCTGAACAGACAAACTAGAATGGATTTTAACCAACAGCATAAATAGATCATTCTCTCAGATTAACAGGACTCCTTATATCTGTATCTATATAAGTCGAGTAGGAATTAATCTTTGTACAAGTTTTTGTATGGGTGCCCTCAGATATAGCAAGTATGTACATTTGTCTAGGACAGGATGGCCATTCTTAGAACTGTTGAAAGTGTTTAACTAAAAGAACTCTTAGTCATGATTTGGCTACTAAGCTTTTCCTTGAAGATGGGAACATCCTGGAAATACGTGAACTAGATGTATATTTAATAAGTGTGACTAAAGCAATCAGCAGAAAGGAGATTAGCCCCATCCTCAACTGAACTATCCTCATTACAACACTAAAAATCACATCCACTGGCTTTAAGACCCAGGCCCATATGGAAACCCTCCCCAGTGAGCATGTACAATATCAAAAAGTATTGTGTAATAATATGCAAATCAGTCAAACAACAAGAATAAGTATAAAAAGCATTGTGGAAAATCCCTGTGTGTGCTAGCTTTCTGGGAGACCACCTAGTACCCAAATTTGCAGAACTTTGCAATAAATCAGTATCTTATCTCTATGTGTGAGATTGGTTCAGTGCACATCAGGTAATTAACCTGTCTTTCAGACAACTTATCTATACTTGAATGACACCTTTTTGTATTATAAACTTCGAAGGATTAATCTACAGTTTCAAGATGTAGGATGTGCACAAAGGTAATGTAATATTTAATTAATTCCTTTCTACATAATAATACTTGTTAATGAAATCAGAATTTCAAGTCATGTATACATTTGCACATTTCTTCATGACCACAAAGAGACAAAATAATAGATTGTTTCAAAAATGCATTGTGTCTTAGACGTGAAGAGTGATAATACAGTGTTTATGTGCAAAACTGGGCATTATTTATAGCGCTGCGTTTATTACTTACTGATAACATCCACAACCATCTTTGTATCAGCAGAATTTCAATAAATACTAATTACATAGAATCATAGAATCA
>WBMW01004887.1:0-12063 GCA_013396635.1 Penelope pileata
GAAGCAGCTGACCTCGGAGACTCCATATGTACTCCAAGAAGCAATATAGGAATTTATTTTAACAAGAATAGATTCCAAACATGCTAAATTGTTCACAGCTCCCTGAAAGCACACATTTGGAAATTGTAAGCTGTCTTAGCATGAAAGAGTTGCAATAATAGCTACATGAGAAAACTAAATCAGATCTAGTTAATGTGTATGAAAGTTAGGGTGTGGTGTTGTGTTGTGCCATTCAGTGACAGGTCTTATGGAACCTTCTTGTTTCTTGTCCCTGCCTGTCCTGGGAGCTGAAGGAGGGACTAAACAAAACATGACCTTAGATGTAGTACAGGAGAACAGGCAACTTGGATTGTCCTGAGTTTTCATGGTCTCTTCTTCACAAGAACTGCATATACAGTGTCAAGGTGGTGTTGGAGGACCCTATCTCCTGGTATGGCTCCTCACTGACCCACAGTGCTACTGATGTTGTAGTTTCCTATGTAGTGCATACCCTGGCAATGAGGCAGACCTAACCTTCAATGTTTACAGACAGCTACTCCTTCAGAAATCTGTTAAAGGTTTGATAAATATTAATACAACTTGCTTGGATAATGTGTTTTTTTTTTTTTAACTGGCCTTTGGACTAAAACTTAAGTTCTTGGAAGTTAAGAAGCAGAAAATTATGCTTTAAAGATGAGTTTAAAAATGAGTAATGATGACATTAAAAGTGAAAAATGACACAGAATTGCTTTATTTCTTCTAAAACAGAAATAATTCTAATAATGGTTATTTTTCACTATGAGCTTGTTAACTGTTTTTATCTGGGGCTATTCATACTCCTCTTTGCATTTCAAATTGAATTAGTAAATATTTCTGGAAGCTGGTAGGGGATTCTTATTTTCCTTAAAATAAGCCACCTAATGTGTTTGACTGAAGATGTTAGAAACTGTTTCTGAAGTGTTAAGGTTGAATTTGTGATGTAATGTAGTAGCCAGTGTGGTGGTGTGTTCTCCTGGGAGTCTAAGATTTTTCTAAGAGGTTAAAGAAGCATAGAGCTCATTATGAAATGAAGAATTTTCTCCCCAGAAAAGGTATATAGAGGCTAAAGTAGTCTTTTTAGGCTCATTTCTGTCATAATGGCATCTCTTTCCCAGAGACCCTTGATCAAGGGGAGGTGGATTTATTTAGTATAAGATTTGAAAATATCTGAAAATTCATTGTCCTTCAGTAGGAACAGCTACCAATTCTTTCATTACTTGGGTTACAGATAATTTCATTCCTTTTTTTTCTTGGATAGTCAAGGGGAAAAAATGTTTTGACCCCGGCTGCTGCAGTAAAATAAACTGCCCAAAACCAAAACACCATTTAGTTTCAGCTTGATATGTAAATTCCACTGTTAGTGATTTCTTTATAGTTCATTGTCACTGTGGAGAGGAAAATCAGACTTCACACTGGTATCCACTGTACCACTGGCAGGTAAATCTGTATGCAGTTTTATTAGAATTGCAAGATCAAAGAAAAAATGAGCCTTCCAGTTCTGTGCTGTCAAAACAGTGGTTTTATGCACATCATACAACATCTTTTGCTATGCAAGTAATCAGCCCTGGCAATCAGTTATTTGATCCTGAATTCTATACTTCAGGAGCACTACTGCAAGTATTCTGTGAAAAATCAACAGGAGGGAGAAGAAAGAGGTTAAGAAAATAAAATTTTTTGTCCACATACATGGTGTGCTGAACAGATTTGGTCTTTCCAAGATTCACTGGAAAATGGGCCTATTTCGTGCAACAGAGGCAGACTGGTAGAAGCAGCTAGAGGCCCAGCTGAAAGGGAAAACAATGCTTGAAAACAAATTAGTTTTCCCTTTTTTTTTTTTTTTTTTTTTTTTTTAAATTTTTTTTTTAATTCACTCAGGAGTTATAGACAGCNGAAAACTCTGTTTCCAGAAAGCTGGGGGACCTGCATCCTATGCTCCCTTTTCTTCTCTGAAGTACCTGAATACCAGTGCACGCAGTATGGGAAACAAACAAAGAATTAGAGATATGTGTGCATTTGTTTGCAGGACCATAATCTCGTTGTGATCACAGAGACATGGTGGGACAGCTCACATGACTGGAATGCTGTCATGGATGGCTAGGTCCTTTTTAGGAAAGATAGACCAGCAAGGTGAGGTGGTGGAGTTGCTCTTTATGTGAGAGAGCAACTGGAGGTATCAAGCTCTGCATGGGGATGAATAACGAACGATTGGAGAGCTTGTGGGAGAAAATTAAGGGGCAGGCTAATAAGGGTGACACCATTGTGAGTGTTTACTACAGAATGCTTGATCAGGAGGAGGAAGGTGATGAGGCCTTCTACAAACAGCTGAAAGTAGATTCATGATCGCAGGCACTGGTTTTCATGGGGGTCTTCAATCACCTTGATATTTGCTGGAAAAGTAACTGCCAGGCACACACAGTCTGGGAGGTTCCTGCACTGTGTAGAAGATAACTTGTTGATGCAGGTGGTGGAGGAGCCAATGAGGACAGGTGCACTGCTGGACCTTACAAACAAGGAAAGACTGGCTGGGGTTGTGAAGGCTGGGAGCAGCCTTGGATGTGGTGACTGTGAGATAGTGGAGTTCAGGATCTTACATGGAAGAAACAGGGCAATAAGTAGGATTGCAACCCTGGACATCAGGAGAACCAACTTGGACCTCTTCGGGACTGGCTTGGAGGTAACCCATGGGTTAGAGCATTGGGATGTAAGGGGGCCCAAGAGAGTTGTTTGACACTCAAGCACCACCTCTTCCAAGCACAAGATCGGTGCATCCCTAAGAGTAAGAAGCCAGGCAAAAGAGGCAGGAGACCCACATGAATGAGCAAGGAGTTCATGAAAAAATTCAAATGGAAGAAGAAAATCTATGGAATGTGGAAAAGGGGTCTGGCCACTTAGGAGGAATATAGGAACATTGTTAGGTCATGCAGGGATGGAATGAAGAAGGCTAAGGCCCACTTGGAAAATCTGTTGAGCGTGGTCAAGGACAAGAAGAAAAGCTTCATTAAGTATATCAATAGCAAAAGGAAGACTAGAGATAGTGTAGACCTGCTGCTGAATAAGCTGGGTGCCCTGTTAACGGAAGGCACTGAGAAGGCTGAGAACACCTTCTTTGCTTCAGTCTTTACTCCCAAGACTGGCCGTCAGGAATCCCAGATCCTGGAGGTGAGAGAGAGTCTGAAGAAAGGAAGACTTGCCCTTGCTGGAGGAGGGTCTGGTCAGAGATTATCTAGGCAAACCCAACGCACACAGATCTATGGGCCCTGACAGGATGCACCCATGAGTGCTGAGGGAGCTGGCAGAAGGGATTGTCAAGCCACTCCCTATCACCTTTGAAAGGTCATGGAGAACAGGAGAGATGCCTGAGGACTGGAGGAAGGCCAGTGTCACTCCAATCTTCCAAAAGGGCAAGAAGGAGGACTTGGAAAACTACAGGCCAGTCAGCCTCACCTCTGTCCCTGGGAAGGTGATGGAACAACTTGTCTTGGATGTTGTCTCCAAGCAAGTGGAAGAGAAGAAGTTTATCAGGAGTAGTAAAGATGGATTCACCAAAGGGAAATAATGCTTGACCAATCTGGTAGCCACCTGTGATATCGTGACTGGCTGGGTAGATGAGGAGAGAACAGTAGATGTTGTATACCTTGACTTCAGCAAGACTTTTGATACTGTCTCCCATAATATCCTTGTAGGTCATCTCGAAAGTGTGGCACAAATGAGTGGGCAGTGAGGTGATTTGAGAACTGGCTGACTGGCAGGGCTCAGAGGGTTGTGATCAGAGGCACAGAGTCTAGTTAGAAGCCTGGAACTAGCAGTGTTCCCTACGGTCAACAATGACGTGGATGGAGAGAAATCTGTTGATACAAAGCTGGGAGGAGTGGCTGACACACCAGAAGGCTGTGCTGCCATTCAGTGAGATGTGGACAGGCTGTAGAGTTGGGTGGAGAGGAACTTTAGGAGGTTCCACAAGGACAAGTGTAGAGTCCTACACCTGGGGAGGAATAACTGCATGCGTCAGTACAGGGTGGGATTTGTTGGAAAGGAGCTTTGCAGAGAAGGCCCTAGGTGCCCTGGTGCAGGTGCACAGCAGGTTGTTGACCATGTGGCCAAGAAGATCTATGGTATCCTGTGGTGTGTTACAAAGAGAGTGGCCAGCAAGGNGGGCTCAGAGGGTTGTGATCAGAGGCACAGAGTCTAGTTAGAAGCCTGGAACTAGCAGTGTTCCCTACGGTCAACAATGACGTGGATGGAGAGAAATCTGTTGATACAAAGCTGGGAGGAGTGGCTGACACACCAGAAGGCTGTGCTGCCATTCAGTGAGATGTGGACAGGCTGTAGAGTTGGGTGGAGAGGAACTTTAGGAGGTTCCACAAGGACAAGTGTAGAGTCCTACACCTGGGGAGGAATAACTGCATGCGTCAGTACAGGGTGGGATTTGTTGGAAAGGAGCTTTGCAGAGAAGGCCCTAGGTGCCCTGGTGCAGGTGCACAGCAGGTTGTTGACCATGTGGCCAAGAAGATCTATGGTATCCTGTGGTGTGTTACAAAGAGAGTGGCCAGCAAGGCGTGGGAGGTGATCCTCCTTCTCTGCTCTGCCCTGGGGAGGCTACATCTGGAGTACTGTACGCAGTTCTGGGCTCCCCAGTTCAAGAAAGACAGGGAACTCCTGGAGAGAGTCCAGTGGAGGGCCACAGAGATGACTGGGGGCCTGGAGCATCTCCCTTATGAAGAAAGGCTGAGAGGGCTGGGGCTGTTCAGCCTGGAGAAGAGAAGACTGAAAGAGGATCTTATCAGTGCTTATAAATCAGTGCTTATAAATATCTGAATGACAGGTGTCAAGTGGATGAGGACAGGCTCTTTTCGGTGGTGCCCAGTGACAGAACAAGGGGCACAAACTGGAGCACATGAAGTTCCATCCAAATGTGAGAACTTTTTTTGAGGGTGACAGAGCACTGGAACAAGCTACTCAGCGAAGTTGTGGATTCCTTCTCTGGGTACTTTCCTATGCAGCCTACTGTAGGGAGCCTGCTGTAGCAGGGGGGTTGGACTGGATGATCTCCAGAGATCCCCTCTAACCCTGTGATTCTGTGTAAGCCATCTGCCTCCTGTTCCTGATCAAAGCCAAGAATATCTCTGCTTCTAAGTGTAGCATTGATCAGCTATGATAATTCACATCATGTGACAGCTCAGAACTGTCCCCAGTGGTATTCCATGGACGTGGTCCTAAACACATGCCATGTCACCATGCATATGAGTGGATTTACACTGTTTTCTGTCTTGTAGAGGAGATCGTGAAACCCTTGCACATGTACAGAGCAGGAATAATCCCCAAGTACTATAGTAAATGTGGGTCAAAGGGAAAATGTTTTTGAATAATTTATTTCCATTGATGAGAATAAACCCTACTGAAAAAGCTCTGAATGTTAGGATTAATTCACTGAAGTTGCATTAAAAAATAGTGCCCTAAACTGGTTTCAGATGCTTTGTCCAGACTGTCAGTGATTGATTGATACTGTGTGTGCCCCACTAGTAATGTTGAACACTGTATTCGCTTATCTGGAAAAGCACAATAATGTGCGAGTTCCTGCATAATCATGTGCTGTTCTTCATGGCTGACACTGCAAAAACTGCAGGGAGCATCATTGCTAGTGCCTTCAGATTGTTGTGCCAGTTTGCTTGATGCTAGATACTAGTGTTTTGAAATGCCACATGGGTGACTGCTAAACAGCAAATCTGCACTGAAGAATCACCAAAGCAGCTGCATTTGTGTGGGATAAGGCACATTGTGATGTCCTGGAAAATGTGCTAGCAATATCAGTGAAGAGCGTTTCCTAAGAAGTTATAGTTAAGAAATGACTTCTGTAGGAAGCAAAAATATGCAGAGTTTAGCCATGTTTAGGAAATGCTCTAAAATATTCCTATGAACAGTTGGTGCTCTACAAGAGTAAATAGGCTTAGGTAAGCAGTGGTACCCAAAATGTGAAGAAAAAAATATTTTCTGTACTGAACTGTGACTGAAAAGTTAACTGCTGAAGACTCCCTGGAATCTTTTCTAGACCATGCTACCATTTTTGCTAATCTGTAAAAACAGGTAGGGGAACAACAGCTTAGAGAAAACTTTAGCCAAGATTTGGGACAAACACCAGCTGCCTAAAAATGCATTAATATTTCATAAGCAGAGATTCTTCTTCCCATTGTGATTGTTTATCCTTTTTGTTGCAGGGAGTAATTAGCTAGAGCAGTCACTTGCAGCTGTTAGATTCTCTGAGCTTCAGTGGAGATCATCAAGGCTTTGAGCACGTTTAACTTCAGCATGGGATGCAGTGAGGGTCTGGAGGATCAGGGAATGCTTCTGGCAATCAGTGGGTCCACAAAGAGAAATGAGATGAGCTTAGTGTGGTCGTAGCTCTGCTTATTTCACTGAGCAGCCATGTGGCTTTATTCAGAGGAGAGCCTCTTGACCTGGGTTGATTAACAGCAAGAGATGCTGCTATTTGCTCTATAATGGGTTACTCTATTTTCTGTCACTTATATGCTTTTAATTTTCAGCTGAGCAACTGGGGTGTTGCATAATCCAATTTAATGTGTGTAAAAATAGATTGACCTGTGTGAGTTTCTCAGGTTTTATTTTGTGCACATCTGTAGATCCCTTCCAATTTCAGATATTCTATTATGTATGATTTTGAATGAACTCCTAAGTGGCCATCAGGCCAGGTGAACAGTTGTATCAAAGAGTCTGCTCTTTTTTCTTGAATGTATAGAAAGACGTTTATGTATAAAGTAGTTTTCTGCAGTAATAGATGTGACTATCTGTCACATGGAATAAGACAGACGAGCATCATTTGGAAAATTTTTTTCACTTCCTGCAGGATTGGAAAATAGAGCTAAAAGAAAACCATAGTTCAGTTCTTAATCTCCTGGCTTCTGTCATCAGTGTGCATACATCTGATTCAGAAAACAGATGGCCTTACTTTTCATGACCCCATGCATTGCAGCAGCTAACTGCAGGAAGAAACCATATAGAAAACTGAGTTCCCACAAACAATAAGCAAGTTTTTTCTTGAAGTTCTGTAGATTGCTTTCATACTGAGTTTTCTTTGAGGATATACCATATTGAAAAGACTGTATAAATTCACATCTTCCATGACTATTCAGATTTAGTGTGACTGTCAGCTCCTTTCAAGAAAAGGATGATGATTTCCAATTTAAGTATTTTAAAAGAATTGGTGACATTTGATTATTCTAGTACTTTCATTTCTAAATCTATCTCTGAAAGGAATCTCAAAGTGTCATTATCAGCAAAATTTATAATTTGCTTCAAGCTCATGAGTTTTTTCTCAAATATGGCTGTTAAAGCAGCTTTACTATCTCTTCAAAGAACCAAATATTTGTCTTGATGGAAAAGATGTGTTACGTTTTATCAATATACAGATATTTGCAGCATTATATTTAAAATTTTGAGAGATGGATTTTCACAGAAGAAGCTCTCTACTTGCATTTCTGTTGACATGATACTTAAATACATAAATTAATAAATTCAAAAGGAAAGAGAAAATATGTGGAATGATCTTCATGAAAATATTAACTTTAGGGGTGTTGTGGTTTGACTCAGACAGCTTTTGTTGCAGTTGCAGAAGCAAGGTCGCTTCAGATAGATTTCTAGTGATCCCGGGTAGAGTATTAAATGGTTTAATGGTTATAAACAAAAGATTTCAACTTACACAATAGTGTTCTCCCACTGAGATGACGAACAGCCAGATCCCACCCAAGAGATCCTTTCCTCTTGGTGGCTGGCTCTTAAATGAGCCCAGGGTAGTCCCACCCTGGGTCCTCCCGGCCTGGTCACATGGAGGTGTGGTACAGGTGTTCCTTTGGCCAGCCACTGCCCTTCGCCAGGTGCTCAATCACTAATTCAGGCCATGACCTCGTGTTTCCCTTACACAGCTAAATACCACACAGTCATTTGCTAACCTCTGCACCCCAACAGTATGAGATAAAAAGAAATAGCAGTAATTATACACAAAGTGATATGCAAAGCAAGGGCTCACTGCCTGCCAACCGATGCCCACCCAGTCCCCAAGCAGTGGAACTGCCCCAGATAACTCCCCTTCCTTATATCACATGGTGTCATGGTATGGAATATCCCTGTGGTCACTTTAGGTCAGCTGCCCTGGTCCTGTCCCCTCACAGCTTTCTGTGCCCCCCCAGCCCCTTTGCTGGCAGAGAGACACAAGGAGCTGAGAAGCTGAAAATGTGCTTGGCTCTGTTCAACGCTGCTGGGTGTTATCAGCTTTGTTTTTCTTCTAGAACCAAAACACAGCTTCATACCAGACACTATGAGAAAGGTAACTTCTGTTAGAAATGAAGACAAGGGGGCTTGTAAATCAAAAATGTGGAGGAAGAAGTAAAGAGGAGTTCACAAGAGAGTTAACTTCTGATGTTCTAGATTAAAAACATGCAAAAGTTTATATAGACATAGGAAGGTAATGGGTGATTGTCTTTTCAAAAGTCTGTTTCCAAAACCGCTGCTTTGCTCAGTCATTGCATGCACAGTAATGTGCTGCAATTTATCTTTCTGCCTTGAAGTTGTGACAGTTGTAATAGTTAAATGTTTAAAAATTTAGAAGATGTAGTTTTAATAAGCTCTGGAAATATTAATGTGTACTTTAAAAAGGTCTGCAATCTCAGCAAGAAGTGGTTTGTCTTCATTAAAGAAACATTTAGAAGACGATGTGTTAAGAGAAGAAACTATCTACTCACTGTACGTAATTGTTTCTACATGTCTGCTTGCTGTACACAACAAAAATATCTACAGAGTACAATGTAAATGCACAGATCATCCTAGAAAGCAGCATTTATCATATGTCAGTATTTTGGGTTATTCTGTAAAATACAAAGTAAACTTGATTGGACTTGAAAATAGAGCAGTTGAAACAGATTCCACTTTTCAGAAGTAGTAGCTTTTGGACATTAAGGTGAGAAAAGCAACATCCCTTGATGGACATCTGTGTAAACATTTCACAATACATAAGCAAAGAGGAAATACAGCAAAATAATTCAAAATGGATCGCATTTTATTTTTTTGTGGTGTAATATATTTTTGCAAGATGCATGCTCATGATAAATAACACTGAAAGGGATTGTGATGCCAGAGCTTGCATTTCCATTTGATCCGAGCATTTTGTATTCACAATCACTTAAACAGGGAGTGTGTGTGGTGTAACAATCACAAGAGAATAAATGACTGTCTCATCCCATTCTGTGGGTTGTGAGGAAGGTGAGACTTTGATATCCTTTGATATTCCACTGAATAAGACACTCCCTGGTCGGCAGGGATCACGGGAGCAACGGAGTCAGACACTGACTCAGAGAAATAACAAAAACAATTTATTGAGTTCAGCTAGGACAATTGGTCCACTATCTGCAGGCAAAATTGGGCAACATTGTAACAACCCCAATAAGCATTACCAATAAACAGGTACTTTTGCACAGGCATCTTTTCTCAATCAGCTACTTGGACTTATAAGCAAATTGAGGCAGTAACTAGTAAAGAAAATGAATGAAAAGAGATTGAGAGGAAAGAAAAAGTATGAGAAAAACAAAAAAAAAAAAGCAGGAGAGACAGATTTTTCATGACATCCTTGAATCCAGCGTAGTCTTGAGCTGGGATCTTCATCCATGGGTGGCAGGTCAACAAAGGCAGAAAGTGCATGTTTGCCCCTAGGTAGGCCAGATGGTCAGAGACCACCCTTGGGGTGGCAACTCCCCTGCATCTGCACAATTGGGAGTTCCAGAAGATTTGGGAGTTTTTGGCAAAGTCATGCAGTCCCCTCTTCAGTAAGTTGCCTTAAAAGGAAGGGGGTAGAGCAGCTTCCTGCCCTGCCTCCGAAGGACTTGATCTGCTCAGTGACCTTCCCTGTGTAGCCAAAGTTGTTGAGTCAACTTTCCCATTGTTCTCCTGCAATAAGAAAAAGTCATCTCCTGATGAGCCAAGGGTATGAGATCTAATTCCTTTTTCACAGAAACATAAAATGGTTTGAGCTGGGAGGGACCTGTAAAGGTCATCTGCTCCAGCTCCCCTGCAATGAGTAGCGACGCCAACAGCTAGATCAGCTAGCTCTGAGCCCACTCCAGCCTGACGCAGAACATCTCCATGGACGGGGCATCCACCACCTCTCTGGACAACCTCTTCCAGTGATTCACCACCCTTATCGTAAGCAACATTTTCCTTCTGTTCAATTTAAATCTCCCAGTTTGAGTTTGAAACCATTTCCCAATCACCTATCGCCACAGAGCCTGCTAAAGAATCTACCCCTTCTCTTCTGTAGCCTCCCCTTAGATCCTGAAAGGCCGCTCTCAGGTCTAGATCCTGAAAGGCCGCTCTCAGGTCTCCCTGGAGCCTCCTATTCTCCAGGCTGAACAGCGCCAGCTCTCTTACCCTGTCCTCGTGGGGACGCAAGTCTTCCATCCCTTGCATCATTGCTGGGGCACTGCTCTGGGCGCGCTCCAACAGCTCTGTGTCCCTCCTGTACGGAGGGGTCCCCGTCTGGACGCAGTACCCCAAGTGAGGTCTCACCAGTGCAGAGCAGAGGGGCAGGCTCACCTCCCTGGACCTGCTGGCCACACTTCTTTTGATGCAGCCTGGGAGACAGTGGGCTTTCTGGGCTGTGAGGGCACATGGCTGGCTCATGTCTAGCTTGCCATCCACCAGTACCCCTGAGTCCTTCTCAGCAGGGCTGTGCTCAGTCCTTCCATCCCCCAGCTTGCCCTGATAGTAGGGCTTGCCGTGATGCAGGTGTGAGGTGTTGACCCTCAGGAGGTTCTCCTGGGCCCACTGCTCGAGCCTTGTCTAGGCATTCCATCCCTCAGGCGTGTTGACCACAGCGTGCTGCTCCAGGTCATCCGCAAACTTGCTGAGGGTGCACTTGATCCCACTGTCTTTGATGTCATTGACGAAGAGATTAGTCATAGAATCATCAAATGCCTTGGCTTGGAAGGGACCACCAAGTGGATCATGGATCCTCAAGTTCCGTGGATCACGGACCATCAAGTTCCCCTGGGCACAATGACAATCTCTAGTGAGCCTCGTTTGATCCCCTTCCCCCTTCATACCAGGTTTAAAGCCTGTTGTGGTTTGACCCAACAGATAGATAAGTCCCACAAAGGTGTTTGCTCACCCTCCCCCCTCCCACGTGGGATGGGAGAGAGAACTAAGGAATAAATACGGTAGAATTCGTGGGATGAGATAAAAGCTATTTACTAAGACAGCAGAGAGAATAAAAGAAATACCAGTACAAATATATATATATATATATATAAAACAATAGATGATACACAAAGCAAGGGACCAACGACAGATACCCTGCCAGCCAGCAACACCTCCCACCAAGCAAGAGACCCCCCTTCCGTAAAAATCACATGATGTGATATGGTATGGAATAGCTCTTTGGTCAGTTTGGGTCAGCTGACCTGGTCCTGTCCCCTCACAGTTGCCAGCTCCTTATGCCTTCTAGCTGCATCACTGAGGAACAGAATATATCCGTAGCTGTGTTCAACACTGCCAGGTGTTATAAGTTTTGGTTTTCTTCTGAGATCTAACATAGCTTCATACCAGACACTATGAGAGAAGTAACTTCTATAAGAAACTGAGACAAAGACGTATCAAATGAACCCTGCTGGCTCCCAGTCTCAGATCTGTTTCCCACTTGGAGACAGGAGGGACCCACCTGCAGCCATCAGGCCGGGTGCTGAGTAAACGGCCGTGTGGTGGAAAAAAATCAAAATTCCTGCAAGGGCACCAGCCACTTAGACATGCATTGAACAGATGGCTTTTCCTGCACCTCCCAGCGTCCCTTGCTGCCACCAAAGGGATGGAGGAAATCACCTGCTGTACTCGGGCTCCCCCAACTAGTGGCCCCAGCCCCCTAAAGTCCCTTTGGATAGCCCTCAGGCTCCTCTCAGCAACTTAATGGTTGCCAGCTGGAGCTGTCAGAAAAGGAGAAGAATCAGAGGAGAAAAGCAGGCCAGGAAGCTTGCCACTCATGTCCCTGACGCC
>WBMW01004889.1:0-100000 GCA_013396635.1 Penelope pileata
CTCATTACCTGTGTTTTCCTAGCTTCATCTAGTTTCACCTAGTTTCATCTTGCTCATGCTGTTGATATAAGACCTTCTTGAACCAAAAATGTTAACTCTTTTTCTAATTTCTTCATAAATTTGTGTTGTCTCATCCATGAAATATGACTCAATAATCACTTAGCTTCCAGGATAAAATAAGAAGAGGACAAGCTCTCTACAATGAACGCACATTAAAAAATGCAGTTGTGATACCAGCAACAGATTTCTAGCAAAATGTGAGGCATTAAATAATGAAATAAACTTCAAAATAGTGTCATAAATGTATTTTAAATTGTTTCACAGCATAGAAAAAATACTCATTTTAATATTAAAGTTGTTACATTATTGTGCTGCAATATAATTTTATCATTAACAATGCTAAGATAAAATTTAATTTTATAACATCGTTTCTTATTGGCAGGAGTCCTTCAACTTCAGTGTAAATTTCAATGTGACATCCATTCAGTGAATACTCTATCATTACTGTTCCTTTTTTATCCTTACTGTGTTCAAAACTTCATAGATGTTTATAAAACTATACTGACAAGGAATGATGGAAACAAGAAAATGTCAAATATTTGTTTCTGATGTGACACCCAGCTCTTCATGCCAGAAATGATTTTCTTCAGAGATGCTGAAACAACATATTACAGTCAAATAATGTCTTTGGTAAATGCTTAATAGTGACTGCAGTGCTTCTTTGTGATACACTTCTGGCTCACTTGTGTAAGAACTGCTGTATTTATCATTTCAGGACTTGTCTAGGAGTACCTTATAAAATAAAATGAGCAATTCCATAGGCCCAAAAGGAAATAATAAGATTTTCTTTAATAAAAAATGGTGGAATAACCAGCTATTAATGAATTCACATATTTTTGTGGGTTTTGCTTTGATTTGTTGTTTTTTTTTAACCCAAGAATTGATAACCTTTCTTCTAAAACCCTTTTTTGTACTTTTTTCAAAAATTTTAGGTGAGCTAATTGAAAATATTTTGAGCATCTCTGTAATTTTATCATCTGTCTCTGAACTCTAGCAAGCTTTTAGTGTCAGTAATATTGTGGGTAAATAAGTGTTATATGGTGATTGCAAAGTGCCTTTCACCTGATTTAAATGTAAAGACTACAAACTTCAATGCCTGTTTTACTGTTCCAAGAATCCAGATTTTCAGATTGGAGTCTTTTAGAGCAGGATTAGATCCAAAATTTTAGGTCTTACTCCTTTTCACCTAGTAATTCCGTATCAAATTCTGGATTCAGATTATTAGTTACTAGTATATAGTAGGCCATGAAAATACTTCTAAAAACAAGTGCTAGAGCTGTTCATAATTCATCAGTGAAAAAAATTATCTGCATTCATCATAGTAATTTGTGACAGTGGGGTGAGTCTGTTGGTGGAAGTAGTGCAGTTTGCGATTTACATTGTTGCAAAGTAAAAGAGAATAGGCTGTCAGGAACACCTACCTGCTTAAAATTACATTCTTTTCTATTATCATATGAAACTAGGAACTATATGGAAAGGTTGGTGGGTGGCGGTGGACACGAATTGAAAAAATGAAAGATCAAGAATTATCTTCCCTTAATAAGAAAGATTGATCTTGATTCTCTTCACTGGCTTCCTGAAGGTGTCATAAGGCTTGACCAACTCTAGTGATGGCCGTGCAGGATGATCCAGCTATGTTGCTTGCTTTCAGTATTCATTGCACTGAGATGTTCATGATGCATCAAGGAAAACAGCAAAGTATTTGAATGTAAATGAAAAGTATTTGCAAAGTAAATGAATTTTAAACGATGTGAAGGAAATATTTTTCTTCTTTTTACACACAGGAATGTGTATGTGTATTGGCAAATGGTTCACTGAAAAAAACCAACCTAAAATATTCTCACTGTGGAAGACAAGTTAGTGAACTTATTATTGTGTATTAGTATTAGTATATTAGTATATTAGTATACCATTATTAGTATACTATATATATATAATATATAATAATATATAATACTATTATACTAATTATTATATCATTATATATAAATAATATATATAATAATATAAAATATATTATATAATATATATATATTATATCATTAATTATATATAATATATAATATAGTATATTATATAGTATATTATATATAGTATACTATAATATATATTGTATAGTATATTATATATATTATAGTATACTATATATATTAGTATAGTATTAGTATATTAGTATATTATTGTGTATTAGTATTAGTATATTAGTATTGTATATTAGTGAATTACAATGGAACACAGTATGCTTGTAAATATATAGATGTATTTTCAATAAAGAAGATAGAAAATCCTTTATGTAGAAAAATACAGTGGTAAATAACTGTTCTTTTTATTGCATGTGTATGTTTCATATAAAGCTTTCTACCTGATTCACACTGCTAGCAATAGGTGGTTTTGGCACAAACAAAATTACTTTTTCAAAGATGCATGTCAACAATCTTCTGCACAAATTCTGTGTAATTAGTGTTAGAATTCCTTCCAAGTAAATCCCACTCAATTACTATTTAAAATAGCCCAAAACCCACACAAATGCCAGTACATAGGTAACTCATTTGAAAGTTAATTGATGTAAGCAAGGATTCAACTTATATGGAGTTTCCAGAAAAGAAAATGATTCTTCATTGTAGTAGCATTGTCAGCCTGAAGTTTTCCCATGTTTATTTATAAACATTTAGATATCCTCCTTTGCAGCAAGAAAACAACAGAGGTTTATGTATAGGTGTAATTTAACATACTCTTACAGCTTAGTTCCCTGTAATTCCCTGGGTTTGTTTATGGCATGCCTGCATTTATTTCCTCTCTTCCTTCTTGCTGCTGCTGCTGCTGGAGTTTACAGAACAGCCCAGTTGTCAGTCCCATAAATTAATCAATCTTTGCCATATGCCTCTGTTTAAACTTTAAATTAAGTAGACTATCTCTGCCTTGCTTAATTAAAGACCTCAGTATTCTGTTTTCCAGTGATCCATACTTTTCCTTATCTATTTCTTTTTTTCTTCTAGATCAGCCATAGCCAAATAGCACAGATAAAAACAGAAATATCTTTTGAACAAAACCAAAACTGTACTTTGGTAGAAATATTTTCAGTTTTCTGTTTTAATATGGTAATCATTCATCCTCTTCATTTAAACAGCTCTTCTGAAGACAGTTTTCCACAAAGCCTATCAGAATTAACCCATCACACAAAGTTCTATAGACACAGAAACATGGAAGCAGAGGGGAGAAGGGGTGCATTGTAATATGTGATGAATTCAGGTTCCAGTCACACAATGCAATATGCATTCAAACTCCATTATTTGGTTTATGTCAGCTCTCCAAATGGGCTCAGTGAAAAATAGAATGAAAGGCACAGTGCTATCCAGTACACCTGTTTGGAAAGTTGAGTCTCTGTTGAGTACTCGATGTCTTGTAGATATTAAAGCCAAGCTGGAGAATATTTTCTCTGTGTTCCTATCTCTACAAACTGTCCAGGCTCATAAGAGTAGGGGTAATCATCATATACTTTCCTGATACAGCATTCTTGATAGCAGAATTTTAAATGTCCTATTTAAAGCAAGCTCTCCATTTTCCTGCCATACAACAATCACACCTGTTTCCATACTCTTTACAATTGAAGTTTTCATCACCAATTGAGAACACGAATACCATTTGACCTTCCATGAACTATCTTATTTACTTACTTCTGACCTGGAATCCATGATGACTTTCAATTCTACTAATCTAGTTTTCACACAGGTGTTTTTCATTGCATTTCCATTTAAGAATATCAGCAGTGCTTTAGTAACAGTGACTTTGTTCAGCCAAACAGTTTGTGACAGCTCATGTACAGAATTTTTATCTCTTTACATAAAACCCCATCAGTGGTGCCTGCTCACAAGCGCACCTGGAACAGCATATGTTTTTGATCTTTAACTATATCTAGGCAAGCCAAAAGAAAGTAAAGGATAAGCTTGGTTTTATGAGAACAAGATAGGCATATCCAGACCACAAGGAGCTCTGTTTTGAACCAATTTTCACACAGTATTTAGTTTTTTAAATGCTCTGTGTGATTTTAAACAAGGAAAACAAAGACTACAAACTGCATTTAAAAAAAAAAAAAGGAATGAAATAATGTTTAACACATTAAACTTTCTGCTCGTTATGTTAATGTGCATTTTAGAAAAACTGATTGTAGATGTTATTTCAAGTGCTTTTATTGAAAAGTCTTTGGAAAGATGGATTATACAGAGAGCCACCAGCACACTAAACAAACATACAAACTTCAAAGCTAAACAAACATGCAAACTTCAAAGCTACTAGCTGATTTTTTTCCCCCATCATGTAATTTTAGAGTTTAACATAAATTGAGTTTTTCCACATTACTAACAGTGGAAACTTGTTAAATCCAAGAAAGTGAAATTGCAGAGATTTCAAAGTAAACGTAATAGGCAGTTTCCGGATTACTTCCAAGTCTTGTGAGGTTTTTTCACGACAACAAAAGGAAAGGACTCCTTCCCTGTGGAAATTCCTCTGAGATTTTTATCCTTAACCAGAAGTTATCCTTATGATTTCCAAAATGATAAGCCAGCTGTCATCCAGTAAACCACACAAAGTCGATGGAAAGAGTAACAAAAGCATGTCTGAAATTAAGTAGGATTTGTTTCACATAGCAGTAATTAGCAGAAGCGGTGCCTATGCAAACCATTTTAAATTTTCAGGGGGTTGGATTATCTCAAAGCACAGATTTGGACGTATTCTTACAAATTCTCTGCTACATCAAATCAACAACCCAAGCCTATTCATTACTTCAAATAGAAACTTTCCTGGAAGTGTTTGGTACTATCAAGGTGAATGAGTCTTTAAAGAGCAGGAGAGTAAATGGGAAGTCCACAGCTGGCAAACTGAAATCTATAGACAAAACTTCACAATTTTGCTGTTCTTGAATCTGAAACCTAACTCTTAATTCTGCCTGAAATCATATAGCATGTTTAAATATAAAAAGATGTTACTGTACTCTTCTTGCATGGTAAGTAACAGATTTCAAAACCTTGATGCAAGAAATATTTCAGTATTCTAAAATATGTCACCATTCTGTAGTCAGCACCAGCCTTTCATTTTAAATACCACTACTTATCATAGTCTTTAAAGGACTTTGGTATGAAATTGAGATTAGACCATAATTTGATAGGTTTATCTCCAATAAAGTCAAATTAATCAAAGAATAACTTCCACTGCTGCAAGCTTTTTTATACAAGCATTTCAAAGTACTTTATAAGCTCTAATAAATTAAGGACTGCAAGACTTGATAGTGAATCCAACTCTGTAAATGAAGGCAACAGATATGTACAGTAGAATCTTATGAAAAGTCACAATAAAATGTAGATTTTTCTGTATTTTAAGAAAAGAAACTCTTTAATTCTTTTATTTTGAATTTTTTGTTTTAGAAAGATAGATGTTAATACTACTTTGTGTTACTGGCAGAATTTACTGAAATAGCTCTTATAAATATGGAAAAAAAATCCACTAAATTTTAAAAGCTCTTTTTTATGCATGAGAGGACAAATTTAGCTTCTGCTCTCACTTTACAGCTGCTTAAGGATCCAGTACAGTGCAAACCACTCTGCTTTAAAAGTCAAAAAAAAAAAAATGCTGATGGCAGAGAGCTACTGTTTTGGAGTTCTTCTCAACTCTCTAAAGTTTGAGAAGATTTTCTGACTACAAGAGTTACCTTAAAAAAAAACACAATTCTTCTGCTTTTCAAATATCAACAAGCTTTGGTAAAAGAAAATAAAACTTAAAGTTTCTGGAGTACCGTATCACAAAAATGCAAGGGAAAATAAATAATCAACATAATTTGGATTAATCAGATTTTACATGTACTGTGGAAGTGATTTCTAGTATGCTGAATACTTTCCCAGTTGATTTCAATGAAAGACTGGGCTCCCCAGTTCAAAAAAGACCAGGATCTCCTAGAAAGAGTCCAGAGGATTTTCAATTCCTTTAAAAAAAAATACATCTCTTTACCATGTATCTAGTTTTTGAGAAAATATTATTTAGTATCTTAAAGTCAGAAAAGAACAAAAGATTCATTATCTCTTTAAGAAAATCAATAGATCTCCTCATATCAGTGCTGTATGCTGCTACACAGGTAAGACCAAAAAAAGACCAGTAGACAAACCATATCCATAAAGCACTGGCTAATGTGTTCTTTTTCCTCGGTTTAAAAAAAAAAAGCAATTGTATTCATTAGCAGCTTCCCACTTAGTATGGCTTGTGTGCAATACAGTCAAACAGTCAGCTGTCATATTTTCATATGATGAGAGCTGACAGTGTAGAATCTTAAAGGTTCAACTCCTTTTGAATGTACTAAATGAACAAGAGCTGTCTAATTTCGGTTGAAGTGAACCCAACCAAAAAAAACTCTGCAAGTATGCAAGATTTTATTCTACTTTTTCAAGTTTAATAGGCACAGTGAATATTCAATGCTTTTCAGCTAGATACACTGTTAGTTCTATGACTAAGAAAGATTTCATTAGGTAGGCTTCAGGCAACAGTGAACTACAAATGAAATTCCTTCCTTATTTTCTGAAACTCACAGTTTATGATCCACATCCAATGATGAATGGTCTATAAACTCTCTTACGGTCTTTAATTGCATAAACTTTACATTATAGTCTTACATTAACTTGTGAACATTTTTGCTACAAGGTGTAGAAGAGCAACAGTAAAAACAGAATTTCCCCCAGCTTTTACACAAATAGAATATGTAAGTCTTCAATAAAAGGCATTCTGTACTCATCCTGTGTTTAAATTTTTACCTTTCTACAATGTAGAGAAATAAATCTTCATTCTTACCTTTCTAAATTTGTTAGACAAAGATGATTAAATTCCACTTCAGTCCTACACTCTTAAACCATTGAAACTTACTAAGTACACAAGACTTAAAATGAATAAAGTTTTACATTGTAGAAAAAAATGCATACAATTACATTGAATTAACATGCCATTAATAATATTAATTAACATTACATGTAATAAATTTAACTAACATTATTAATCAATATGACATGTAATTAATGTAGCTAACATTACATACTAATATAATCAGGTTCCTCTTACATATATTGTAATTTTTCCTAATTCTAGAAACCTAAGTTCACCAGAACAGTTCAAGTTCTGCCTAAAACTAATTCAGGAGTACTTGCTAATTTTGTACCTTTATCAAGAAATCTGTCTTTTCAGTCTGTTCTTTTCTCTCAAATCTAAAATTATTTTTAAGAACTCAGATAGAAGTAGAGCATTAAAACATTATAGTGTATTTTCCAAATTATTAAAGAAATTCTAGAATGTAATACTGAACATTTTTGTAGGTAAATTATGAATATACATATGCATTTATTGTCACAAAATGTTTTTGTTTTCTTCATTTTCTTCAGGACACTATGATCTAAAAAGAAGTGATTTTTAGAACATATTGTCATTTTCTGTTTCTCATCTCCTTGATAAACTGTTAATGGACACAACAACATCAACACCAGTCATGGAGTCGGAAAGATCTGGCTTCTCCATAGATGCCCCTACTTATCCTTCTCCCTTTGTGCTTCCCCTGGTGGACACTAAGCTGACCACAAACCAGCAATGCTCCCTTGCAGCAAGGAAGACTAAAAGCATCCTGTATTGCATTAGGAAGAGCTTCATCAGCAAGGTGAAGCAGATGATCTTTCCCTGCTACTCAGCATGGGTGAGGCTGTACCTGGAGTGCTGCGTCCAGCACTAGGCTCCCTGCTACCAGACATGGAGCTCCTGGAGCCAGTCCAGCAAGGGGCCTGGACAATCTGCCATTGAGAGGAGAATGCTGAAGAAAGCAACAAGCAGAGGAAGTTTATAAATCAGGACCAATATTGCAGATGCCTCTTGCTTTTAAAAGTTTAAAAGCTTGAGCTTCCTAGCCCGCCTACCCTGAAGAAAGAAAGAGAATAGTGAGAAAGAAAGGAGACATAATGTAACAGGATAATTTTTTGTAGTAGCAGTGGTCAACAGACTTTTATTCCAAGCGTCAGGTTGTCAGAGCCTTTACTTTTTCCACAAAGTGAATAAAACAGAAGTTACAGCTGGGAAAATAAACTATTTAGTAAATGCAAATTCAACTGAATGATACATGCATACAGTCAGGTATCTACAGGCAGAAAACACCTGTGCATTAACTGAGCACATGTTCTGGGGAGGGAGAAAAATGTTTCCACTTAAGTCTATGGAAGTACTGAACACTCTCATATGAAGAAAGGCATTTTAGTAATGGTCTGTAGAATATTTGGGAAACACCCTATATTTAGGCAATTGAAACAGTTTATTCCTAATTATATCATAACTGTTATTAACAAAGTTGAGGTTTGTTGTGTAATCCCACACCAAATGTTCTTTTCATACTTCGTTTGTATATCCAAGCCATTGTTTGTTTTTTATAAATAAAACATATGACAACTCATAATAAGTGGCATTTGAAGTTTTTGTTATTTTGAAAAGTTTATGTTTTGTCGATTGAGAAATAATGTAGGCGTACATAATCAGAATGCATCATTGAAGGATTCTTTTTAAATGTATATATGTAATCTTGATTATGGGATACTATATTAATAATATATTCTTACATTTTAAAGTTTTTTAATGGTGAAAAGAAGTCCTTAAAATCAAGGAGGAGCTCTACAGTTTAACATTTGCAGGGATCACTGGCTACAAGGCAGAAGGGTCACTTGCCTCTCTGAGGGAGGATGAATTCTGGCTGCATGTTTTCAACTGTCCTTGAACAACCGATTGAAAGCCTAGGACTGAAAATGATTTGTTGTTGGGTTAAGGAGCAGTGATGCTTATGGTTCACTATTTCTGCTCTTCATGCTATGCTCAAATAATGGTTGAATAGTTTAAAGTTTTCTTGATGGTATCAAGAAATTAATGGTGTGAATTTTAGTGATGTTATTTGTTTTGCTCAACTATATTGAAAAACCAACAGAAACCATAGACATTCCAATTAAAGAGAACCATCTCATCCTGATAAATGGATGCTGGGGACCTTTTTCTTTCCTGTTTTGAACTTCTGCTTATTCTGACTATTAGTAAATACATTTAATTCCACACAACTTATTGAATTACAGAATCCATATGAAATTGATTCTAGACTCAAGTAATTCCAAGTTTTACAGTAGTTTTGCAGAACAAGATATTATGCAAAGTTTTATGAACCCCAAAATATCCTTAATTTCAGTAATATGTACTTTCAGCACTCTGTGCTCTATCCTTCTGTGGGTATTAAGCCATGCAAATAAATGGACCTGTTGGAATGGGTCCAGTGGAGGGCCACAAAGATGATCAGAGGGCTGGAGCAACTTTACTATCAGAAAAACTTTAATGTTTTCGTTAGCTACAATATCATTTCAATCTCTTCAGTGTGTTAACCAACTATTCTTTGTAACTTTGACTTCACCCATACCTATGGGATTACATACTTTGTTATTAGGATCTGTTATTAATTCTCTTATTAAATTTCTCGCAATAAGTGTTTTAAAGAATTTTATATATGAATATACATTTTAAACATTGCTAATTTCTATTTTCAGTACTTCATAAAACAGATGGAGGTTGTATGCTTGCTAAATGTTTTCGTTAATCATTTTCTGTAATTAAATGATCTCTGATCATTCAGGAAATGAAGATGCGTAATAAACTTAAGGAAATTGAACAGTCAATAGCTGCAATACATGACAGCAGTTAACTACTGTAGAGGGAGTTAAAAATTCTCCTGCACTGTCTAACCGTATGACTTCAGCCTGTCTCTTCTAATATACAGAGTTTCTACAGTGTTGAAGATGAATAGGTTCATAAAATCAACTGTATTTTGGGTCTCTGTAATCCATGGTAGGTTAAATCAGATTTAAGATGCAGCTCTAACTGTAGAGTTTCTTTTTTGCTACTATCAAATTCTTCCCTGCATACACTATTTATAAGCAGAAGTTATGAGAGGCTTTACTCGGATCCCTCCCATCCTAAAGTACTTTCACCACCTACATCCCTCCTCCTGCCCCTAGAAAAGTGGAATGCTACGTAAATGGTTGGAAAGACCATGCTTTAACATTTAGGAGCTACTCAGGAATATTTAGGAATGCCTCACAATCCCACACAATTTCTTTTACATGCTAGTTCACACTTCAGCCAGAGACCAACCTCATTTTTAATGATTTCTGCTTTGGAAAATGACAGTAAAAGTTTGAATGGGCACTTGCGTTCACAGTCTTTGTGCTAAGTGTTTTGTGCAGTTGCTTAACATTAAAGCAAAAGATTTAATTCCTATTATATGTATTTGCATTTGGGTTAATGTTAAGCTTTCCGTAGAGTGTTCTAACTTTGCAGTATTAAACAAGGCCATCTCAGTTTAATTTCTCTAAATTTTGAAATTCCAGTATTCTCTAGACAATGTTGACTCTGCTAATTCTTTCATTCTTTTCTGTTTTGATAACACCTACCTATTAAAGACAATAAAAAGAAAACAGATTCAATTGTAATTGTTAAGATTGTCAAAAATAAATTGCCATTTATGCCAGTAATATTCACCATACAAAGCTGACAGAAATGTGAATCAAATAAAGAAATGCATTCCTGGTAACAAGAGAAAGAAAAGGGATAATAGTTCCATTGCCATCTTTTCCATAGCTAAGTTTTTTGATTATGTAGTCTTTCATATAAACAATTCATTAACTGAATGATTATACATGCCTAAAAGACACAGCTACACTGCCTCAGGAAAACTGAACTGTATTCAGATTTTCTGAATTAATACAGAATCCCTCCTAGAGCTCAGAGGATGCCTTATACCTTCCTGCATACCATTGAGTTCTGCCAGTTTATACGCTGACAGGAGAGGCATAACACAATCCCTAGAGCCAGCTGTAAACTTGCCAGAGGAAGGTCTTCCACTGAAAGAAAGTGTTACTTAGTAAATAATATTAGTTCTTAAGATTAGTCTAGCTGGAGGTCTGTAACTAGTAGTGTTCCCCAGGGGTCAGTACTGGGTCAGGTCTCGTTATACATCTTCATCAATGACATGGGTGAAGGGATAGGATACACTTTGCAAATTTGCTGATGATACGAAGCTGGGAGGAATGGCTGGCATCCCAGAAGGCTGTGCTGCCATTCAGTGAGACCTGGACAGGCTGGAGAGTTGGGCAGAGGGGAACATCTTGAGGATCAACAAGGGCAGTGCAGAGTCCTACGCCTGGGGAGGAATAACTGCATGCATCAGTACAGGTCAGGGGCTGATCTGATGGATAGGAGCTCTGCAGAGAAAGACCTGGGTGTTCCGGTGGACAACAGATTGGCCATGAGCCAGCAGTGTGCCCTTGTGGTCAAGAACACCAATGGTATCCTGAGATGCATTAAAAAGAGTATTGCCAGCAGGTCAGGGGGAGGTGATCCTCCCCCTCTACTCTGCCCTGGTGAGGCCACACAAAGAGTACTGTGCCCAGTTCTGGATTCCTCAGTTCAAGAAAGACAGGGATTTCCCAGAAAGAGTCCAGCGGAGGGCGACAAAGATGATAAAGGGCCTGGAGCACCTCCCTTATGAGAAAAGGCAGAGAGAGCTGGGACTGTTCAGTCCAGAGAAAACTGAGATCTTATCAAGGCTTATAAGTATCTAAAGGGAGGGTGTCAAGTGGATGGGACCATGCTCTTTTCAACAGTGCTAAGCAACAGAACAAGGGGCAATGGGCACAAATGGAGCACAGGAAGTTCCATATGCTCATGAGGAAAAACTTCTTTAATGTGAGGGGGACAGAGCACTGAACAAGCTGCCGAGAGAGGTTGTGGAGTGCTCTTTGGAGATATTCAAAGTCCACTCAGATGGCTTTCCTGTTCAGCCTACTCCAGGGAGCCTGCTTTAGCAGGTGGTTGGACTAGATGATCTCTAGAGGTACCTTCCAACCCCTATGATTCTGTGATTCTATGATTCTGTGTTTTGGGCACATATGTATCAAGACCTCCCCAAATAATAATAGTCTGATTTTATACAGGACAATTTCTTATGGAAACATGGAAATGTAAGACATTTCAGTGTTTCAAAAGCTACTTCAATCTAATTAAATATGCTTTGAAACTCTCAAATTTCTTACATACTCACATTTCAAATACCTTTAGTAGGTAGGATAACTGTCTTAGTTTCTAACAGAAGTTACATTTCTCATAGTGTCTAGTATGAAGCTATGTTCTAGCCTCAGAAGAAAAACAAACTGATAACATCCTGGCAGTGTTGAACAGAGCTGAGGACATACTCAGTTACGCATTCCTCTGCCAGTGAAACAGTTAGGGGGGGCATAAGGAGCTGGGAACTGGGAGGGGACAGGACCAGGGCAGCTGACCCAAATTGACCAAAGAGCTATTCCATACCATATAACACCATGTGATTGGGGGGATTTCCACTTCCTTTTTTTTTATGGAAGAGGCTAGCCGGGAGGAAGGATCGCTGCTGGCTGTGAGCCCTTGCTCTGCGTATCCTCTTTATATATATATATATATGTAGTGTTATTTCTTTTGTTTTCTTCACTATCTTAGTAAATAGTGTTTATCTCAACCCACGAGTTTTACTGCATATTTCTCTACTTCTCTCCCCCGCCCCATTTAGGGAGGAGGGAGTGAGTGAATAACTGTGTGGAGTTATTTCCACTCAGTGCTCACTATACCCTATCAAAGACTGCATTCTGTGTATATATGACTTGTATATGAAAAAAGGCCACTGCTCTGTGGCCAGCTGATGCATGAGTGTTTGATCTGGCCTTGTAAGCAACAAGCTCCTTTCAGCAGCTATGAATTTTTGTTACAAATGTATTCCTGACAATTTTTTCATACCATATTTATTTTTTTAGCCATGCACTGTAACTGCTAACGTAAATGTACAGGCCATGGCCTCTTTGGCTTCTCCAGTTAGACCTTAAGGGGTGTGAGAGTAATTTGGGTTTATTGTGGATATCCTCTTAGGGGATTAGAAATGTATAAACTCCCTAGCTGTCTTGCTGCTTTTATATGCTCTTTATAAAAGGTTTCCAAACCAGAAGAATAGTATATTTGTTCTTTCTGGCACTATTAAACACAATAGTAATTAACATTAGCTATTAAACTCTTACAAGCAAGCAAATCACAATATGCTTATGATGTACAGCACTTCAAACATATGCTTACATATACACAATGCCACCTAATCACCTGCATGAGAGCACTGGCACAGAAAGCCAGAACTATGCAGCCACTCCTTCAAAAAGCTCCTAAATTGTTTAAAGTTGTCTACTTCTCTAGAAAATATTGTGATTTGAAACCTCTTCAAGAATTACATGTCATTTTAAAGAAAAGAAGGTGGATTATCACTGTATTACCTGCTTCTAGAACAGGTTGTAAATACAAAATAAAGTTATTTTTAAAAGGATTCAAAAGGTAATCAAAAATCAGTGCCTGGTGGGCACACACACTTTGCAATTTTATTGCTATACATAAAGCTGCAATTAATTACAAAACAGTTTTTATGCAGTTTTTGCTTTCTTTAAATGTGGAGTGAGTTCTCCCCATAAACTAATGAACTGAAGTGAAGCCAAATAGAGACCAGCTGGCTGAATTGCTAAGTAATTTTATTCGCATGATTGACTTTATGATCCTTTCACTACAGTAACTAGTCTTTATTCTCACAATCAGCATCAGCCATAACTCCAAGAGGGAAAAATGATTAAAAATCTAGAGAATAGAGATGAGAGGTTTGTTTGATGTGGTACAATGCATTCTTGCACACACTTCTTCTGTATAATAGGTGCTGAATTACAGGTCTTTATAGCCTCAAAAGTAGCACAGTGAATAGCTGCCTCAAAGACATAATAAGCAACCAATGCCTAAATAATCATTACAGATACTCCATTAACAGCATCAAACTGTGTGGCTTTTAACCATACAAATTGTTTTTTGACAGCTTGTAACCTTTCCAAACAGTTTCCTTTGGGCATTACACCACACTCAAATCTAATTTTAACTTTTGCTTTGTCTATAATTTATTACTTTCTTTGGAGAAACCTAATGTATTTCAATGGAATGGATAAATTCAAATAAAAGATAAAAAAAAAAATCAATTGCTGTTTTAATCTATGAAAACCTTGCTCACTGGGAGATAACTAAAATCTGATGAAACGTAACAGGGAGGGAAAAAGGCTAAATGGTCTTGAATTCCTTTGGGTATCTGCTCTACAACAAGCAATATCTTTTTCCCCAAATTATTTAAAATAAGGCATAACCAACTGAAAAAAAGAATAAAAGGGAAAATATATATAAATAAAATTTAAATACTTTAAGGCTGTTCCTAAAAGCAGCAGACTTTGCATAACGTTATAAATAATGTGTTATAAAATAATTTAATGATGCCTTGCAACGGCTTAAAGAGCTAAGAAAGATGTACCATAGTATCTTATTCTCCAAAGATGTCCTGTAATTACAAATCAGTAAAGATACACGACTTACACAGAGCTAGAAGGCAGCCGTGTTTATCAGAAGTATTAATGTGTGTGAGAAATTAATGTGGGGAATGATGTAACAGTATTAGGTGACTTGTATTGGCTGTTACTGCCATTATCTCACTGCTGAGGAAGCCATTTCCAGGAATAACATCCAGTAAATCAACATGGAGTTGCAATTGGCATAGAAATACTCTAATTGTGGCATACAAAATTACTAATTTCTTTCAAGATATTCAAATGTTTCTCAGCAGAGTCAAGCACTTTTTCCAAAGTTTTCAAGGCTATACAACAGGTGTGTTCAAGGTGTGAACACTGTGTTCAACAAATGGAAAAGTGACTATAGGTGGTGGAAGTGTTCATTGCTCATGTTCCTTGTAGGTGCTACTCAGTGGCTAGATATACCAAAATTAACCATCATAGCTAAAGAAAGTACAGACCAGACAGACACAATTCTTCCGCTTAGAATCTTCCGAGCAAGTTCCTTCCTATCTCTTGAATCTTAAAAAGGGTCACTAAATTTAGTATAGTTTTCATAAATGACAGGGAAGGCAGAGTAAATCTTCAAATAAAATGTGGAAAAATCCCTCTTGGTGTGAATCTAATTCATCATGATAAAGTCAGTGAAGGTACATCATCATAAAATTAGAATAAGTCAGTTATGAATCAAGCAGATTCATGCCTAACTTGTGTCTTACAACTGAGTTATACCACCACTTCTATATCTCTGGATAGCTAAAGAAATAATGGTATATTTCTTAGTTGCAGATAAGATAATCAATAAGCTGATTTTCAGAATAAAAGCTAGTGGGGAAAAGAGGTGTCAAAACAAATTATTAGAAAGGCATAAAGGGAGACATAAACATCTCGAAAAATAAAAAATATAAGAAAATCTCTGGTGCTTTGTTATTTTCTGAGTAGCATTCAGTGTTTTTATTAATTTAATCTTTATTTCTGTTTAATCAACATACGTTTAATATCACGTGTTTAATATCACAACATGCCCAGTACACAGGTACTGCAGCTATAGTGGACCAACTAAGTTCTCTATAATTTCATTGAACACTCAGTGTAAACCTGATAAAAACTATAAAAAAGTCCTTCTTTCAGTCATCTTAAACTGACAAAAACTCAGTAAAATCTAACCTATTTCATTATATAAGACAGTTCTAATGACTGTGCACCAGTTCTAAGTGACTCACACACCAATTTGCAGTGCTGTAATATATATATAATTCATCATTAACACCAGCAGTACTTAAGGGTACTGCACAGTTCTCAAACTAACACAATGATTCTCTCTCAAATATCTATTTCTCAACCTTTCAACCTCCATATAACTGTTAGAACATTCTGCTTGATCAAAGACAAGTTTCTCCAAACCTTTCCTAGTAAGTTTTTAATATTTTTAATTTCACTATGCCAATGGTTATTCAATCTTACTATAAGCAAAGATCTCTTATGTTTAGTTAAATTCAATTTCAGCTGGTATGCCACAGCATGCAGAAGAGAGAGAAGAGAAAACTAGGGTCTTCCGTTTTACCAATACAATTCCATGTTTCCATCCCAGGTAAAACTGAACTTCAGTTTAAATAAAGTAGATTACAAAACAATCAGAGGTGAAGAATACTAATCTATTTTAGCCTTGATAAAGGCAGCCAGCTCCTGAATATTACAAACAGAAGTTACTTTTAGCAATGCAGAACTGCTCAACTAATTTTAGGCCTGCTCAAAACTCAGTCTGAATGCCAATATGGTGATGAATGGTATTTCTCCATTGCTTCTGTGCCATATATGAGTCTCTGTTAAAACACTATGCACTAATTAGAATTACTCAGAAACTATGCCAAAAAATAATTAAGATACCAACTTTATACATTTTATGTAGATTGCTCCAAAAGTAATTTCTACTATTTATTTCCATGGAAACTACATCAGATACAAAGAGCACAATAACACTGTCTAATAGAACAAATTCTCAGCTACAAAACGCTAGTTTTCAACACAGTCACCATCATTAACTATGCATTATCGCCAGCAATGAACATGATCCTGCATGCCATGCTCGTAAAAATCTGCACAAGTGGAGGTGACCCACTGCTGAAATGCACCACCCACCACCACACTGTGCTCACATTCACTGTTTGGTCTCCATAATTTTTCAGCAAGTGTCAATGAATCTCAATGGGTGCCAGCACGGATTCACCAAGGGGAAATCATGTTTGACCAACCTGGTAGCCTTCTATGATAACATCACTGGCTGGGTAGCTGGGGGGAGAGCAGTGGATGTCATCTACCTTGATTTCAGCAAGGCTTTTGACACTGTCTCCAATGACATCCTGATAGCAAAGATGAGAAAATGTGGGATAGATGAGTGGATGGTGAGGTGGGTTGAGAACTGGCTGACTGGCCGAGCTCAGAGGGTAGTGATCAGCAGCACAGAGTCCAGCTGGAGGCCTGTAACTAGCGGTGTTCCCCAGGGGTCGGTGCTGGGTCCGGTCTTGTTCAATATCTTCATCAACGACCTTGATGAGGGGATGGTGTCCACCCTCAGCAACTCTGCTGATGACACAAAGCTGGGGGGAGTGGCTGACACGCCAGAAGGCTGTGCTGCCATTCAGCNGAATGCTGAGGGGGGACCTGATCCATGTTTATAAGTATCTTAGTTGCACGAGGCAAATGGATGTGGGGAACCTCTTTTCAGTGGTCAGTGGGGACAGGACAAGGGGCAATGGCCTTAAGCTGGAGCACAGGAAGTTCCGCACCAACACACGGAAGAACTTCTTCACGGTGCGGGTGACGGAGCACTGGAACAGGCTGCCCAGGGAGGTTGTGGAGTCTCCTTCCCTGGAGATATTCAAGACCCGCCTGGATGCCTACCTGTGCAACCTGCTGTAGGGAACCTGCTCTGGCAGGGGGGTTGGACTCGATGATCTCTCAAGGTCCCTTCCAACCCCTGCAATTCTGTGATTCTGTGATTTTTTCCACATGGAGGAATACAATCTCACCCCTTTGCTTCATCCATACTTCCATGTCAGACGTTACTTTGTCAGAGTGCCTCTCTGCTTCAATCTGTCACATGGCAACAAAATGTAACAAAATATTGGTGGGAAGGTTCAATCTCTACTGCCATACCATCAACATCCGCCTCTGATGTTGTGGGCCAACATCATAAAATAAGAGGTATTACTTTCAGAGTGACCTAAGTGTGTGTACATATATATATGCATATATTCTAACTCAACCAATGTGTGAGTCCTGATACCTACCACTGACATTCTTGTTTGCATACATTTTTTTTCAATTTGATGTTTTTGTTTGGTATATATGGGGAAAAAAAATCAATAATTCATATTGAATCAATCTGATCCAATAAAAAGTTGTTGGAGATTTATGAAAATACTTGTTAAACACTAGAATTAATAACAGCATTATATTATACAAAAACATATCTCAGGGCCCTCCCCCTAGAATAAAATCTGTGTAATTTATTTTATAATTTCTTTCCCTCAACTTCTTTCCTATGGATTTTGGTGGGCTTAAATGAAATGATTGAAACAAATAGACCCAGATTGATTTCACCACTCCTCTTCTGGCAGTTTTCCACTCATTTTCCAGATGGGAGAAAAAATTGAATTAAACATATGACAAAAATAGTCACATACAGATTACTTTGACTTTCCTCTACACATACTTTTTATTAAAAAATAAATAAATAAATAGATGACTGTTAGGTCACCTACAGGATAGTAAATTAAACATTTAATAAACAAAGTCTTTCACAATAAAGAAAGTGATAGAAGACAGATTTTCTCAGCATAACAATGTATGGGACCTGGCTTCAGTACTTCGCCACAATAGTCTAAATTAAGAATACCAGAGAACAAGTTAGAATCATACATGGTTAGGAAAAAAGGTTCTGTTTATAAACTATAAAAAGAGGTATGCTATCAGTTGGAAAGCTACAGTATTCTGAGATCACCTTAAACAAAGCTTCCCTCACAAAGTCTTTCTTTTCTCTATATGTCAGCAACATATCTGTCTTTTGAAATTAATTCACCCTCACTTTAACCTACAAGATTTTTTTTTCCTACACATCATAAAGTAGGCCTTCTAGTACATACAAGGCCTATAAGAAAGCTGGAGAGGGCATTATTCTGTTCATAACATCTTTGAGCCAAAAGTATTGGCTCTCACAATTTTTCTTACTAAATAATAATTTAAAAAATTTGATCCTGCAGCAAGGTAGATATAGTCTACAGGCAGTAGGTACAGCAGCGTGTAGATTTCAAAACATTGATTTTCATTTGACTTAATTATTTCAACTATCTGATTTCTAAAAACAGTCCTAAGGGGAACGGTCATCTTAAGACAGCCCAATTCCATTGTGTATTTTATTATTTTCTGAAACAATAAAAGACAGTTTCCAGAACACAGAATTCTCAGAGAACTGAGAATTCCCTGAGTATTATAGCTCACTATGGAACATTGCCATAGAGAAACATCTTTCAGTTTTATGACATTTATCAGCAACTCAGTTTGCCATCAGAGGTAACTCTCTGAGGACCCTAGGGCCTTTGAGAATTCATGAAACCTCTTCAATGTACTAATTTACTTGTTTTAAAACTCAGTTTGCAGAACCGCTTATAGACTTTACTGCCCTTAAAATATCCCTTATTGGTTGTGCAGTTTCAACAACTCCTAACAAAAGCAGTACACTTCAGAAATATTTATCATCTTGGGTGCGATCAAACGGCATGTGCAGGATAACCAGGGGATCAGGCATAGCCAGCATGAATGCTCATGAAAGGCAGGTCCTGCTTGACCAACCTGATCTCCTACTATGACCAGGTGACCTGCCTAATGGATGAGGGAAAGGCTGTGGATGTAGTCTATCTAGACTTTGGTAAAGCCTTTGACTCCAGTTCCCAACATATTTTCCTGGAAAAGCTGGCAGCCTGGCTTGGACAGGTGTACTCTTCTTGGGGTAAAAAACTGGCTGGATGGCCAGGCCCAGAGACTGGTGGCGAATGGATTTAAATCCAGCTGGTGACTGGTCACTAGTGACGTTCCTTGAGAGTCAGTATCGGGACCGGTCCTGTTTAATATCTTTATTGATGATCTGGATGAGAGGATTGAGTGCCAGTAATTTTGCAGATGACCCCAAGCTGGGAGGAACTGTTCATCTGCCTGAGGGTAGGAGGGCCCTACAGAGGGATCTGGATATGCTGGTTCGATGGGCTGAGCCCATCATATGAGCTTCAACAAGATGAAATGCCAGGTCCTGCACTTTGGTCACAACAACCCCATGCAATGCTACAGGCTTAGGGCAGAGCAGCTGGAAAGGTGTGCGGAGGAAAGAGATCTGGGGGCATTTGTCAAGAGCTGGCTGAACATAAGCCAGAGATGTGCCCAGGTGACCAAGAAGGTGATGGCATTCTCTCTTGCATCAGAAACAGTGCATGACCAGGGAAATGATCATCCCTCTGTACTCGGCACTGGTGAGACTACACCTTGAGTACTGTGTTCAGTTTTGGGTCCCACACTACAAGAAAGACATTGAGGTTCTGGAGCGTGTCCAGAGAAGGGCAACAAAACTGGTGAAGAACCTGGAGCACAGGTCTTATAAGGAACAGCTAAGGGAACTGAGATTGTTTAGTCTGGAGAAGACTAGGCTCAGGGGGGACCTTATCACTCTCTACAACTGCCTGAAAGGAGGTTGTGGTGAGGTGGGGGTTGACCTCCCAGATAACTGGTAACAGGACAAGAGGTAATGGTCTCAAATTGTGCCAGAGAAGGTTTGGGTTGGATATTAGGAACAATTTCTTCTCAGATAGAGTGGTAATGCTTTGGAACAGGCTGCCCAGGGAGGTGGTTGGAGTCACCACCTGTGGAGGTTATCGAGAAAAGGGTAGATAGGACACTGAGTGACACGGTTTAGTGGGCATGGTGGTGATGGGTAGATGGTCGGACTAGATGATCTTAGAGGTCTTTTCGAACCTTAATAATTCTGAGATTCTATGAATTTGCACATTAACGAGCAACAATCAGTAAATGCCTGTACACAATCATAAATCTGCTCAGATTAAGGAGGGTTCTTTTGAGTATTCAGATTAAATCCAAAATAAAGATCCAGAATACAAAGAATTAAAATATTACTTAAAAAGGAACTTTGTGTATTCTAAAGATATTCAATTAAACAAAATGTAAAGCAACATTCATTCTAAACATATATTCAAATGTTAATAAAAGGATTAACAGTGAAAGCCTGACAAAATAGAAAAGTAAAGGCAGGACTTAAATAAGAATCAACAACCATTAGAAAAGAAAACAGCAGGTTTGCATATGCTAAAAATAGAAACCAAATGGGAATTTGGTCCAAAACATTTATTGCACAAGATAAGTAAATTTAAAAGACAAAACAAAACAAAAAAAAACCTAACTACCCTCAAATCTCTGAGTCATTTAATTCCCAAAATCAATTAAAATAATAATATTATAGCAAGCATATAACAAAAACTAAAGACATAGCAACTCTGACTTACATGTTTCCCAAACACTTTCAAACGTAAAGCTCTCACACCAGTGAGAGTGTATGTTGAAATCTATGTTGGTCCCAGCAACCTAATTCTAGAATTGGAAGCAAAATGGAAATCAGTGAAGACAGCTGGTGACATGTAAGCTCTGGATGATGGCAGAAGCAGCACCTCTACCCAGCTATCAAGTTCTTCTGGTAGCTGAATTAATTCCTTGTGTACTGTGTCAATCCAATGCATGATCTCCTCAAATAGCTAGCATTTATTTTTTCTTAAGAACATAGACGTACTTTTGGAAATGACAGTCAGGAGTAATATCTATTAACTAGCTGAGGATCCTTAATCACAGTTGCCGTTGACTGGCAGTATTGGTCTGTTTTGAGCCTCAGCAAACACCACCTAGCCACAAGTTTAAGCCTCAGTCCTCAAGGATCTCAGTGCTGCTGAGATCTCTGGCCCATATTGGACAGGAGCAGATGCTGCTGGCTGCCAGATCCCACTGAACCTAACAGAAGTTGGAGCTAGCTGAGCTGAGAACCAGACTTGACTTTTTGCAGCTTTAAGTACAGCATTGAGTTGCTGCAGATTAAGGTGAAGATCTCTACTGGAGATCTGTGTATTTTTGCAACATTGATAAATATATGTGCATCTCTTATTGTTCTTTGAGCTAAACATCTTTACATCCGAGGAACCACAGTTGTAGGAACGCTATAGAAAAAATGCAAAATTATTTAATGGAGAGAGTTGTCTCCACTCTATCTGTATTGTTTTGTTAAAATGAACAGTTTAAGTACTATTTGGTTTTGCTGCAAATAAGAACTGTTATCTAGCAGGGTCTACAGGGACCTACAAAATGTAATATCTGAGCATACAAAAGAAAAAAAGCATTTTAACTAAATTAGCTGAAGTTAATATCCAAACTACAGCCCTAAATTCAAAAAGTACACAAAAATACTAGAAGACAGAAAATAAATACCAATTCTCTTCTTTTATCTCCTCAAGGTCTTCTACTGTACTACCTGAAAATACAACCTGCCTGCCTGCATTTGATATATATCAAATGTTACTGGAATGAAGCAAGCATCACATTCCCGTAATGATTGATGACAGATGTCCAGTCAGGTTCTTGTTACCAGGGTCTGGAACAGGGTGGGATCAGTAAAGCAGCTGCCAGAGGCCATAGGCAAAACTGCACGAAAGAACAATGCGAATTCACAATTAGGGAGCCTCTGGGGTGTGGGAGGATAATGATTCGGGCCTCTGCAGATTATTGCAAACCTGGTTTAGTTTAGGAGAGAAAAAAGTTTATTGCACTTTCAAGTTCCTGACCAATTTTTTGTCCCATAACTATTCTTTAGAACCCCTAGGCCACTATATCAGCTGCCATATGTCTTTTGCATTAGGCAGCCTGGACCTTTTCCATCAGCTGCAAGAAACTTTCAACACATCTGGTCTAGGCTTTTCTCATCAGCTGCTATGAGCCTCTGTGCATAATGACTATCAATTCCTTCCATTGGCTGCTACACTCTTTGTGGACCCTTGTGAATCTCCCTTAGCAACTACAACAGCCTTTCACAATACGTAATTAAATTAACATTTCCAGCCAGCGTAAGCCCTGTCATAAAGCAGTAGGCTCAGTTAGGCCCTCCCTAGTTTTTCTCACTCCCTGCACTTGCCCTTCCTTCGCGTAATGCTGTAAGAGAAACAGATCTGGCTGAAAATTATCCTAGTTTTCAGTTAAATCAGTTCCTAGATTGGTTGATTATATGTGCTGAAGAGAAAGCACACTTCTCGAACTAGTGGCTGTGGATAGGGCCAGGCTACTTTTTCGTTTTGGCAACTGTAGCTGCTTATTCCAGCTCCAAATTTTAGCTGTAGGATAGCCTCGGGCCATGATTCCACAACAGTTTCCAACAACCTGCATTGTCACACCTCTCTTCTTTGCTTCCTTTCAGGAAATAAACTTGCCAGAAACAGTACTTCTAAAGAAAAAGAAGGGAAAAAAAATAGTTGCTGTTTATTTATTTATTTATTTAGCCCAAGCTAGTTAATTGCAAGATCAGACAACATCAGTGTCAACATACAGACTGAGGAAAGGCATGTACCGGCACAGCTTGTCTTCATCTGAAATGGAACTGCTGCCCTTACTCCTTTACTAGCAATGTTAGATTTCACTGCACTGAAGATCTGATCAGCTTTAGATTCTGTCAGCTCCAAGACTTCTACAGGGACATCAGGGGCATTGCCACAAGGCTGTTGATGAGTTCTGGAATATGGTGAAGAAACTTGGGTTTACCAAACAAAACTGAAAAATCATTTTCAGAGAATTATAATCAAGGTCCATTTTACAAATGAAGAATGATTTTCATACCTAAGTAAAACAATGTACACATAAATACACTAAATGGGTATGTAGAGAACAGCCCATAAATGGAAAGTAGTTTTCTCTGTCAACAAGCACAAAATATGTAGGGTGTTCTTTGATGCTATAACTAAAGTAATAAAGAGATATAATTAGGACTGAGGAAAAAATACAGAGTCTAAAAATCAGAACTATTCCATTTATTATAGGAGAAAAATAGCTGAGAAGTAAGTAAACTTCACATATTCAAATCATACTTTTAAACATATTAAGAATAAACCATTTAAGATCTAAGACATCTGTCAAGTCATCATGAGCTTTTTTTTTGGACCTGAACCGTAAAAGAAACTCAATCCTGTTAACAATTAATTGTGAGTATTTTAACTAACACTTTCTTTTGGCTAATGTACAGTAAAAAGAAAATTTCTACCCTGGGTACTTTTTTAATGACAATGAGGGAATAATTACTCTGCTTCTGCTGTCATGGTTCCAATCCCAGAGCTCAGGTAAGGACTAAAATGAATTTAGGTTATCTTGTAGTTAAATTTAAAATAATATAATTGGTAATTAAATTAAAAATCACTGCAGAATTACATACAGAATGTGATTCCTTTTGTTTAAGGTTTTAGCACCACATGGAAAAAAGCTGGCATTTCTGACATCTGTAAAATGACCCCAAAATTGATCTGCTTTGATATAGAAGGTTTATTTACATTAAACCTAGCTCCCTTTTCACTGCAGAAATTTTGCACATGCTCAGAATCTGAAGATTTCAGTGAAAAACCAAAACGTTCTTTATAACAAGAGATTACATGAAAAAAGAGCTGATGACTAGGAGACTTCATGTTTGTATTCTACCTACAGGAGTTGTTACACACCAGTTGACCTTACTTACAAAAAGCAGTTTGAGACCCTAACTAGGAAAAACTACTATCAAATGGGGGAAGACAGAAAAACAGGAAAAAAAAAAGCTAATTTTATAATATTGATCTCAAGCTTGTCTGAGAGAATATACAGGGAAGGTGGATCAAAATCTTGAGAAACAGAATTTAACTTTAAGGGCATTGCTGTATCTCAAAGATACAGAAAAGATACAGAACAATTCAAGAGAATCAAAGACAAAATGGTAAAAAAAATATCACCAAGGTCTTAGGTGCTTGCTGGAGTGGTAAAGATCAACCTTATCTCACACTTCCTTCATGTGTTAAAGTTTCCTATGTTAAAATCAAAACAAAACAGAAACCATTGGCATTAACATAACTACCAGAATTGACTGAATAAAGGAGAAAGAATAGGAAAGCGTGAAAAACACAAAGTTCAGTCAGAGCAATAATTTTGAATCCCTACAGTCAGTGTTGCTTAGAATGCACACACACACGAGTGAAAAAGCCTGGTATGCCATCCAACAGTGTGTAAAGGTCTAATACAGTAAATGACAGTAAGAAATCAGATTAAAAGTTAGCATTTTTATCAAATGTTTAATAGCCAAATCATATCTGCTAAATAAACCTGAAGAAATTTGGCCAGCTTTATTTTAACATCTGCTTTCCTTAGTAGAAGAGCAAAAGACCAGTAGTTTTTAGTTCAAAACTAAACGTAGGAACTTGTAGAAGAAAGAGATCTGAAGCACTAAAATGTTCAAAGCTTACAGATTTGTATGAATAAAGGTCCAAGAATGAAAGTCCATGGAGGAATAACACCAAATTTAACATATGCAGTTGGAAAACACAATATAAGCAACTGGAGCACTACTTTAACAAAGTATCCCCAAGAGTTTAGTACTAACAAAAAAATAAAAACTATCCACATTTTGATCTGCCTGCCAGCACTCTCATTTACTAAGTAGAAAAACTGCCACAGTAGGATTAATGTCCTATTAAGAATAGGACGTAGATGATACTGACATCAGAAAAAAATGCCTACTATGGTTTGGCTATTAAATTTGAAGAGTATTCTGTTTTATTTGCCTCTATGTATTATGACTCAGTCTGAATTCAAATTCACTTGCATGTGTAACTTAACACTAAAACAACTTTCACATGCTGATGTCTGTGTTACGAACTTGAAAGAAATTGCACATCACTTCATAATCAAACATAGAGTGTAGTCCTGCATTTTATTTTGCAACTATAACAATCATTACTTCACTTTAAGGAAATTTCACTGATTGGCAGAAATCAAATCTCTGATGTCTTTACAAGATTTAAGGTTGAGGAATGGCAAAGGATTTCTATATCATAGTATTTCTCTCAGTAAATGTTTTTAGGAGAGAATGTTCCCTATTGTTATATCATAGGCATTTTTACCACTTATGAAAATTATCTTAATTTACAAACTCCAAGATATGATATTGATTTGTAGATATACTGATGTACTGTGCCTGCATTCAGTTGAATCTTCTTATTGTAGTAAGTCATTTTTTAAAAAAACAGAAACAAATCATCTCATGTAAAATAATCACAGTTATAAAACATAAGCATTAAATAAATATGTAATATTAAAACTCAACTGAGGAATAAGACAACACAACAGCAATTTTACCATTTACTAAATAGTTACAATCAAGCTGTGAACTGCTTTATTAACTGTTCATTGATAAAAATATATACTCAATTATTTAAATGTTTCCAAAGTGTTTATATCTTCCCAGTGTTTCTTGGACATTATGACAAAGTATTACATTCACCCAGCTCAGCTCATAAGTTGACAGACAAGTCCCATCAGACTGCATGTTCGCTAAGAAAATCTGCTTTCAACTGTCAAATCTGAATGCCACACAACAGAAACGCTATTTTGTTCCATCATCTAATAACTTAAATATTTCAGTTGATGGTTTGTAATCTTACAAATTCTATTTTGTCAGATAAAAATAATTTCAAACAAAATTAATCATCAGATAATAGTTTCTCCCTAAAATACTGTTTATTGCTTTTTCAAACAGAAAGTTGCAGACAAACTTGTTACTCATCTCTTTTATGAGAGTTAGTAGAGAAAAATTAGGGTTGCCCTCCCAAAGTTTATGTTTTATAATACCCTATTTTATTTCCAAATCCAGAATTAAATTCTGGTAGAATAGTAGATTTTTTTGATAAACAGAAGTTATATCAGAACTCTAATTACATACATACTGATTATAAATGTATCCAATAAGTAGTCTTGCATGTATTATTCAAAAGAGGCAATATGTTTACCTTCACTGCACAAAGGTCAAACAGAGAAAGTAAAGCATCTTTTTTTTGTCACTTTATTTTAATAAGCTCATTAGTATTTTGCATGAGTGCAGAGAAAACATGTAGATTTTCCCTGAAGCTGTTTGACATGTTACTATCTGCTTTAACCCATTTTTCTTGATTCCTTCCTTAAGCTAGAAGGAGAAAGACCCATGACTTTCTGTACTACATATTTGGCCAAATTGCATTTGCTCTAGCTTTCATTTCATTTTTGCCATATCTGACACACATCCAGATTATAAAGCCAGAAGAAGCATTTAAATTGGGACAGAGTCCTTTGGCCTGTGGTTTCCATATTGTGACTGAGACTCTGAATGGGATGTGCCCCAATATTAAGAACAATAGACTGCCTAACATTAAAAAAAAGACCATCTTTCTGGCAGCTTCAACATAGAAGCAAAGGACCGGTTGAGTATGAAAATTAAAGCAGTCCCTAGTCTCCTCAACTGATCTTTTCAAGAGAAGATGGTGAGAAGAATGTTAAACTTGTTGCAGTTTCAAATCATAGAAGGATGAAAATTAGAACTGGTTTTCAAAGCATCAGCTTTTGGTCAACAATAAATTCACTTGAATAAGAACATACTACAGAACAGGTAATCCTGGAGACCATTTCTATTAACAAGACGAAAATCATGAGGAACAGTCACAAAAATATGTCCTTGCTGATAAGAAGGCTAAAGGTATTCTTCGCTGCGTTAGGAAAAGTATCACAAGCAGGTTAAGGGAGATGATCCTTCTGCTCTACTCAACATTGGTGAGACCACACCTGGAGTTCTGGGTCCACTTCTGGGCTGCCCACTATAAGAGAGACCTGGACATACTGGAAAGAGTCCAACAAAGGGCCACCAAAATGATGAAGGGACTGCAGCATCTCTCCAATGAGAAGAGGCTGAGAGAGCTGGGACTGTTCCACCTGGAGAAGAGGAGGTTTGAGGGGGATGTTAACAAAATCTATAAATACCTAATGGGAGGGTAAAAAAAGACAGAGCCACACACTTCCCAGTAGTGCCAGTGCAAGCACAAGAGGTAGTGGACACAACCTGGAACACAGGAGTTTCCGTCTAAACATAAGGAAGCACATCTGTGCTGGGTGGGTGACTGAGCACTGTCACAGGCTGCCCATAGAAATTGTGGAATCTCACTGTTTGGAGGTCTTCAAAAGTCATCTGGACATGGTCTTGGGCAACCTGCAGAACTCCCTTGAGCAGGAGACCAGATGACTTCCAAAAGTCCCTTCCAACCTTAACCCTTCTGTGATTTCTACATGATTCTGGGATTATAGTGTAGTTTACTTGTAAACAGTAATCTTTTAAGTGCTTTATATTTACTTATAAGGCAACCTGATATAGTTTACCCATGTTAATACCCATTTCTGATCTGTTTCACTATTGAAAATAGTAATTTTTGAGGAAATTACAAGGGATTAATTGAGAGATACAAAAAAGCTAATATTTTCTTTTAAATAATTTTCATCTCACATATTCCTACTTCTGTACAATGTTTAAAGAAATATAGGACTCGTTGTCAGAAAAAGGCACCAAGATTAGATGTGTTAGAAAACTTTGTTCAAAAGGATCCAAGTTCAGTAAGGTAATAGAAATCAGTACAAATTCAGCTTCAACCAGAACTGTGCCCTACATGAACAGTTATGAAATTAAGTAAAATACTTCACTCATCTAGGGAAACTTCTGTTAGTTTGGAGTTCTTACTGTCCAACAAGCAAATTTTCTATTAAGTCTGTATTAAAATGTGTGAATAAATAATAGAGTTTAAAAAGTAGCAGCATCAATGGAATAAATAGGGTTTTTATTTAATGAATGGACAAGCTCTTCTCATTTAAAGTTTATATTTACCAATTACATGTGAGATGCTTGGTACATATATTATAAATACGCAAACACTGTTCATTATTTTTGCTCATGTATTATATATATATAAGATATATATAATATACTATAGTAATGATGTGTTAATGATGGCATTATCATTTGATAACCTAGCACTTTTAATAAGACTTTCTGATGATTGATGTAGCCTGTAGAAATTTCTCAGTGAGAACTGTATCTCACTGCAATTCAGTAAAAGAGCATGTTTTTCCAAGGACTTCCCAATTAAAATGTGACACCAGTTTTTTTTATTTCAGTGTTCAATAAAGAACTCAGTAAATACATATACATATATGAATATATGTATGATATGCAGCTATTAATTTAAAATAAATATTCTGTGGCTAATATAAATTTCATACTGATAGAAAAACTTGCTTTGGAGACTTAACAAAGACTTTCCTGCACAAGCACTATTATGTTTGAATAGTAATCTTACACAGCTAGTGTTTTCTTAATGTCCTGGGGAGCCTGATCATTGTAAATTACCTGTGACATCTCATTAATCCTCTTTTTCCTCACAAACGCATAATTAATGGTAACATTGACAATAATACACAAATTAGCTAAGTGACGCTTTATGGTGTTGGTTTTGATTAACGTCAGGAACCCAAAAATGACATTAATGTAATGCAGATCCCAAAAGGCAACCCGCACTTTGACCTCAGACATACATTTTGTTTGCACCATCACAAAGATTAATCCTTCCCTGGATGAAGACAAGACAAAACTCTGGCCACTGGCATTGCATGCTGGGCTGTCGCTGAAAAACAAACTGCCTCAATTGCATTTGTTTAAGAAGGAAATCTTAATGCATAGAAAACAACGGCTTAGTGTCATTTCCTATTGTCTTGTTAAGACAAAGATAAATGAGCTACTGTCATGATTTAGATCAACTGCTTCTCTGCTAACTTCTATTATTTGCTTATTTATGGACTAGTGTTTAATTAAAAGCACATCTAGATACAGAAATGCACAATAAAGTTATCAAAATACTTCCTCACTTAGTACATGCTTATTTGGGGGATCACCTTGTATTTAAACTATCCACATGTTGTGCTAGTGCTACAGGTTCAAATGAATAGTGCAAGAATGGTAAGATGCAGCAATACACGAATCCTAGCTTGAACTAACAGCATAAGAAGTACAATCTATTACAATATATAAAAAGACCAATTGTTTTCAGAATGCATTTTTTCCATAATATATTTATATTTAATATATTATCTATATATATCAGTGTGCACATAGAATGTCTATGTATGCATATCTGTGTATAACTGAAAGTATCTGGCTCAAAACAGTTAAAATCCCCATTCTCCAGTTTAAAAGCACTGTTCACAGCAACACCATCTTAGGAAGTAAGGTAAATTATGATTACATACTTGTATTCTCTTTTTAACAATTTCATAAATTTAACTAATTACAGAATGTACAAAACCTCAAGAAAAGCAGTAATTATTGTAAAATACAGCAGTCTATTTTTCTTCTAATAATGAAAATCCCATCATCACTTCTCTCTCATTAAACTTTTTGCTGAAAAAGCTTATCTGTAAATGGTAATGAGTGATTGTTCTTCTTAGAGCTAAGGTTTTTACATGCATTCGATTTTGCTAGTCAAAATACCATAAGCAGACCTTTCTAAAAAGTGTTAAGCATTGTCTTCGCTTCCCATTGCAATAGAACACAAGACTGCCTTCAATTAATAAGATCATTTTTCTTTAATATCTCTACTTTTGTACTGGTTCATTAATATAGAGAGATGAATAGGTGCAGGTTTATCATGAATGTGACAGAAAGGATTAAGGAAAAATTATACAATACAGTGAATCAAGAAAATATTTTAGAATCACAAACAGAAATAAGTGGTTAAAAACTGAGTAATAAAATAGTCCCAAGTAGATAAAACCTTTTAGACATCTTAATTGTTTTTTATTGTAACAGGCATATGTATACAGTTAAAAATATCTTACAAAGATTTTCAGTCTTTTAACTTTCAAACATCCTGTCAGATAATAACTCTGCTGACTTTAAACAAAAAATGGATATTTAAATAATTTGTTTAGTCTGACAAACATTAAAGTTAAATTTCTCAATAGTGTAAAATTTAAAGGATTTTATGCAAAACATGCTAAACTTTCTGCAACTGAGGAGTACATTTTAAAGCACTGTGGAATTTAAGGGGCAAAAGGGAATCCCACAGAGGCCATATATTTACTCTAACTAACCAAGACATAAATCCAGATTACTACAATAAATTATTTTTATTATTTGAACAGAGTAAGTACAGTATCACATTTGAAAGACATTTGAGTTTAATTCATATCTTAAAATTGACAAAGATAAACAATCACAGCTACACCAACTGAAATGCACTAATGTATACAGAATATACAAGCTAGAGCCAGGAGCACAGACAAATATGTTCTTTATGTCATCATTGTGGCATAAGGTCATTCAAAATGTAATTGTACTTCTTTGTAAAACATAAAAAATTGTCTGGTTGGAGCTGCAAATTTTAAATGGCTTTGTCTGTGTAGTAATCCTTTATCAGCTTGTATGAACCCAGTAATTCTTTGTTTCATACACAATTTGCTGGCAGCCTACAGTAACCATTTGCTACTTCTACTTCGCTGAATTAATATTCAGCCAGATACAACAAAAACCTCCTAAATATATGTCTCAAAAGAAACCAGCCCACTTTTAACCCTTCCAAGTTATTTCGATTTCGTCACCACAGATACGATTAATATTACCCTATTAGCCTGACCATGTCATTTTATTCTTTCAATTCCATGTCAGCCTTGTAGAAAGCAATCTGTCAAGAGATACATTTATAGAAATGATTTGTTTCAATGTTTAAGTACTGCACATTGACTTTTAATACTTAAAAATGGCTATAGCAAACTGATTTTTAAAAGCTTATAGAATCTCATGCGCGTGTATGAATAAGTAGTCTGTAAGGCTGCATATTTTTCTCACAATTCACTGAACACTTCAGCACTCACAGTTTCAGGCAATCTTATTCCAAAACATAATGTTATCAGAGTTCTTTACGTAAAATTCCTGTTTGTTATATTTTGAAATTTAAGATCCACTTGAATTGTACAGCTGAATGATATCTGTGGCTAAGGGATTTCCTTATTCCAGTTTTACACTAACCCAATTCATATGATAGCTCCAGAAGGCAAAAAATAGCAATGTCAGTTTAAGTTTCCTTCTCACATCACAAAAATATTTCCATAGGTATAACAGAACACATAAATTGGTTAAGCATGGATTCAATCTTATATCCTCAATATTCTGCAGTACATATAAATATTTACCAAAAAAAAAAAAGAAAACAAAAGAAAAAAAGCTTTATAGTATTACACACACTTTTTCCCAGCTATATTTAACATGTGTGTATAACGGTAGCTTATCATGCAGCACAGCATTGCATTTTCAGAAAATACATTCAGCACCGCATGTCAGCATCTTACACAATCTTAGAAATATATGATTCACAGAAGAGCAGCTTCCAGAGAAGCAAAACATTCTACCTTTCAAGAACTTAATCCTAATTTTACCTCAATAAACAATTACTTCCTAGGGCGATGGAAGAAAATAATTACTATTTTAGACATGATAGCATTTACCTGTTGCTTTGTGAAATACTGTGCAGTGACAAAATGCTTGGTTACCTAAGCTAGTTGCGCATTGAGCAATTATTTACATAAACATTCTTTACACATTCATCAGCAGGTGTTTCAATTTGTGCTTTTTTTTTTTTAATAGTAATAAAAAAATAACATCAAATTCAAACCACATGATGTGCATATGAATGAGTTTTTTTCCTCATTTTGGGAGGGAGTGGTAACAACCCTACTGAGACTGTTCTTTATGGAGGACTTTAATGAGATTTCTGACTATATTTTTCTACCACGAATGTCAAATAAGTTTCAAAAGCAAATGTAAACTGTAATGCTAGTGACACATACTAAAAATAACCCTATAAATCTGTTCATTCTGTTTAGATAGTCTCTTGAGTTGTAAAAAGTGAGACTGCTTAGCTTTATTAGATGTTTTAGAGAAAACTAATTTTGGGGAAGTAGGCCACTGATAGCATTATATTATTCTAGTGATTTACATGGAAGCCATCTATTTTCCAATCTTCTGAAGTATCTTAGTAATAATTAGGCAAACTTATAGCCAGCCTTTTTGAGGAAATTCTTTAGAAACCCACAAGCATATAGCCTCCTAACAAAAAAACTATGGATAATTTTATCTTTTAAATGAAGGTTATGTTTCACTAAACAAAGCTTCACAACATTTCAAAGAAAAAATTCCACTCCATTTTATTCTGTCACAGTAATTTGAGTGTTTCCAATAACAGCAGCTATATCGTAATACAAATCTGCTTAGTGAAGGATTATTTTTAAAGAAGACAGAAATTTGTGAGAAAGAAAGCAGCAAAAGTTCTACATTTCAGTTTGATATATTACTGTTTGAAAAGAATGTCATCAAAGAACCAATTCTGAAAGCTGCACCACATTGTATGAAAATGTACAAATAAAAAGGAATAGATTTTTAGCTATCCTGTAAAACTAAATAATCTGAAGACTTTAAACTTTCTCCTTTCCACACCTGAAAAATGATATTAAGAAAATGTTAACACTGGTTGCATTTTTGTGTGTTCGTGCTGAAAGTGACAGCATTCTGGGTCTTTGTTTTGGGATATCTTAATCAATCCTAAGGATGGGTAAGCAGACCTACACAGTCACAATATGACTACAGAAGACAGAAAAGGCTCAAAAGCCAGCACCAATTCCTGTCATCTTCTTAACAAAATAAACTGTATACAGTGTCATACCACTTTCTTTCTCATTTATAAACCAAGGCATAAAGCACATAATAAACCAATCTAAGAAAATATGATGACTGAAGGGTTTCTACCTTTGCTCCAGTTCAAGATAAGAGCGTAAAACAGTAGCATTAGTGTGATACTTATTATAAGCATAATACACTAGTGACAGCGTGAAGTCATTAATGCAATATATTTCTCTTTGATTCCTAAGATGTTGAGTTAATGGGCCAAATTTCACAATACCTTGTACTTGCAGTGCTGTCATTTTTTATAGCTATCGACTAAAATTAGTATGATAGATATTAAACACGTATTTCTTGTGATTACCTCTATTTTGTTAATCTTATAGGGAAATAAATAGTTTAAAGGAATTCTCATTCATTTAAATCTGAATTGATGTGTTTGAGTGCATGGATGGCTTTTGGAAATATTTATATTTCCAAATATTTTTATTTTTAGGTTTAGGGATTTTGTACCTTCATTCAAAATTTCTTTGGTTTTCCAAATCTGAGGAATAACTAAATTTCTACATTAAATGTGACTCATTGTATAAAATTACAGGTAATAATCTGCAATATCAAGTCTTTATATATATACATAAAATCTGATAAAGAAATAGTTAGTATCTATTGTAAAATAAAATCTATGATCAGCATGGGAGAACTAATCACTGAAGCCCATGACAGTAGAGACTATAGTCTGCTTTTGGTTGCATATAAAACTGAAAAGAGAAATGAAACACTAAAATACAGCATAACCTAATCAAAAACTACATGTAATTGAGAAAATGTGTGTATTACTGAATATGAAGAAAAGAGATGCATACATATACACCTATAAGAAAGAAAATGCAATTATGCATTTAAGAAAGCAAAAGATATGAAATGTGTGTACATATAACACATGAAAAACTTAAGTCTGTTTTCAACAGCTTTCAGTTGAGAAGGCTACTTATATGGTAGTTCTCTGTAATATATTAATATTTCATGTAAAAGTGACACTGTGGGGCATAGCAAATTTGCGAACAATCTAATGGAAATGCAGTGTGAGCTTAAAGGGAAGAAAAAAGGAATAGCTGGAGTGCATGCTCTAAGACTACTGACAATAATTCTCTAACCTGTCACAAATTACATTTTTGCTACTGTAGGGTATGTATAGGCTCGTCACAACTAATAACATTTTTCTTTCATCAGGTTTGTGTTAACATTCTGCAAATCTGAAATGTTTACTGTAATGAAGTAATGCATTATATAGATAGCATATGGTTGCTGGCTTTGTTTATATCATTTTAAAATATCTGAAAGGACCGCTTGGGCTAAAGAGCAATGTTATTGCTTCCACAGTCAGTTGATGGGTTGTTTAATAGTATTTTAAATGTTTGTTAATGATAGTCTCAAGGAAACAGAAAAGCACAGAAGCAAAGCAGAATGGCAATATCACAATAGTTATAAAGATTAAAATGCCACTAGGGGACAGTAGAAAGTCACAAAATGAGGTTCTGTTGAAGAAACCAGAACAAAAGGCCTTTCTTTGTCAAAAAGAAATTACAAATACGCATTTCTAAATAAAAATCATTTCACATGTGAGGGTTTTAAAATTATGCATTAAATAGCAAGGTGGAAACTGGGAGACACTAGCGTGAGTCTATTTTAAGGTCTTTTATATTTGTATCCGTGTATTAGAAAATACACAGCAGTCTTCCTCTTCATAAGAATAAATTCACGTGTGAATCAATTTATTTTCAGTACTTTTGCAAGTTCTTAAAATCAAAAAGATTTTACCATCACACATTATTGCATGCACATGCATTGATCTGTGTAGTTTATCTGTCAATAAAATTAATAGATAATGTACAATATTGAGATATTTATTAAGCAATGCAAATAAACGCCTAGATTTTAAGGACAGAAAATAGGTAGGAAAGACCTGCTTTATTATGGACCACTGTCAGTGTATGGACACTCCTTTTGGATGAAAGGAGAGGCAGCACTCATTCAGGAGCAGGACAGTGCTCTTCTGAAGTTCAGAATAGATTCCAGTGTTCACATGCTGAATCCCTGCAAAATAATGTACAGCACTGTTCTATCTGGGAAAGAGTACAAAGGTTCTGTGATTGCTAATGACACATTATTTCCTTCATCAGGCATGGACTCCAAATAATGTCCCACAGACTTGAAAGTTTGCCTCAGGTATTTGTAGCTACAGAAATTTCACTGCTTATATGAAACATTCAAGCTAAAAAAATAAACATAATAATAAAGAATCAGTTAGCATGATGGATCTATCAGTTCATATAAGTACAGGAGGTAAATGTATATTTCAGAAGTACTTAAAATCTTTCTACTTCCAAAGCAATACATTTTGGCCTACAAATGATCTAGTTATTGGGAGCATCTAATACAGCCATGAACTTCATGGTATATAGAAGACAACATGATAGCTATGTAGCACATCATGAATTATTTCTTGCTTCTTGCACACAAAAACACACAAAGGGGTTGCAACTGTTGAAAGATTATCTCCATTCCAGAGTGCTAAAATGCAGATTCAAAACAGCAATGTGACTGTCTCCTCACAGCCTTATAATTGCAGTCATCTTGTAGCAATGTCATGATCTTGAGTACATAACAGACCTTGGACAATGATACAACTAAGCATTTGAGAGAAAATAGTAAATCTAAGAAGTGCTGGTCTATAATAAGGGCCTGGACTGTTTTCAGATGGAAAACTTGTGTGTGTGCAAGAAATGGGTGAAATTTAACAAAGCAACAGGCACGTTTAGAAGTGCTTTACAGAAAAGCCCTTGGACCATGTAACAGAAGTCAGGAGAAAGTGAGAGAGAGAATGGTGGGAGAGAGGTAAGAGTAGGGGGAGATGGAGAGGAGGATGAAAGGGAGATGGAGAAGGAGAAGAGGAGGGAAAACAAAGGTCAAGGGAAACATGGAAGGGAGAAGGGAGAGAGAGAAAGAGAATAAAAGAGAATCATATTATCAGATGCATCGATCATCATTTGTGTCAAGTACCATAGGTACGTGGAAGACAAAAATTTCAACATAGGCTAAAATTCACAGGCCAGTAGGGTACGCAATGGACAGTCTAAAACTATAAGCCCATTTCTCAGATAGTATGGTAAAATTTCTTTTAATCAGTTATTGATTTTTATTTCAATAACTGATTCAATGAAAGTACGTCATGTGACTGAAAAGGAAGATACTACCTTAAGCTGTGATATTTCAAAAAGAGTAATTTTTCATATGAAATGGGATGTCTTTCCTTTTACAATCTGAAAAAGTTTTCCAAATTATTTGGGTGACATATGATTTAAAATTAGTCTGGGATGTTATGCATGCAACAGGGCTGCCACCTTTTCAGTCATTATTATGTCCTGGGAAACCCAGCGAGGACGTTTACTCTCAGGGGAAAAAAAAAAAATGTATTTGGAGGTCAGAAGTACTTCTAGCAAATGACCCAGGGAAAACACTTCAGCCAACGGTGGACTTCTTTAAGGACTTTAAGATCTCTGAAATTTGGTAGAATACAAACATATTCTGAAATGCTTTGCTGAACAGCATAGACTTACGATGAATTTTATAATTGTAATTAAGTACATAAAAGTTGCTTATTAAATTAAGACTCAAAGATAAAAAAAGTGCTCAGAAGCAACATAACTGAAATCAGTCACTATTTTTGTGAACTGAATATAGGTTAAAACTAGGTTGTGGGAAGTTGTGGTTGCTTTATCAGAGCTCTTAAAAACTACAGTTCATGAAAAATAAAGTGCCTCTTTCTATAAGAGGCACTTCAAGTCAGATGCTGTTGTCTTTGGTAAAATAGGAAAAAAATGGTTTTACACACACTTATAAGAAAGCCATGGTTTGCAAAAATAATTTGAAAACTGACAATATCGGACGTTAAAAAGGAACTAATGTTCAATGTCCCACAACAAATTAACAAACCTAAAATACTGTTCATTTTTTTGTTTTGTTTTTCAATTTTTGCTGGTGTTTTATTTCACGGAAAACATATTTCTGAGAGAATAACTTGTTTCTCTGCACTAAATAAAAAATGTAATCTGGAAAAAATAATGTAAACATGCTCAAACTTAAATCTACTGATCTCCCATTTAATTCTAGGTGCACAGAAAACAAAGGATAGCTCTGATACAGCACCTGATTGATATTTCCAGGGTGTGAAAACCTCCATTGTGAGATTAGGCTGATATTGCATATTCAAACACATACAATGATATATTTGTCATTGCTATTGACCTTTATCTCTCCAGTTTCCTGACAACCTTCTACAGTTATTGACATTACAAATACCAGCGACAACGTGCAGGGCAAAGTATAACCTTTCATTTACCTTCATGTCCCTCAAAGGACTCACATAGGTAGTTTCAACAAAAGCAGCAAACAATGATACTGTTGATTTTTTTTTCTTAACTTGCTAAAATGTTTTCCATTTTTCTCTTGTTCTCTGAAAATCATGCCAATAACTCACTACAAAGGAAACAATTTCAAATGAATACAGGTAATTAGAAGTGTCAAGAAATCAGCAGAGAGTAGGGTGTCTGCCATCATTTCTGTGGAAAGAGTGCCAGATTCCCTTTCAAAAAGGTCTTTGTCATTTTTTAATAGAAGGTAATTAATGTAGACTACAGTAAAGCGTACAGGATCCCAGTCACTTGTCTTTCTTTCCTTAGAAATGGGACCATGAAGATGTTTTGATTTCTAGAAACAATCTTCTGAGGTTATTTAAAAATGACTTTTAATTACAAGAACAGTCTTTTTAGTCTTTTCATTATTCTAAAAGCAAGCAAGAAGAAGAATTTGGAAAGGGCACACTTATAAAGGTGACAAAAAGGAAAAAAAGAAAGTTTTATTTTAAGAAGTCCAGAGCTAGCTAGTTTGTTTAAAGTGACAAGATGATTTCACATAACTGCTAGTATCCACTACAGAGAACACTAAAAACAGATCCAAATGTGGAAATCTATCCATCAGTAGCATAAAATCTCACTGTCTGAATATATAAAGGTGGAAGGGCAGTGCCTATGTAATAAAAATTACAGATATTCATTTTGAAAATGTTATATATTAATGGTTACTGAAATGGTAACTTTGCTATTTTGATAACCATACCTCTGACAGACAAACCAAAATCTTCTTGGACAGACTGTACAACATTCAAAAATTCTAAAGATAATTGTTCATTTTATGTAAAAGTCACTATTCTCAAATCTAGAAAAAATAGTGTGTTAAAAATAAAATGTGTACAGTGAACCAGAAAGTTGAATCATTAATAGTTTAGAGCACTGAGATCAGTAACTTTCCGTCCTGAGGAGTTAATGCCTCAGGATAAAACGGAACAACCATCCCTAAGGATCTAACCATACATCTAATCAACTGAATAATCCTAGTATGCTACAAGCATGTAAAATTACAGATTTTCTTAACAGTTACAAAATTATCTAGAAGTTTTCTGATTATAATTACAGCCATTCCCCCTATTTCCTTTACTCTTTTCTCCGATGTCTGCACTCTGCAATACTTCATGACACAGAGAAATAGTAACTGAATTAAGAGATGAAAATGTTTCCTCTCTTTTCCCATTTCATTCTGGTGGACAGCTAGAGGTCCCCAAAATTACATTTGTATTGATACAATGAGACATACAAATATGAAAATTCTATTTTCAACAAAAGACCAGATTTAGTGAATATGGTCAAGCATTGTGAAAAACAGAATCAATCCTGATTTAGTAATGGAAAAAATGTTTAAAAAATATGAAAGACTGGTAACAAAGCATAGCGTATGTAAGAAAATATCACAAATTTTTACTTTGCATTTCCATCTGTATGTTCAGTAATAGAGGAAATTTATAATAACATTTACCAACACTATTTATTTGTGTTACAATGAGGTCATCAGTTTGGATTTTAAGGCAACATAGACATCTAAAGGGAAGAAGCTGACAACCTTCTGATTTATGTAAATCAAGACTAACACATTTCATAGTCTGCATGTCACTGCCAACAGGAATTAAAAAGTAGTAACAAACATAAACAGCTTTCTGCTTCATGGTTCTGAAAATAGTTGATAGATCTTAGGGCAGAAATTCCCAAAGTCTTCACTGCATGTCTTTTCTTCTGGATCTGCAATCTGACATTTCCTACTACACATTTAAATTCACAGCTGCAGGCTCTCTCTCTTTGGGGCTTACCTCCTTTAGGCCCAGTCTGCTGTAAGCTAAAATCACTGGAAAAACTTTCACAAATTGTAGGGGGCATATACCAATTTCTCCAGCCACAAAATCCAGAAAGGATGCTACAAGAAATCAGTGATGTTCTTTGCCTGCTCTACCGCCTGAAGAACCAGAGTTGGAGAACCACTGTTCTTCATCACGCTTCATCTGCATTTTTATCTTTATTCAGCCACAGCACCAAAGGTCGGAGACAGTTGGTTCATACATGTTTTCTAACAAAAAGAGGGAGTTCAAAACATTGGTCCTAAGACAAATTCGGCAAAGCAGCAAGAGTACTATTTCAAATTAATGTATTGTAGGACACTATACTTAAGCATTAAATCTACTGAATCAAAATACTGCTAGAATCTGTGGAAATACAGACGTAAGAATATAAGAAAACAGGTTTTTGTCCTAGGAAGTAATGAAATTAAGCAGAATAACCAGATAACACCTCTGAAAAATTACAGTTACTTTGCTCAGAATAGGTAAGTTTACTACCGGACAAATTCAACAGTGTGGTAAAATTACAACTGAAAATATAGTTTAAAGCAACCATTTATTGCAGTGATATCAATAATTTCTTATAAGAGATTCAAAGTGAGCCAGTAGCATAGGAAGTTCTCTTCCACAGTTGTAGCTGCATGATGAGCCACTTCTCAATGAGCATAAAGTAATCCTACCACAGTACAGCTGTCAAAAGACACCAATTGAAGTCAATCAGTAATGGTCCTAAGCACTCATGACATCAGGTGCAAGTCTGCATCACTATTTTGCAATATCCTAAATGCGTGACCTAACACCAGATATAACTGCTTGTCTTGAGCACCCGTGTCCATCCCTGTGCTTGAACAGTCCCGCTGTGTGTAAGGTAGCAGCTCTCCAACATCAATCCATCTATTGCAGCATTAAGACATTTCAGGATGTAGCTGGATACAACCTGGAAGCTGCTGCTTAGGGAATGGGAATCACCACTGGCAATATAGCAGGTAATGACGGTATCTAGCCTGACACCTCAGGTGAATATCTCACTGCTGAACTCTTTAATCTGGCTGCTGGACTAATTAAAAGTTGGACAGCATCCTCAGAAGTAAAAAAGCTACCCCCACTCATGTCACTAGCTAGGCAGCTCAGCTTCCCACATTTGTGAGACAGGAGAGTCAGATTCAAGACCCACATTTAAACAGACAGCAGGGAAAAACAAAACCCTGATCACCAGGCAGCTGAGTATTTATAGGCCTCTGTCAGATTGGTAGAAAATTCTGCCCTGGGCCTAAAAAATATATCTGTCATAAATTACATTAAAATAAATACATTTGAGCAAAAAGTTTCTTTTGAATTCCATTTCTATTCCAACAGGTTGGTTTCTTTTACAAAAATACATTTAGTTAAAGAGAAAACAAAGTCAAAAACCATGAAAGTCAAAATTAGTTCTGTTCCTATTATTCTACTCATCTCCAAGTATAACAAAAAGCATAACTGTAGCTGGGCTGAAATTTATACTGAGACAATAGGCCCCCCACCTTTTGACACTGGTTTGTTTTATTGTCCGCTCCTTAGCTATAGCAGACAATACAAAGACATTTCTTAATTGAATCGGGAACATTTTCATATAAGAAAATAATTTCACTTTGGAAATAATTATGTATGATGAGTCAAGCATTTTGTAATTAGGATAAAATGTATGAATTTTGCCTTTTATTGTCTCACCAAGCTAAATATTTTAAACAAATGCCATGTAACTATTATACGAATACGTGCAACTTATTCATGTATAATCACTTATGTTGGATAATATCATAAGATTTCCACTTCCAGTAGATTTCTAGGTTTTTTCCCTTCAACGGGATTCATGAATTACTAGCAAAGACACCATTGGCTGTAATTTGCCATCTACTAGCAAAGAGAAAGAAGCACGACAGAGCTGGAATTGTGTTGAACACGTCACTATTGTTTTCAATCACAGTATTACACCACATCAACAGAAAGGGAAAGGTCTTTATTTTATGATAAAAAGTAAACACCGTAAGCATTTAACTATGATTTCCCTGCCAAGTTATTTTCAAAAATCTTATTCATGTGCAAAAATCAGTGAGTATTGTAACAATACATCTATTTCTTCCACCACAAAAAGTGTTTTCTTCATGAAGTTTATATCAACATTTTGCAGCCGAGCATATGAAAGCAACAACGTTTTGAACCTGCATGTCATAAAAAAGTAGTTAGTCACAAAGATGTGAATGTTCCTTGAACTGTTCACTCATGCATCCCAGGGGGACTGTTACTTGTTGAAGGATGACAAATAAATGTAATAAGAAGCTGATTTAAATTAATTTTGGATGTTGCCTCAAAACTTTCCCTAATTTGCTTGCTACTGAAGTACAGCTTTCCTACAGCTCAGTTCATCTCAGTAGTAAATAATTGTGTCTTCCTGTGCCTATGTGTATGCAGACATCTAAGTACCACACCTGTACAACAAAAACGCCAATATTAACAACAACAAGAAAATATACCTTAGTATTATTTATTTCAATTGCTCTTTGCATAAAGGGCAAAGGGAATATCGATCCAGTTGAGAAAACATCCTGCAACCTATTGCATTTACATCCTCATCAAGACAATGTTCTAAATGTTCTAAAGAAAAGAGAAGGAAGCAGAGGCCAGCAAAGTTCTATACACCTTGCCTGGTTTAGATCAATGAGGAGTAGTTCAAGTATTTTGACCTACTCAATGACGATCTTTCTTTTTTGATAAGTATATTAAATTATGTTGATATTCTTCACTTTAGCACTTATCTAATTATAAGATGATCAATAAGATCTAATAACATATAGCATCTAGTAATAAGATTAACATGTAATAATAATAAGTTAATGTCTAACCCTGTGATTAAATAATAACAAATGCCACCTAACACAAATTAAAGTGTTGAAATGAATTTTGAAAAGGAATTAATGAAACAGTGATAGCAATTTCAGCTCCAGTGGTACCAAACAAATGCAGTGTGAAAACTGTCCAGTTCTGGGCTCCCCAACACAAAAAAGGCAGAGATCTCCTGGAAAGAGTCCAGCGGAGGGCTACAAAGATGATAAAGGGCCTGGAGTACCTTCCATATGACAAGAGGCTGAGTGACCTGGGTCTGTTCAGCCTGGAGAAGAGAAGACTGACAGGGGATCTTAACAATGTCTATAAATATCTGAAGTGTGGGAGGCAAAGGGACGAGGACAGACTCTTTTCAGTGGTGTGTGGTGATAGGATGTCTTAGTTTCTAACTGAAACTTTCTCTCAGTGTCTGCTACAAAGNTTCCAGGCCTGCCTGCTGAAACCAGAACATAGGACAAGGGGAAATGTCCACAAACTGGAACTTAGGAAGTTCCACACAAATATGTGTAAGAACTTCTTCATGGTGCAGGTGACGGAGCACTGGAACAGGCTGCCCAAGGAGGTTGTGGAGTCTCCTTCTCTGGAGATATTCAAGACCCACCTGCACAACTACCTGTGCAACCTGATTTAGGGAACCTGCTTTGGCAGGGGAGTTGGACTCAATGATCTCTAGAGGTCCCTTCCAACCCCTACAATTCTGTGATTTTGTGATTCTGTAAATACAAAACCATGTCAAGAGAATGTCCTCACTTAGATGACTAATAAAAATGGCCCCTGCTCCAATGTTGCACGCAAGATCAATCTTTATCCTGCTAACACCAGGAAACACAGGTAAGAGTTACCAGTTCACATTACCAAGAATATTTAATTTTCCTAGCTATTCTATTAATTTAGAAGTTTGTAAGTTGCAATCACCCCTTGCTATAGGTTTCACTTCTAAGAATCTCCTGAAAGCCACTGAAATGTAAATGCCTCAGAAGACATACGAAATCCCCAACCAGGTAACTGAAAATAGCAGCAGAATAAGATTTAGAACAGAACTGGGAGATCTGAATAATTGTGGAATCCAGGAAAATCATAACAGTGGTCTCAGTTCTTCAATGTGTTATAAGGAATTATCTCTCCCATTTACCCCAAACTGTGATAGAATTAATCACGATTAAGGGGATCTGTGAGTTGCCTTGTACATGTAAAGTTAAAGCATCTTTAAGCGGGAAACTGGGAGGTTTAGCTTCCTTGAGACTTGCATTTTTGCTATTGTGAATTCACACACAAAAAAATATTACTAGGTTTTAGATTAGAATGAACTCAAGCCCAAAGACTTTCATATATCATTTGGACCTAATATACATAGAAAAGCCCAAAATTAAACTCAACTTCTCAATGGCATTCCAATTCAATTACATTTTACTCAGGATCCATCCTTACAGTTTTGTTCATATTTGAAATAGGCTTCTTTTCAGTTGGATAACTCAAATACAGTGCATACAGTTCAAAGTGATAGAATTACGACAAAATTACTATCATTTAGTAACAGTAACAAACTCAATTTTCAGGTCTAATTTGGCCTCACATCTGAATTCTAAACTTATCCACATCACAAACAGTCATGTATGGTAACTGGATAAATACCATGTACAAAGAAAGCCAGATATGCTTGCTTCTTCTCCCCCATCCCCTTATTCTCAAAAAAAACCTCCCAGTAATGGAACAACAGACAGTAAATACATACAGGACAAAAAAAGGACCACACAGAAAGATGAGGGAAGTGTAAGATTTTCATTACAAACAAATACACTACAAAATAGTTTGGGAAATTATATTATTCTGCAAGAAGTCTATAGTTTTTAGCAGTCAGTTCTCACAGACCAGAGGGATGAAGTTCTCCAAACTCTATGCGAAAATAAATAAGCTATTAATTGGAAGGGCAGAAAAGGGAGGCTCTGCCTCCCACAGAATTCATTGCTTCAGGTAAGCAGATCATCGTGCTTTAACATTTGTTAACATCAAACACAAATCCAATAAATCATTTGCTCAGCACTCTTTCAGAATAAATGTCAAATAAGAAATTCTAGATCAAATAACTTTTCTGCTGCTTAAAATCTATGCAACTGTGACACTTCTTGCATTAACATAATTCCCATGCAGTGAACTAAATGTGACTCATTTTAATGCTATATCAATATGCCTGACCTCATAATAAATATTATGGTCTTTTGTCTTTAAATGTTGAACAGTGGTGCTAGGGTCAATGGCGCATTAATAGGAGTCAACTACTTTCATGAATTGTTAATTAATTACTTTTGATGTCTTGAACATTACATTGGTCATCAAAGAAATAACAACAGGTTTTTTTTCACAAGAGAGAAGAATAACATGCATTTGCTAACCCAGAGCAAAGACACAAATTCATACTGTTTGAATTACATGGATGTTGGAAGAAGCTTTCTTAACGGTTACTTAATATTTGGATCATCATACTGTTTTAATTTGAATTATTCCTCTCAAAAATATATTGTGGATAAGGTACAATGCCAAGAATGTTGTGTAGCATGGTGAGACATCCGTAGAGTCAAACAAAAACAATCAAGTTGATTTCAAGCTCTTGCACTTCAAGACTTTTCAATGAGAGTAAAGATCCCTACAATACCTAGTCCTCCGTGCATTCACACCAATATCTCCAAAACTTGCATTACTGGAAAATAAAATATTTACTTGTACCATGTGAAGAGAAAAAAAAATAATCAGACTGTGATCGTGTATAATCAAGGCCACATTCCCTGCTTTACTGCAACATATCTAGAGTAGTGTAATTCCCTTGGGTAGTTCTGCTGGACTAAAACTCTACAGAATGAAGAGTCAGAACTACTAATCTAACTGCACTTCTAAAATGAAAAGGTTATCAGGGAATATCACTGTAAATACTCAGGTCTTCTTAATTTAGTCTTCTCAAGGAAACAACATTAAGAATGCACTGAAGTTAACTATTTGGGAGTTGGGAAACATCGAAACTACATTTAGCCAGGTGATGTTAAATATACAGTCATACATTTCCATCCCACTATCCTAATATGCTTTTTCTGCTTTACCAAAATTCATAGAGGATATACCTTGAGCATTTTATATTTTTCCAAATTGCTAGAAGCAAACTAAATTTAATGCCATCATAGCCCTCTTCATCATTATGGATAGACTGCTAGTATTTTTTGTTCTTCAAATGCAGAATTCTTAACAGGTTTAATCCAAAGTCAGTTACTTTTGCACTGTATACTCACAGTTCAGAAGATGAGACAATTAGTTAGTGACAAATCAGCTTGAGATTTAGGTGGCTTAACTGAATGCCCGAAAATTTTAATTGTCAGTACATGTTGATGTATTTACCTTATAAAGCACTGTATAAAAATTATGCTGCTTTCGTATTTCACTGGAATATAACTGTTTGCCACATATTAATACCACAGTGCTTCCATGAGCACTAAAAACATGGCAAACAGCCAACAGCATGTCTATACATCAGTGTCTAATATTTATAGAAGAAGTACCTTATAGTATTAATAGTATGATTACTATACTGTTTTGTATGCAATGATACAAACATCAGCATTTTATCATTACAAATCCACTTAAAAGGACTCACGGTTGCCCAAGCAGTTTGTGTTTTAAATTCCTTCTTTTCATTATTTAACTTGCAACTTTAAAATAATGCAGATTAAAAAGGAAGCTATAATGAAATAGCTTTAATTAAATATAATTTTTTAGAAGTATACGAAATACAGTTAATGAGATATGCATAACAGGAAACTACTCAGCTAAACAGCCTCAGAACACCCTATGCCATTCTTCCTCAGACGTGGTTAAGTATGATCTTACTGTGTTGAAAATTTGTAATTAAAAGATCCAGATACTGTTGAAGTAGGAATCCCTTCCTGTTTATCTGTCAGGACTGCAATTTCTTAAGGGATTCTGAAGATCCCTCATTTATTCATCATTCACTTTTACTACATGACTAAGTTAATACTATCATTACAGAATGATTAGGTGTGCATAAGCAACATATTATGCAGAGCAACAGCTTCCAGAAACATCACATGAATAAATTCAGCACAAAAGTTTTTGGCAGAGTTGTTAGACAAAATCTCAGTGGCTAATATACCCTAAATATGCTTACAGGAAATTTTGGTGTTAAGGAATGGGTTTCGTTATGGACAGTGGTTACTTTTCTTATAAAGGGACCATGTCCTTTACAGAAAGGTTAGCTTTCTATGGGAACTATTTGGTAAACAATGTTAGGGTCTGGGACAGAAATACTCATCTAACAAGACTCAAATTAGATTTGACTCATTCTTCTAATATTGCAAACTAATGGGATATCTCTACTCCAACTTTCAGCAAAACAGTTCACTTTGACAGACATTTCCAGTCAACTGTGCTCAAGAACATTTAAATGAATCCAAACCAGGGCATTTAAAAATTCCTGTGAAAATTAACTATGGTGGTCACCATTATTCTGTGAGAATTTATTACGAACAAGAGCCTGCATGCCATGCTAGCAATAATCTGCACCAATGGAGGTGACGGATGAAATGCACCACCCATCGCCTCACTGTGCTCACATCCACTGTTTGGTCTCCAGAAACATTCAGCAAATGTTGATGCATGTCAGTGGATTCCATCTTTTCCACATGGAGGAATTCAATCCCACACCTTTACTTCATCCTCACTTCCATGTCAGAAGCCAATTTGTCAGTGTGCCTCTCTGCCTCCATCTGTCACACAGCAACAAAATGTAACAGAATATTGGTGGGAAGGTTCCCCCTCTACTGCCATACCACCAATATCCGCCCCTGACGTCGTGGGCCAACATAATAACATAGGAGGCATTACTTTCAGAGCACTCCCCGTAAGTACTACAGTTTTTTTCAGAAACAAATATAGATGCATCTTACTGCATCCTGATATTCTTTTAGCCAGGAAATAAGATACAACAGACAGAATAAAGAAAAAATCTATTCCACTAGCAACACACTATCCAATCACAGCACATCCGCCTTTCTTCTATGATGACAAGGATGCACAGATGTTTTTTAATATCCATAAACCAATATGCTAACTATTAAAACAAAGGAACACATACAATATACTGCCAGTAATTCTATTAATCTAAGATAAAAACAAATAGGAAAACAGAATGAATCAGGTTCTTCAAACAAACTTCTTTCTACTTATAAATCAGAGCACTAAACAGAAATAAATACATACGTATCCGAGTGATCTAACACCCATCCCAAGCTAGCCCCATCTTGTGTCACTGCCTAAGTCATGCAAATTACACCAGAACTGCCAGTTGACTAAGATTAATGACTCTGCGCCAGCTTCTTTGTTTCTCTCTGCGGCCGTTTAGTGTGAAATACTATCCAAAAACATTATCTATCCTCTATTAATCCCACAAATTTGTTCACACCATGCACATTGTTTAGGGCAATTTACAACAGGAACATACTGAGCACAATTGCATTTAATTACTTGGGTTCTAATTACATTCATTAAAGGCTAATAAAATAAATGAAACAGCTTTAAAAGCTTCTGCAAAACACATGGGTCTTGTCTCCCTCATGAAACATACTGTAGAGGTTTGATGTGAAACATAGATTTCAACATACATGTCTGTCTATTATAGATCTGTAATATACACAAAGACATGGAATGCATAGATATGTATTTATTTATATTTATATATAAACCATATGCACATCACTTCTGAATGATCCTGAATACTGCTGATATTTACTTACATTACCAGCCATGATGATGCCAGGCACCCCAAACTACTTTTTAATGTGGTATGTTGAGATGGAAGAATATCGGTTTTAAAATTCCAAGCCAGTTCTTTTAACTGTTTCCACCTGTACTACAGAGTTATTCTCTCTTCCTCTCTCATCTTATATCTGCTTTATAAAAGACGCAAACCAACATCAGAAAGGAAAGACAGCAAGAAAGAGAAGAAGAAAGAAGAGGAAAAACCACATTGCTTTATTTGGTGCATATTCATAAAAATGTTTTTTTAAGGCTCATTTCTGACATCCATCTGAGAATCTGAATTTTTCCTTAGTAGCTATTTACACTAAAAAAAACACATTCTGAAGCACATGAGGCAGTCTAAATAAATATCCCATGGTGGTTAAAAATGTAGCTTGTTAATAACACAATTTCCTAACTCTTATATTTCTACACTATTTCCATTCTGTTTAGGAAGCAGTTTATGGCAAAAGACAGAATCTGGAACATGCTGTTGATAACAGTGCCAGACAGAATTCAGCACTGGATATTTAGAAAAGAAGTGCTTATGGTGAGCTCCTCTTGTTATAACTATTCATTGTTCTTGGATTTATAAAATGAGCTTAGTCAGCAGGGAAACAAACTAAGTTCTAGTTAATTACACTACAAACTTTACACTATGTAGGTGTGAGCTTAGCTGAAGATCCAATTTGGTACTCTTGGAAATTTAAAACTCTTTAAATGTTCTGCACCACAAATACAATGGCAATCAAACACGTCTGCGAACAGTTAAAAAGTATATAAACTTACATGTAATTTTGTTTTATGAAGAAATGCAAATTAAAAGAAGAATCAGCATGGAGGATTAGCTTCCAGGGACTGCAGAGTTTATGGTTCCCTACAACATATGCAAGCACATCACTGGTAATCCCAGATAACCAAGTTCATTTGTAGAATTTTAATAAATGTTTTTAAGCTTCATGAAGCACTGAAAGATTTGGTGTAGATCCTATGAAGTAAATCAGGTCTATCCAATGTATCTTCCCTGCTATAATTTAATCATTCTCTGGCTAGAAATTTGTTTATTTAAACATATTTAACAAGCTCATTTTTTTAGTCCATTGCTGACAAATAAATTATATTTTACCTTAAAATAAAGAATAAAACATTTTTTCTCCTTGGAATATGTTTTACAAGAAGCGTGCTGTGCTCATGCAGCACTTCAGGCAGTTTAACTGAAAGCAATAAAAAAAACATGGCTATGTGTACCATTTTAGAAAGTTCACCTTAAAATTATACAACTTTGCCACATATATGTCTCAAACTGCTCCTTCTTATGAGCAGAGGATCAATTTCTTTTGCAAACTATTAAAAGAGAAGGCATTAAAAAAATCATATGAATCCTTCATTCTGATATATAAATCCCTCGTTCGTGAATCAACATTTGCTTTGGAGGAGGGAGGAGGGGCACCCATCCTGCACAACAAAGCAGCAGCTCAATACAGCTGCCATCTGGCTTCCTCCCGCAGTTCACTTCCCACAGCAAACAAGATCCATAGTTTAAGGAGTGTTGGGGAAAGGAGAGGGGCTGTAGTTTTAACCTTACAGCTTTATGATGGGGCATTTTTCCACTCTATAAAAACCCCTCTTAATATAGGAGAATGGAAGGTTCAGGAAATTGTTAGTAGGATAGAAAGCCTTTCACTTCTGTGTTTCTGGTACAGATCCGCATCAGCTCAGTGGTAACCAAATATAACTACCACCTAAAGGACTTTTTAATGAAATGAGCTAGCTGATCTCAGTACAATACCTAGTGAGCAAGCATCCATACCACTAAAAGCAACACCAAACACGATAAACTCTTTCCTCCTCACTGTGCAGAAATTGCTTCTCACCAGTAGCATCTGAGAACCCTCCAAACATTAAAGCATAAACCAAACTATTTTAATTACAAGAGTAGAATGTCAGTCAGTTAGGGGTCTACTGTGGGGTATGCAGTTTCTCCTTGAGTTCACAAAAGCAGAACTTTGTCAGTTTTCAGGTTATGCTCTAAAGCCTATTGTCCTTAGTTTTCCTTAGGTAGATACGATGGAAACTTAAGCAGAAAAGAATCTAACAGTTTAGCTTTACACTAGAGACTCAAACTGATGGACACAAATTCTCTGGTCTTCCTTCATGTTATGTAATGGTGTGCATTCACCACTTTGCCATGCTTACAAAACACTAACAGATCCAAGGATTCAGGCTGTTTACCCTGACGGTTCTATCAAACAAAAATGACTACAACATAAATACATGCTGAAGCAATGACAAAGTTGCTGTTTTAAGCAGTAACATAAAACCTGGCAGTTTACTTGTTGTGAGCAGTAAGGATCCTAGCTCTTTTGCATTAAATTATCACTAATATCAAAGGGAGTCCTGAAAGGTTTCATGGAATTCAGTGGAGTTTTTCCATTCCTTCAGTGGGATGTGACTTTACACACCTTAATGATGAGGTATTCAATCCAACAGACAGACAGTTTGCAGCATGATTAAGTGAAAGAATTTCTTTCCATACCTAAAAAGCAGCATTAGTTTATAGTCAAAGGAATATAAACTTAAACATCCACGTTGCTGTAAAGGTCAAATGCCATTCTAATACCATACAACTGAATGGATAATATTCATTAAGACCGATCAGTGAAAAACACCAACAAAATGAATAAATACAACCAAAAAGCTAATGACCTCAATCCCTAGCAGCCCCTTGACCCTTATTACTACAGCTGCTGGTGTACGAAAGGATTAAAGGGGTCTAGAAATCATTGGGTTAACATACAAGGGCTCAGAAATTTGACCTTGGTTACTTACAACGTATATCCCCTACTAAAAATGAGTATACGAGGAGAATTAGAAACAGAGCTGGCAAAGGTCAGCTTGAGTGCAGATAGACTCAGAAAAAAGGAGGCTAGGAAGGCAGAAAGGTTTTATTTCTCACATAGTACTTTGTTGTAACCAGGATGGTCTAAGCACAGAAGCAGGATTGGGGCAGCTGGCATTGTTGAACATACTAGATAAATTTTGGGCACACAAATCCTTCTTCATGTCTTTAACACAAGCGTCAGCTTTCAGAGGTAAATAAAAGAACAAATACTCAGCAATTAGACATGCACCACCAGGTTCATGTCATAAGACGTATGAATAACATCCTCATCACCATGAACCAAACTCACTAATTGCAATCATAAATTCAATAATCATGACTCTTTTGTCAAACTGCTTCTGAAAGAGTCCTATACTAAGATTCTTTCCTAAATAGTAAGAGCAACATCAAAGACAATAATCTATAAACTAAAATGCACACAAAACCACGGACTAACAAACTTAAATCCATAAACCTGCAGCCATCTGAAACACAAGTGTACATAGACCAGGCACCCTCAGATGCCATCCCATTCACTCTGAAGAAGAACCATCTTGTGATATCTGTTTCAACCATCCAAAGAAGACTTTAGTCAACAAGCACACTTTTGTAAAAAGATCATGGGGTTTTTTTGAAAGAGACGTACCTGAGTATACATAGGGAATTACAGCTGTCAGATAACCTTGTATTCGGGTCTAAAGAGAAAATCATTAACCAATTATAAGTACTTCTCGAAGAAGCCACTTTGAAGATGTGCTCCAAGAACCATCTTGGCTTTCAAACAGTCTTTAGCCTCAGAAAACTCACCATCAAAATCATCCTGAAGAATGGATGAAGTCCATATCTGAGCAAGATACGTAAATTCTGACAACACATCTCTATGACAACTGAAATAGAAAAAAATCTCTCAAAGTCACAGAATCACAGAATTGTAGGGGTTGGAAGGGTTGGAAGGGACCTCGAGAGATCGAGTCCAACCCCCAGAAGAATCACCACTATCTTTCAGTTCCACAGCTGTGCTCCCAGGACCATAATACATTTTATCCCAGTAACTTGTCATCACAATAACTACTACCAATGTAAGTAAAAAAAAAAATAAGCAAAAGCTACGTACTAGAGTGAACTGACAGAGTCTATAAAGAAATAAAAGTGCTCATCTGCCAGAAGCGAGACAGCTCTCACCAATCACTGTATTTCTGATTTCTCAGTTCTCTCTGATTCTATGCCCTTACACCCACATAAAACCTACAAACATTCTACCTGTAAGCATCAATACCTGTAACACTATTAGATGCCAAAAATCACAGATGCAAGTGAGTGGTTTTATAGCACATTTCAGTCTCCCTTCTTTCCTACCCAAACTCTCCACTTCTCTCTGTGCTCCATGTGCTATAAACATCCTGTTTCCCTTGAGGATGTATCTCTGTCTTCCTGTCCTGCTCCTTAGCTCCCCATATCACTCTGTCCCTTTCACAAGCTCCAAAAACGTACGAGTTGATGTATGTCTTCTCTCTCTGAGCAACTGTTCTCAACTTTTGTTTTGCTGCTATTTCACACATGGAAGAGCAGCTTGTGTGCCTGCAAGCCGCACTTTTCCAAACATGCCAATTGGTCTAATAAAAGATATGACTTCTATCTACAAATCTCCTCCTGTGTTCCTTTAAAGTCAAGTACGCTGAAAATAAACTAAAAATGTAAGACAATTACAAGACAAATTATGATGTAATAAAACTTGGGGTTCATTCTACTCATAGAATTCTGACATTCAAGCACCAGTTTTCTGTATTTTAAAGTTAGTTTTGGCTAAAAGTTGTAGCCAGTGTGTTTTAAAATGGTATTCCTGTAGCTCTGAATCTGAATAATTAAAAATGTTTAATAATCGTTTCTCTTGGGAAAAAGGAAAAAAGAAAAGGTTCTTTTCCCAAACATAAAGTATTTGACATGAACAAAGGAGAAATGACTCTCTAGAGCAGAGTACAGCATTCATGGCATTCACACACAACAGAGAACTGGCTCGAGACAGGCATGGGAAGAATACTTGAGGTATATTTTCTATTTTTTTCATTATGAGTTACTCAAACAAAGTAAGCAAAATACCAGGAAAGAAGTAAATTTTGATCCATCAGTGAAAATAAGCACTTAAAATGAGGAAGGTATTGGAACAGCTAGCTCTCCATACAACACGAACTGGATTTTACCGAGGGCCAGTGAGAGGCCCCGCAGTTGGAAAGAAACATAACAAGTTCAAGCAGCTCTCTGCTTAACCTGGGTACACATTTATGCTTTACATAATTGTTCTTGGTACTTATGAAAGACTGTTAAGTGGCATTTATCTACTGAGAGAAAAAGACTGAAACAAAAAACACAGGAAAACTAACAAATTCAGGTGCATCCTGGTAACTCAAAGTTGAAAGAGTCTAGCCCCTCTCTTACCTAGGTAACCAAATCACATAAATCTTGACATAAATTTAAGGAACTTTATATGGAAAACTATTCAGATTCTTTGTATCTGGTACATCTATTCATAAGGCAGCTTCAATATCTCAGTCACTTTACGGACAGAAACACAGTTTTTCAGTTTACATTTGAAAATGGTCCGGTTTATGATAATCTGTTCTTTTGGTAACCACAATTTGCTTTAAACAGGTCATTTCACACCTTGTGACATTTTCATAGGTAATTACTGTACCAACTCCCAGTCTTTGTTTTACTAGACAAAGCAAGCTAAGCTCTTAAGTTTCCTTGTAGCTCTACCTTGCTCTGCTCAGATGCACCCATCTCACCTGCACTCACCTTTACTATTAGCAGATAATCAGACATGCACCACAACATTCCATCTTTATTGTCAGCAGACAACCAGACACGCACCAAAACGTTCCAGATATTCAGACATACCAACCTCTTGTACAATGGAATCAATACTTACATTCTTTACAGGAAATACATCAGATCCACAAGAACCTCCAGCTCTTTATGTTAACAGTCAAGAAGGTATAATTTAAAGCAGAAACTCCTGATACTTTCATCTTGTATTACAGACTTTCAGCCCATTTTGTATTACTACATGCTTCATGGTCACAGCAGAAAGGTATTTTTGCACAAAACCCTATCTCTTGTCTGCACAAACATCTACCACTCTGTTTCTAGAACATATTTTTTTGTGCCAGTGTCATTAATGAACACATTAAATATGTTAACTACCTGAAACGCTCCTTGATGAACATTATTCCTGCATGTTATTTTTCTTTTCAATAGTATCTATTGTCTCCTTAGATAGGTTAAGATTAAATCTTAATTTATAAATGGCTTCACTGCATTACAAATTAAGTTTCAGAACAATGTCATATCTTACAAACTTAATGACAATACACTGAACAAAATGTCAGTCATCACATCCGTGTAACTCAATTCTGATACTAACAGCAACATTTGTTGTCCGTTCTGTATCTGGAAAGTTAATCTCCCATAGTTACACAAGTCCTAGCAAGATCTCTCTCTCTAATAATATTTCAGGAATCTGAATGTATCTAATACATTCAAATATATCCTAGACCCCTGGGTACTCTTCCAGTAGCATCCGTGTAACAGTTCTTCCAAAAGTGAAGCAGCATTTGCAACTATTTTTAACAGATAAAGGTGGGTATATTCCACTTTTTTTAAAGCGCAGCGTCATGATAATATGTTTTTAAGAACTGTATCTGGGCGACACACATCTTAGCTTTAGACAATAAAAAGTAGGTGTCCCTCTGAACTGGAATACATTTGCAGGAAAACAAATATACACTGTGGTAAAAGTTGCCGCAGTATTAATATGTACTAATGTATGATGATACACAGCAAAGGACAGAAAAACACTGACAATACACTTCTGAGTTGACTGCAGGTAAGGTAAGGAGCAATACACTTTGTCTTCTTCCACAAAGGAAGAAGTAACACAGCGGAAACTAAAAGTCAGATAACTTTTAAGCTTAAATATCAAGTTTAGAAGCCATTCCAGGTAGTTTTTGGATGATGGGCTTTTTGCACAAAATTTCACAGACTTTTTGGACTAATTCCTATAGGCTACATAACTTGAATAAAGCTATAGTTTCCACAGTTAATCATATAGAACAATGGCACATAGGTCTCATTTTTTTCAGTTCATACCAATTCCACAGTGAAGTCACAGATTTGAAGAATTAACTAGTTGCTATGGTATGAATAGGTATTGAAGTATACTAAAATGCACAATTAACCATTTTACTGTTGATTAAATCAAAAGGCTTTAAGGAAAGAAACAAGTACACAAATATTCCTTCTGTTGCTTATTTTTGTTTCTACCAACACATGGCTGAAAAGTGTGACAATAGATAATTGTGTGTTTTCTCCACATCTCTCCTTCCCCAGTACAGCCAGGAAAGTTCTTTGCTGTCTTCAAGTTGTCTTACCATTTAACAGTTTTGTAGTTTTGTGTCAACTTCAAAAATGTTGAAAGTTTAACCTTTCAGATCTCATGTGGCACTAAAATGTAGTTAAGAATTTGTTTTAAAATCAACACAATAGCAAAACATCTCTAAGAGATAGCTGCATTTACATCCCAAAATTGTACTGGGATAATCCTTCACACTTGTCAATCTTGTAACAAATGGGGCATAAAAAGTTGTTCGTCCTTAGTGGACAAGAAAATACATTAACAGTATACAAATTTTCCAGGGCTGAACTTACCAAATATACACAGATCATAAAAGTAATGCCTCCCATTTACTTACATGAAAACTACAACAAAGAGCACAATAATGCTACTTGATGGAGCAAATTCTCAGCTACAAAACACTAATTTTCAACACAGTCACCACCATTAGCTATGCATTTTCACCAGCAGTGACCAAGAGCCTGCATGCTGCGGTCATGAAAATATGCACCAATGGCGGTGACCTGTCGCTGTTGCCACTACTGAAACACAACACCTACCGCCTCACTGAGCTCACATTCACTGTTTTGTCTCCAGAAACATTCAGTAAGTGTCAATGAATGTCAATGCGCATCATTTTTTCCGCATGGAGGAATTCAATTCCACACCTTTGATTCAACCGCACTTCCATGTCAGATGCCATTTTGTCAGACTGCCCCTCTGCTGCCATCTGTCACACAGCAACAACATGGAACGCAATGTTGGCGGGAAGGTTCCCCCTCTACTGCCGTATCACCACCATCCGCCTCTGACGTCATGGGCCAACATAATGAAGTAAGAGGCATTCCTGTACTTCATAATGGTAAATATTGTTTTATAAGCAGCATGCATCACTTCGAAGCCAGTTTACAGATAGCCCTGTCTGTTAAGATATGGCTTGGCTGCAAATCCATTGGTCTAAACCAGACTGTAGTATATTTGTGAAGTCCTACAAGTGCTGACTGGTCAGATTTGCCAATTATAAACTTCATTCTTAACAAATGCAGTAAATGAAGATGTGGAAGTGGGTGAGATCTCATTTTGGATAAGACTCTACTCCCTGTTAAAATGTTATTATTTCAGAGCTGGTTATATATCATCACTGATTGAACAATATCAGATGTCCCATTTGTACATTCCTGTTCTGCCTGCCTTTCAGCTATAATTTCATAGCTTGTAAAGGATTAGAAAAAGTTGCTAAAGGATTTACAAGAGACTTCTGCAGTATTATCTAGAAGACAAGTATAACATTGCCTTTACAAAATTGTCAGCTAACATGACCCTCACTCAAAGGACTATATCCTGTTTCACTTTCCTAGTCTGTGAAATTATTGATTTGGAGATAAGTTTATTGGTAAAGATCATTGTGTGTGATAATGGAGACAGATAAGTGGTAGTGCTAACCATGAATATACTACCTAAGAAAACTCAGACGTGCAATTAAATGTGCATATGCTACAACATTATACTCTCCCAAGGTTTGTATGAATCATGCTTTGATTAGTGATTTCTCAAATATTTCAGATTAGTAGGGATTGATTTGAAGCAGTTTCCTTTTCATTGTCTTTCAGTAAACAGGATGATTACAATTACTACTTAAAATTTCCTTAACCAATGTTGTTTAATGTGAAATGTCACTGTCAAGAACAACTGGAATGAGATTGAACAACCAACAAAAAAAAAAACATGCAAAAATCTTGGACTCACTTTTTTTTGTTAAAATTATTTTTTCCAGCATTTTACTTGTGTTTTTTCACAGCTCAATTTTGTTCGGTTTTGAAATATTAGAGTAATCTGTATCATTTCTCCACTGCATATGGAAATTCTGGGGAAAAAAAAGTTAATTTCGCACAATTTTTTTCCAGAAAGCCTTAAACTAAACTAAGTTTGGGTGTGGAGGTTAATGTTAGGACTCAGGGAAGGGTTACCTCTCCAAATGTATTAACAGAAAAGCTTAGTGGTATATAAAAGATACATCAGACACCTCTGTAATTAACAGAATTAATATTGCAATTAATCATCAGTCTAAATTGTTGCTAGAAGTAGGGAATAATTCTCTAGTCCCCCAAATGAGCAGCCTGAAATAGTGAAAGAAAATGCTGAAGTTCTAGCTTTTAAAAATATATATCATGACATTTTACAAATAATTGTCCCAGAAATGTTATTCTTTGCCACAAATATTTAATATTATCATCAGTAAACTCTTTGCTCTTGTGAGGATTGCATAACCAAATTCTTAATTGTTATGGTTTGACACAGCAGATAGCTGAGTTCCACACAGTTATTCACTCACCCTCCCCCCTCCCCAAATGGGACGGGGGAGAGAAGTAGAGAGATATGCAGTAAAATGCGTGGGTTGAGATAAATGCTATTTACTAAAATAGTAAAGAGAACAAAAGAAATAACAGTACATATATATATATATATACACAAAGAGGATACGCAGAGCAAGGGCTCACAGCCACTGGTGACCCTTCCTCCCGGCTAGCCCCTTCTGTAACGAACGGAACCCGGAAACGCAACAAACCAATCACATGATGTTATATGGGATGGAATAGCTCCTTGGTCAATTTGGGTCAGCTGCCCTGGTCCTGTCCCCTCCCAGTTCCCAGCTCCTTATGCCCCCCTTAACTATTTCACTGGCAGAGGAATGCGGAAGTGAGTTATGTCCTCAGCTCCCCTCAACACTGCCAGGATGTTATCAGTATCTCGGAGGTACAAGATAAATTCATACTAGACACTACGAGAAGCGTAACTTCTGTTAGAAACTAGGACATTAATCCATCTACATTTTCAGTTGCAGTTTAAAACATTTCAGCCAAAAGCTTTGATATATTGTTGTCTGATTATTTTCGACCAAAGTTATGTAAACTCCATTCTCACTCCATGACTAATTTATGTCTACACAGATTGGTGCAGAAATTACACTTCTTATCCATATTCTGAGGTGGTCAGAGGAAACCACATATCCAAGTCTGCCGAATGCTCTGCCACAGAGGATGGGCTCTGCAAAGCAGAAGACTTTGATTAACAAATTACCACATTAACACAACTATTTGGCTTCTGGACCTAAGCTGACTTACAATATAATGTTGTGCAGGAGATCACTCTGAATGACCACAGTGACTTTCCTTCTGGCCTCAGATCAGAGAGAAGATATAAATGTATTAACAACTCATTTTTAATTTAAACTCATTTTGAATGCAACAGATAAAAGGGAAAAGTAAGACACATCTTTACATATCTAATACAATTATTATCAAATATAGTCTACAATTACAATACAACAATAAACTTATTTTCTAAACTTTTTTATCAGCATCATCTAGCAGCCTACTTCATTATTTTGAGCAGTATCATCAACCTGCCATGACACTAGGTAGTAGTCTACATTTTAACTTACCCTTAGGGATGACTTAACCTCCTGTTTTACTTTTTCCAAACCAAATGAATGGTAAGGATAATCATGTGATGAAATATATATTGTAACTATGTAAACGTCAACAAGGTTTAAACATGTTGGGTCCTATTCATAAATACTTGACTAACAGGAGTGTAGTTTTCATCTTTAAGCCCTGAGATCGGCACCTTGGTAGAATGTAAATTATTCTGAATGAAGATGTAAAATACACAGTTCCTTGCATTGACATCTGAACAGATATTTGCCTGAATACAAACACCAAATATCAAGTAATGGAAATAATTCAGTCACCATTACTTACATTATAAATGTAACCAACTACACCAATATAAATTGAACATCCTTACATCACTTTGACTCTAATTAAATGATTTTCGATTCACACTAAAGTAAAACCAGAATCTGGTCCTATACATCATAGAATCATAGAATGGTTCAGGTTGGAAGGGACCTTAGAGATTATTTTCTTCCAACCCCTCTGCCATGGGCAAGGACACCTCCCACTAGACCAGGTTGCCCAAAGCCCCATCCAGCCTGGCTTTGAATACTTCCAGGGAGGGGGCATCCACAACTTCTCTGGGCAACCTGTTCCAGTGTCTCACCACTCTCACAGTGAAGAATTTCTTCCTTATATCTAGCCTAAATCTACCCTCTTCCAGTTTACAACCATTACCCCTTGCCCTGTCATTACCTATCCCTGTAAAAAGTCCCTCCCCGGCTTTCCTTCAGGCTCCTTTCAGGTACTGGAAAGCTGCTATCAGGTCCCCCCACAGCCTTCTCTTCTCCAGGCTGAAGAGTCCTAACTCTCTCAGCCTGTCCTCATAGGGGAGGTACTCCAGCCCTCTGATCATCTTCGTGGCCCTCCTCTGGACCNTAGTGTTGTCAGCAAGCTTGCTGAGGGTGCACTCGATCCCACTGTCCATGTCGCCGACAAAGATGTTAAACAGTACCGGTCCCAGTACCAATCCCTGAGGAACACCACTCGTCACTGATCTCCATTGGGACGTTGAGCCATTGACCACAACTCTGAGAGCAGCCATTCAGCCAGCTCCTTATCCAACGAGTGGTTCGTCCATCAAATCCATATTTATCCAATTTATCAACAACGACGTCGTGTGGGACAGTGTCAAACGCCTTGCACAAGTCCAGGTAGATGACGTCGGTTGCTCTCCCTTTATCCACTGTTGCTGTAGCTCCATCATAGTCACATCGTTTATTACTAACTGAGTGGTGCTTTTGCTTAGTTTGACAGAAAGTGCAAATGTTTTATTACAGAAGAATAGGAGATTTACTTCAGGACTGTCTGAGTTTTGGCAATCTACATTGCCACTTTGGATATCTTTGAAACAACTGATCTTAGTACTACTGTAGACACTTGCATGATGCAAGCACCCTCAAACCTTTCCTCCCTGACCAAAGAGGAAAGTATTATTAATCTAGAAAAATGCTTTTTTCTTTTTAGAACTGAAATAAAAATTGACTTGATGTGCAAAGAAATCATTAATGACTAGTGTTATATGGAATTACATACTTTTATATTTCATTTATTAGAGACCCAAATAATCGATCTGTATCTTTTCTTTTTATTCTTGAACAGAAAAACACTAGATCTGAACAAGTAGCCATACGATCCCAGAGAGAATGTCATCATATAAATCATTAATATATTTCTGACTAAAAAGGGGCTTTTTAGTAAGCCCCCATTGGGGGAGTTTAGACAACAATTTCTTACATCTACGTGTTTTCCAGGCCGTTGGATTAGGCAGCCTTTTTTTCCCCCCAAATTGATAATGGCTTGAGTTAGATTTAAAAACAGGTCCCAGAGGAGGCTGATAAATGGATTAAAGTGGAACATAAATTCCCTATGTCACCCAGTCCCTTAAACCTTGATGTCAGTAACATGCCTAATCATTCCATTATTATAAATGTCAAATATGCTTTACATGTGTTAGAAAGAGCAGGTGGGTATCAAAAGAAATAGAAGACTCACAAAACTGTAATGCTATCACAAACTTCCATGTAAAAATATTTAAAATATGACAGTGTTCACCCATTAGTATTTCAGATTCTTATTTTCTTATAATTTGCACACGGAATCCCCTACTATGAGAGACAGGCCTGGGTATCTATTGCATTACACATATTTTACTTCTCCTTAATGGGGCTACTTCCATGAGCTAGCATGACAAACTGAAGAGTGTATAAAAGCAGAATAAAAACTTGCAATGTCAATTTTTTTCAGTGTGTTGCAAAGTTGTACTCAGGAATCTTCCTCAGAAAATACAAGGATTTTCATCCTACTCAGCAAAACGAAAGGCCTCAGCTGAAGTAGTTTTTTGCACTGGATTTTAAGAATATTGCAAAATATAGAGAAAAAAAATGACAACTGTTAAGAGAAAAAAGATTACTTATTATTACTTATTACAAAAGGATTGAAGGAATGGCGCTTGCATGCACTATAAAACAAAAGTAAGTGCACCAGCATTATAATAACCTTGAAAAAAACTAAAAAAAAAAAAAAAATCTAAAAAAAAGGCAAAACAAAAAGCCAGCTCTTTCTTCGAAGTACAGAGCAGGAAGTAAGTGTTTTAAGTTGCAATACAAAAGTCTGGAAATAAACATTAGAAATAAGCTTTCAAACTTCAAGTAAAGTAAAACACTGAACATGTTGCCAATTGAGACAATGAAAACCTTACCGTGGAAGTCTACAATAACAAACTAGAAATGTTTCAATATAGTGCAGTTTTATTTGATCCTATCAAATATCTGATCTGGCTGCCTACGTGGTCTCTTGAGGTTAGCTGCATTCTACATTTCTATGATTCTGTGACAACAATCATTCAGGAATACTACAGTTCTTTAGCAGTGAAAATATTTGATATGCAATGAGAGCTAAGAATCCTTGGGCAATAAAGAATCAAGTATTTTGGAAGAAAAACAATGAATGAAATCTCAGCTATTCGATACAAGTCCTTAAGTATATGGTGACAATAGAAATCTCACTACTAGACAAAAAAAGCACACAAATCCCTTAATCTACCTTTATTTCCCTCCCAAAGCTTATCTCATCTAAAATAATTCAAAGTTCCCAAAAAACTGTCATATGCTTAGAGTTCTGGACTACACATAATAAGGTCTTAATTTTTAGGCAAGCTAACCTATGCAGCCCCCAATTAAACACAAAGAGCACGTGTGGTGAGTCACAGCAAGCTACACAAGCCTTTTCTTTATTCTTTTATTTCCTGTGTGTAGGAGTAAAAGGAGGTGGACAGAAAAAAGAACCACACTACCATAACAGCACACAATTCTACAAATATAAGTTTTTGTTGTCAGTTGATAGGTACTGATTGAGTCAACAGGTCAGGGAGTTAATATTGAACCGTTATCTCTTTCACAATTCCTGCTTAGGCAGAATTTGTTCCTCTTCCAGAAAACTTGTTGGAAAGACATGAAGTACAATACTGGGACAAGTTTTAGGCTTGTGTAGTATTCACCTTTGCATCTGCAACACTTTTGCCTGTAAGAAAAAAGAAATAGGCTACTTGGATGCTCTGACATGCTATGTTTTCAACCAATTAAAAGAACTTAGCAAAGCCTTGCTGTCTCAAAATACGCTTGGGAAACATTTCTGAATTTTGCAATTAACTGCTAATTAGCAAAGTAAAAAATAACCACTGAAAACTGAATGCAGTCTATCACAAAGTGTTTTTATATGGCATCAGAATAGTCATATTTTAATTGGGTTAATTTTAATATACACACATTGCAGTGTTACTGTTACAATGTAACAGTAACATTGAAAAACACTGAAAGGCAGGAAACCATGGAAGTTATACCTCTCATTTTAGTGTACAACCTTGATTCAATCCTTCTGTTTATCCGTACTGCAAAACAGTGCTTGTTTTGTCTTACTTGCACAGAAAGCAGGCAGTATGCCTCTTCAGTACTTCTTCCTAACCTTCAAACTCAAAGTTTGGCCTCATTTATTTTTTACTGAAAGCTATCCATGCCATATATACTAAGAATAGCCTTACTGATTTCAATATACCTTTTGTATTGATACTCATTACCACGGTATTTTATTGCATAAATACTAGCATGATGACATGTATTAACAAATATATTTCCAAAACACCTTTTCATCTGTTATGTATTTTTGTATAGCTTTCTGTAGAGGTGTATATGTATATATATATGTACTTTACTCATACATATGTGTATGAAATTAAATTTGAAAGATTTAGCTCAAAACTGCCCACTGGTTTGGGCTCTCCACTTAGGACCCGATTTTTTGGAGTACTGTGCTCAGTACTCCACATGTTCAAAGTAAGACTTCCATTACATTCAATTCCATTGACAGTGCTTAGCATTTCACGCAATGAGGCTTTTAAATGCAAATTGTAAGCAGAACATATGCAACATAATCATATTGCTTAATGATTGGCACCTAACTTAGATGTGTAATTTGTAAGGTTAATCCCCCAAGGCTCTGCTACTGTCTAGGGAAAGTAGCCCTGCAGCCCTGTGCACCTTTATTTCCTCCTATATGTTCCAGTGAGTTGGATCCACGTTGAATTAGATGAAAAATTGTATTTTTAGTTATTTTCTTCTGCCATGTTAAGTTTTCAGCTGGATCTGTAGATCTATCTGACAGCTGTATGCACAAAATCAGTAGTAGCAATAACACAAGAGCACAGGTATTTCTCAGAAACTGGCCAGAGCAGGTCAAAATAATCTCTTTAGGCAGCAGCTTATGGCACGTATGTAATTAAATTACAAGTGTGGCACAGAATAATGTGTATGCTGTGTCAAAAAAGGCCACATGGAAAAATAACTCTATCAATGGACTTCTAAGCTTCCATCAAAAGTCCACAAAGGAGGCAGAGTCCTCCAGAGCAGTCCTCCAGAGCAGTCAAACTACCTTAACACTTTTTCTTTCTACAGTTCCTGCTTCATTCACCCAAGTACATATTCCAAATTCTTCATCCAAGGAGGCAAAGGTCCTACAGAAAACAATTTAATTCATCATGCAACTACAGTGTTTCCTCTGCACAATGAATGAAGCTGAAATCCCTCCGGGAAAAGAGCAGTATATAGTAGTCGATGATACTTTAACACAGAGAGACAAAGAGGGCAAATTAAGTTATTGAATTTGAAAGCAGAAAGATGTTTTCACATAGGTTTCTACATCTGAGTATTGAGAACTTCGAAAACACCAGATATTTCATTATGTGGAACTACAGAGGAGAAAAGCGGTAGGATAAGAACACTTAGAGCATGTTAACATCTCAGTTATACAAATTGATTTTTAAATAACATTTTCAAAATTCTTTTACAGCTTGTTACCAAAAATACATAAACATGCAGCTTAGAACAATAAAAACAGTCTGTTTCCAAGTCCATTAAAATTGATGTACTTCCAATTGATGATAGATCAAGCCCCATGTATATAAAGCAGTACTTGCAAAACACTATACAAATGCAGACTTCTTTTTTTCAAATCACTTCAATAAGCAAATATTTTAAAGGTATATTGCACACTAATAGTAAACTAGATTAATTTGACTGAGTGATTTTTGTGATTATGAGCAGTAAGTCTGAAGACACAGAAGGAAAATGTCTGTCTGCCTCTTTTATTTGGTATCTTGTATAACCATTCTGATATTGCCATACCTTTCATGCTACTGTGGCGTCAAGCAACTCCACGAACACTGTAGGGAAAAAAAGACCAGAAACTTACAGTGACTTATCTTGTGAATTGGCAAAACAGTCAATGTTTAACTGTGATGTATAGACCAACTTTTCCCTTTTTTTCTTTGCATAACAAACTGAACAAATCGTGGTTTGTTTCACAATACAATCATTTTCAGAAAGTACATTAAAACCTACGGATATAAATGAGATGATAAACTGAGAGTTCTCCTTGTTTATGAGGTAACAACTGTATCCTGTGGAGGTGTTTATTAGACCTGTTTCAGATACAGTTGCTACCAAGTTAAGTGGAAGCATGCTCAAGCTTTTCTTGGAATACACAAATGTAAAATAAGCAAGGCTGCATTTCAGCTACATCAAAAAAACAAAAAAAAAAATACTTGTAGAAATGTGCTCCAAACGGAATTAAGTAGGACTATTACAAACTTTAGAAAACTGTAACAAACAGCTCAGTTAGTAAATGAAATTCTAGTTTTGCAACAGTTTCCAACACTAACATATATAAACAGACTAGAAAATATAAATGGCTGCTAGCATTCTTTGCATTAATTTCACTACAGAAAGCAACATGGGCCAGAGGTTATTTCTACAAAGAAGTAGGATGGTCAAGTAAAAAGACAGCTGGATGGTTGTAAAAATCTAACCAAAACTTGCATTTTGTACATGGATTGATTCCCCATAATATCATACTATCATCAACTGTCATTAACTATTCTCAAAACATAGTGGTTTTAAGCTCTGTTGAGACTAATGAATGGCATTTTCACTCTGAACTTGGCTGTAAATCACACTGTGCAATCATCTTCTCAAGGTAACAGGGTGCACCTGCTAATAACAAACACAGATTCAACTAACAAACGAACACAAAATAATAAAATAAAATTTAAAAACAAACAAAAAAATCACCCAGCCAAACAAACAAAACAGACCAAGGTGTCATTACTTACTATTGTACATCAACTGCAGCTAGGACTATTGTCAAGCAATGGTAGTTACTATTTGAAGTCCTCTGCCAGGTGTTTCATAAGTTTCCTGCTTTTTCCCCCCGGTAGTTTACAAGCTCTCTTCTGCTTTTTTCCCCCATTTTTCATTCCCAATCATTTGGTTTTCCCACCAAGTTTTTTTCTTCAGTCCTCTGTCCTTCTTGGATGGAAGCTTAGTTTTTATAATAGATGGACTGGAATCCATCCCCAAGGCAAAAATCAGGAAGAACAGCTGCCGAGGACAGACACCAAGGAAAGAACATGAGAACAAACAAGCCCATAGCTACGCTTCTTGAGAATGCTCCCCCAGTATTCAATGATGTTCAGCTGAGACCCCTGGAGCCAAAGGTAAATTTCAAGTTTTCAAGTATTTATTTCCCCTCATGTATTCCATCCAGTTCCTTACTGGACAATGCAAACTTCCATCATTCATAACATCTCACAATACAGATGCCCCCAGCTTAACTACACATGATGTAATGTTTGTTTCATATAATAAAACTGCAATGCTAGTTTGACTGCCGGGAAAAAACATATGCAATCAACTATTACTGATAGGAACATCTAATTCTCTTACGAGGAAAAACTGAGAAACCTGGGACTATTCAGCCTGGAAAAGACTGAGAGTGGATCTTATCAATGCTTATAAATATCTAATGGGCTGGAGTCAAGTGGATGAGACCAAGCTCTTTTTGGTGGTGCCCAGTGACAGGACAAGGGGCAATGGGCACAAGTTGGAGTACCAGAAGCTCCATACAAATCTGAGTATGAACTTCTTTGAGGGTGACAGTGCACTGGAATAAGCTGACCAGAGAGGTTGTGGAGTCTTCTCTGGAGATATTAAAAACCCACACAGATGCTTTCCTGTGTAACCTACTGTAGGGAACCTGCTTTAGCACGGGCTTGGGCTAGGTGATCTCCAGAGGTCCCTTCCAATACCTATGATTCTGTGATTTTTCTTTTTCCTCATTGGAACTTCGAGCATTTCACTGGAATAGTTCTGTATTACGTAATTTAGCACAGAGTGACTTACATTTTGCATACTGAACTCCTCATCTATGTTTGACATTTCACTGTAAATGCTTTGAGATGAAAGCAGCAGCTTGCATATCTGAGGGCTATCTCCCTACTACAGCATGCTATTAGTTCATCTTGGTTTCAGTGAACGTTCATGCTAGAAGGTTACTTACTTATTTTTTAAAATAATTTTCAAATCTATGAAACCTTGTTCAAGTCTAAGAAACATACAAAACATGTCGCTAATATATATATCACATATATACACCTAGTACGAGACTGATCATCTTATACTACAGTTCTTCTAATCCATTCCACGTCTACATTGCAGACTGAGTGTAATTTGATTAAAAAAGCATAATAATCAAGAACATGGACTACTGAACAAGGGGGATGAACTGAAATAAACCTAGTTCTATCTAGTAACATTACTGTTTTAAAAAAACAATCTCATTAGAAATGGTTCCCCAGCAATAAAGACTGCCCAACTTTTTCATTTGTTTGTTTGTTTTTGTTTGTTTGTTTTGGTTTAAGGAGCACTCTATTTGTTTCTAAAGGACTAGTACTAGTGGTAGTGAAGAAGCATTTAGTTATTTTAAACATGTATTTCAGAAAAAAATAAGTCATAATTGTAATCATTGGAAAGACAAGGAAAACAATCTTTTCTACGGTTCAGAAAGCCAGCTCTGTCCTGGGCTGCATCAAAAGAAGCATGGCCAGCAGGTCTAGGGAGGCGACTGTTGCCCTCTGCTCCACTCGCATGAGGCCCCATGTGCAGTACTGCTTTCAGCTCTGGGGCACCCAGCACAAGGACACAGACCTGTTGGAGCATGTCCAAAGTGGGCAACAAGGATGTTCAGACGGCTGGAGCACACCTCCCACATGGACTGGCTGAGGAAGTGGGGTTATACAGCCTGGAGAAGGCTCTGGGAGCCCTTATAATGGCCTTTCAGTACCTGAAGAGTACTGGAAAGCTGAAGAGGGAATTTTTACAAGCACGTGTAGTGATAGGACAAGGGGTAATGGCTTTAAACTAAAAGAGGATAGGTTTAGATTAGATACAAGCAACCAATTCCTTACTATGAGGGTGGCAAGGCACTAGAATAGGTTACCCACAGAAGCTGCAGACGCCCCATCCCTGGAGGTGTTCAAGGCCAGGTTAGATGGGGCTTTGGGCAGCCAGATCTAGTGGGAGGCATTCCTGCCCACGGGAAGTGGGGTGGAACCAGATGGTCTTTAAGGCTCTTTCCAAAATAAACCATTATATGAGTCTGATTCTGCCTGGAACCTCAAAGTTCCAGGTTCCAAAGTTAGTATGAGTTACATTAATTCAGCAATACTGTAGCCTCTGTGTAGCTCACATGATTCAACTGGAATTAAATTGAATACTTCCATGTCTCATTCAAATGTATAGTTAATTCTTTTCATAACACCTAGCTTACACACCGTGTTTATAAAAGAGTCTGTCTTAAAAAGTATTTTGGAAAAATTATTAAAAGTACATCAAATTAAGGCTTGCAACATATCTTATGATATTTGATCATAAGTAAGCTTGAAACTTTTCTACATTTCAAAGCACCAATTTGGATGGTTTTCTTCTAAAATTTAGTGAAAACCTTTAATTCCTGCATGCACATGCAAAGCTGAACATCACAGTCGTGATCTGTGCTTGCAGTGCTACTTTTTTTTTTTTTTTAAACAGAAAAAAAGTTGTCATTTCCAATTCATTTCTGGAAAGCGCCTTGAAAGCAGGTTTAAAAAAGCCCAGCTTCCCCCTGCTTTGGCCTCCAACCCCACGAGCTCCGCGGCTGCCGCCGGCTGAAGGCACAGCAGGGCCTCTACCCGCCCACCTCTGCCCCCCCGGCTTCTACGGCCCCCACATACGGGAGAGCCTGCGGGGCACGCAAGCGGGCATCCTCTCGGGTGCCGCCGTCCTCCTTCACCCCTTGGTCGAGGATCAGGGAAAAAAGGCCGAAACCAGCCCGCCCTGCGAGGAGCAAAGGCTGCAAGAGCAGCGGCTGCGCAACGCGAAGCAGCGCAGGATGGCGGACCTACTCGGCTCCGCTCTCCCCGCCCGGCTGCCGCTCCGCCCCCTCTCACCGCTCCGGCCAGGCCGCGGGGCGGAGCTGCCGGGAGCGGTGCTGGGGGTGCCCGCGCCCTCCGTGCGGTGGGCTGGCATCGAGGGGCGCCGGGGGTCTCCGGGAACCCCGATCTCGGGGTTCTGCTTCCGTCTCTCCCTGCCCCGCTGCTCGGGGCCGGGGCGGCGCAGCTCGGCCCCCCCGCGCCGGCAGCCGCGCCGTTAGGCGGTGCGAGACATGAAGCTGACCAAAGCCCAGTACGATGAAATAGCCCAGTTCCTGGGGCACGTGCAGCCCACCCGGCAAAGCCTGAGGAAGCTGAAGGAGAAGTTCCCTAGGTAAGTGCTTCCTGGCCCCGGCGCTACTGCCGGCGCAGGGCGGGCAGCTCGGCCCGGCGGCGGCCTGCGGGCGAGCTCGGGGCCGCGCTGCCAGCTCCAACCCGAGCCGCTGCCTCCAGTTCCAAGCTTCGCACAGTGCACAAACACTTGAACACGCACAAGTTTGTCGACAGCAACATGCAGTTCGCTGAAGCTGCTGCTCTCGGAGCAGGGTACTTGCTGCTCTCTGTGACCCGAGGAGTTAGGCACAAAGTCAAGTGTGCTTTTTCCTCTGCTGCCCCTTCACCTCTAAGCAGTCTGAGCGCTTATCAGGGTACATCCTGATACATGGCTGAGGCTGTGTGGCTCGGGGCCTTGCCTCTGCGGGTGAGACTGATGGTGGAATCCAGCCTGGGATGACACTTCCTGCATGGTGTGTGGAAGTGGGGCTTTCAGACCTGTGGCTTCTCACTCCATGTTGTGCCTTAGCTACTTAGGTGTGAGCATACATCTGCTTTCTCATCTGAACTGCCTCCAGGATTGTCAAAGACACTTGTAGGCTGCTATGGAAAGTTGTACATACAGGATGTGCTTCATGCACTGATCTTCATTTCTAAAATTTGCTTACTCCCAGTGTTAATAGCGTTGTAAAGGGCATGTTGCAAGGATTTTGGTTTTTTTCCAGCTTTTCAAGAAGGGTTACTAATGGCAGATAGAATAGAATTGGATAGGAATCCAGACTGATTTCTGCTGGGAAAGGAGCAGCGTTATCTTTAAAATGCGTAAGTGATAATACAGAACACTGCAGTTTCTTAGGTGGTCTGCTTATCCTGGTGAGAGATGGAGATACATAAAACAAAAAAGCATTCCTATGCTTCCTGAGTGAGCTTTGCTAGTCTTAGAACAAGTGTGACCGGGGAAACTGTCTGAAGCTGTGTGTACCGTACGGTAAGTGGATGAAGAGCCAGCACTAACTTAGGCTTTTAAAGTGTCCAATGAAATCTTTTCCTCTTTCAGAGAAGTAATGTAGTTAAAAATCAAGCTGAGGCAATGGCCCTGTATAGAGAAGAATTGATGATAAAGCAAAGTGGTTGGTTCATTGAGCACATTGAGTTGCATTGCTGGGAGCCCAGCTCAGCTTGCATAGTGCTGCTGCAACTTGGAAAATCACTTAACTGCAGCAGTATTTGCCTAAGGAGCTTACAGTTGGCTTTTTCACTTTGGTGCTAATGAAATTAGAAGAGAGGGTTTGTGTCTATATGTGTGTGTATACAGGCATATACACTTAGAATATTCTCTTTTTCTAGATTCATTTTAAAACCATCTTGAAAGAAGGTTAGAATTTGGGGCGATTTGCTAGTCAGTTGCTGTGTGTAGGAGCCTGCTTCCAAGATCCACAGATACATGAATGTCTCTTATAAGGACAATAAGTTTGTCAGAAAGCTACCAGGCCTTTCTGCTGATACCTTTTTCTGCCTGGTTCATTCCTTTGATGCTGCAAAAGACCCATTGATTGACTCCTCAGTCTCAGAACTTGGTTACTCTTGAAGAACTAAGTCCTAAGAACAGAATATGGAGTTACAGCAGGAAAAAATAATAGGTCTTTTTTTTCGTTTTTTTCCTAAAACAGCTGGGTTTAAGGTGTGGCAAATGCTGTAAAATAGAAGTTAGCAATAGTAGTTTCTTCCACGATTTTCTGGCTTGCCATACTGTCATCCACATTAGGCAATCAGAATATCTTCTGAATTCTGCTTGTAGGCCTCTCTTGAAGTTTGTTTGTCCATCTTAAGAGAAGGCTAAAATCTTCATCTGGATGCAGGATTCCATCTCATCTACTTTTTTATTGATTGAATTGATACCTTTTTAACATGTCTGTCTGAAGTATACTTTGGGGAAGTCACAGTTTCCTTCTTCTGAGTGTCTCATTTCTGGGAACAGTTCAGCAAGTTATGTTTATTTGTTGTCTTTTTGTTTCTTTCTCATAGCAGAACAGGTGCCAAAAGCCCTCAGAGAAAAAGTTCTGCTTTTTTGGAGGCTTTTTCAATGATCTTTTTGATAACTGTGGAGTTATTTTTTTCCACATTAGATTTCTTACGATCTAGAAACTGTGTGATTCTCTTCGGGGATTAGGAGTAGTTGGAATTTTGCTAGCTTTTTCTTTTTTTCAAAATAAAACCCTGACTTTCTGATTCAGTCTTTTTAAGAAAATATTCCAGAATCTGTCATGACACTTGCAGTGGTTTGGAGGTGTCCATAACCAGTTTATCTATTACATGGTAATGGTTGCTGATTCAAACTAGAAAGTACATCAAGAAAAGATGCTTTCACCTTGCATTTTCAATCTTTCCATTCTCTGGGAAGGAGCAGTATTACACTGATAATGCAATACATAAATTGTCAGTTTTCAGGTATTCGTGGTTCCTACTGCCTCATTAGATCTTGACAGTCTTTGGATTTCTGCATTAATGTGCTCAGGCTTTTCTTCTAATACTCCTTGTACTCCCAATACTAGTTGTTCCCTTGTCTGTTATGTTTCTTGAAGACTCACTCTTCACTCTCTCTTTTTGTATGAGGCCAGAGTATATTTCATATTTTGTAATGGGTCACCTTTGGTTCTGCAATTCATCCCTAAGAGTCATTTGTAATTTCCACAAAATTATTGACACAATTTAGTGCATACGAGTATGCTGTGTGGTGGCTACTAACAAGACCTGTGAATCTGTAAGTAGCTTCATAATGTTCTTCATATTGTTTTGTTGTTTTGGTTTTTTGTTTGTTTGTTTACAAACCTGTAACATTATAGACAACACAGATTTAGTGTAGTTTTCAAAGTAGAAACTCTGGAATCAAATTCCTGTTCTTTTTCTGCTACTGATTCACCTGTATTCCATACCTGTCAATTATTGTTCTATTTATTTGTTTTTAAGGTATTGGTTACATGCTTAGCAGTTGTCTTTCAACTTTAGCATTCATATTTATGTTCAATATCTTCATTTGTAACAGCAGGGTTTGGGGATGATATGATGATTATCAAAATGGAATTTTGACTGCTAAGCACAACAAATCTCTGCTAGTATTGGATGCACTTCCTTTGAGCTTCTTAACATACGAGGAGTGGCTGAGGGAACTGAGAACGTTCAGTCTGTAGAAGAGAAGGCTCAGGGGAGACCTTATCACTGTCTACAACTACCTGAAAGGAAGTTGTGAGGGGGGGGGGGGGGGTTTGCCTCTTCTCCCCCATAACTGATGATAGGATGAGAGGGGATGGCCTCAAGTTATGCCACAGGAGGTTCAGGGTGGATATTAGGAAAAACATCTCAGAAAGAGTGGTTAGGGCGCTGAAACAGGCTACCCAGGGAGGTGGTGGAGTCACCATCCTTGGAGGTGTTCAAGAAATGTCTAGATATGGTACTTAGGGACATGGTTTAGGGGGCAGTATTGGTGGTAGGTGAACGGTTGGACTAGATGATCTTGGAGGTCTTTTGCAACCTTACTGGTTCTGTGATTCTGTATATAGCACTGGAATGCTATTTCTGCATGCTGTGTGTTGCACTTCTCTGGAAAGTACCTAATTTCCTATCTTGTTTTTCACCTGTGATTCATACACAAACTGATACTCTAGTTCTTGAGTGTAGCTGTTTCCAAAAGAAAACAAACAAACAAACCTGTTCTGAATATGGCAGAATGAGTAGTTTCTCTTTGAAAACTTCTTGTGAAGTTCTTGCCAATAGAATGTGATTGTCAAATAACTGGACTCTACTCAAATCTTCACCTCGTATAATGTTTTGCTTTTCTTCTTGATAACCAATTCTAATGGAAGTTTGCAGTTTTCTCGATAGAATCTGCCAAGATTTCAAAAGGCATGAGGTTTGCTGTTTCCTACACTGTGTTGTGTCTGATTTAGGGATTCTAGGAACTTTTGGGCAGTGCAGGTTGACTTGATAGTCTTGCATCTTTTAGAGATCCCCAAAGCCTTACTTCCGAGTTTTCACATTGAACTGTTGTGATACATAGTTCAGCTAGAAGTGCTGTATTCTTCCATACCACAGTTTGTGCAGTCTGTATTGTTTCCCCTCCTTACTTAATTGTAAGTTGTTGAACAAACAGTGCGTCTAGCCTGGCTTTTCAGTACCTCTACTTTTGTCCCTGTAAAAGCATTCTTTTTTGAGCCCTTTTGAGTGCAAACTTTGTTTATAGGTAGTTTCAAGGTCTTAGGATTTCGAAGTATTAGAATTTATAGCAGCTGCTCTGTGCAGGTCTTCACTCGCTACCTTTTCATCTGTGCATCTATGTAAAGAAGTACTGTTCTGTTTGTGCCCCATCTGTAAAAGCTTCTTTCTCAGTGATAAGTGTGGGCTTTTCTGACAGCAGAAAGGTGAGAAGCTTACCAGTAAGCAAATGAAGAAAGGAATACACAGGTTAACAGTGGAACAGTGGGTTCAGGCATTTTTTGAGCACGGATATTTGGTTTTAACACATGTAACTTCACACTAGGCCTCAGGAGTACCCCAGCAAGAGTTTTCATTGAATAATGTGTATGCATGGTAACGTCTCACAGTGTAAATTGGAAAATATATTGTTTATTATTTGCTAAATCTTCATACTGAAACAAAGGCCCTTGAAGAATTTTAAACGTGTGGCATCATTGTTGTTTCTTCTACCAGCAAAACTTCTGATCATTTAAGACTGAGTTAACATTTCTTCTTTCTCTTTCTCCACTGTCATTGTTGCTGCCTCATTTTGTCTTTTAGAGTTATTGATGGATAAGTGTGTTTTTTCTTCTTCCAGACAGTTTTACTTACAAGGAAGTATTTTATTTTCATGAATAATTTCATTTCCTCCTGCCTGCTGCTGCTTATATTATCAAGCAGTCCTGGTAAGCCCATAATGGTTGTGGTGTGGAAAAAGAAGGTTGTGGCTCTCCTTCATCTGCCCCTTTTTTTCTCTTCCTTTTCTTCTATTTCTGGATCTGGGGCGTGCTGCTAGTGGAGCCTGGAGACTGCATCAAGGTAGAATGAGAATTCTCTGTCCTCTGCTCTGATGTTCATTGAGGCTGCTGTTCCAGGAGGGGGGGACTGGCAGTGAGCTTGAGAGCAGTGGCAGCTGGCTGTCAAGGTGGCTCTTGGAGCTCTGTGCTCAGGATTCAAGCCCAGCTACGTTGGACAGAGAAATCTTACCTATGGGCTCCCAATCTGCTGGTGTGTGAGAAATCAGTTACACTCTCTTCTACCTGGAAAGGCTTTCATCACAGAAAAACAGGCAGAATTCTGCTGTTTCTTGGTTACCTCTCCTCTTCTGAATAGTTGGTAAAATATTTAGGTAAGCAAATGAGCTGTCTTCAGTCTCCAAGCATTTTATCTAGGTGTTCTTATTTAGAAAGTTGCTGTTGTGCCCTGAAGGTATAGAAACTTTTATTTCTTAAAATTAAAGCATAGTTTAAGCTCCCTCTGCTTTTCTGTATTCTCACTACTTAACAATGAAAAATTAATGCTCTGCCTACATAAACCACCTCTTTGATTTCAGTAGACCAGCTCATGAAGAAGAAAATAGACCTTAATGGGTGGGAGATGGAGAGACATGGAGGGAGGCACTAGCTGATCACCCTGTCTATTTTGAAGTAGCACATATTTTGCGCTAATTTATTGTATTTATATGGTCTGGACTGTACAGCTAGAGCAGCTATGAAAACAGTAGAATTTATGAGGTTTTGTATTTCTTTTTTATGTTAAACTTCAGAGTAAACAACATTTTATACTACTGTTTGGATTTGTCTGTTGTATGTATGAAAAATCTAACATAATTTAACATTTGTTATGTTCTTGAAGCGTTTAAACTTAAATATAAGCAGATTGATAAAAAGAGATGAGGTGGTGGTTTTGGTTCATTATTTGAAAAACAAATTAACAATATACAAGTTTTCAGAAATGACCTACCATAGAATGTAGCATAATCAAAATACTTTTAGACTTTTTATAAAGTACTATGAATTGATACCATTCCCTTTGGACATAAGTTCTTTGTATTTGTAGCCTTGGTATCAGATCTTGACCTGTATCTACTGCATAGATATTATAGGTGTCTACTGTGAGATATTACAGCTTTGATAAGATGAACCAGAGGCAGTATAGGTTTTCTCTTCACTGTAAAAGCCTCTGAGGACTTGAAACTGTTTGGGTTTGGTGTGTCACGTTAAAAAACTGGTTATGTTTTCGCCCTAAATAGGAAGGAAACTAATTCTCCTCTGTAACACAAAGTGTTGCATCACAGAAATCAGCATTTAGCTTAGAAGAACTTTGTCTTTTCCATTTTTTAGATTAAAAGTAAGATACTTATTTAAAATATAGCTATTAATAGCAGTAGAAGCTCTGAGAGTGGGAAACTGAGTTTTACTCAGTTTTTGGTTTTTCCAGTAGCTATAGACAAGATTTAGAAGGAAAATTCTTACATTGGCATGTGTAAATTCTGGGCCTACAGAATTTCTTTGGAAAGAGGTGAAAAGGATTTTTGGGCAAGTTGTTTGTGTATTATTATTAACTAGAAAGTAGATGACATGCATAAGCACATGGCAGCATGAAGTTATGTTGTATAACATGAATTATGACAACATGAGGGAAGTACTATGTAATTTTCTGTTATAATTTTTACAGTGTTTACAAACATTCCCACATATGTTGTCCATCCTAGCAAAAGACAAAGTTATTTTAAATGTTACTCATGAAATTTTGCTTGAAATGTGCTGCCAAAACTCAGGTTGTACTTTCTGAATACTCGAGTACTGATGACTCTTCTCCCTCTCTCCTAGCCTTTTTTCCCCGCAATATGGGAAGTGTTACCATATGGGCATCCAGTTCTTTTTTTAAAAAAAAAAAAAAAAAAAAATCTCACAGAATAGGACTTAATATACTTGTGAAGTTCATATTGGCTAAGTAAAATGAAGGCCTTTTAGGCCTTGAGGGATTTATGCAAACCACATAGAAGTCTGTTTTATATCCTTTGGAGACTTGATGGTGAAACACAAGGATTGGAGGGAGTCTCTTAAAGCAGACATGGAAATGAGTTCTCTGTGATTAAAAAATGTACTCTGAGTCTGTTGTAGCTGTGTGCTAGGTGCTCTTCTTAATACAGAAGGAAAGAAAGGAAAAGCAGACAACGAGAAAAATGAAAGAGAAAACAGGAAAAGAGAGAAGAGCAAAAAAGAAAAAACAGGAAAGGGCTGGGAGAAAGTGAAAGAGGAGAGAGAAAATAGAGAAGAGAAAGAAAAAACAAAAGGAAAAGAAAATTATGAGGAAAAGCAAGATCAGGCAAGGATAGAAAGAGGGAGAAAAAAAATCCTATGTCAAAGGTGCAAGGCTTGCTTTGGTCACAGTGTATGTTACTGTGTTGCTCCATAAAGTTTAATTTGGTTGTGCTTTTTGCCACTTTACAAATTATATGGTAGTGAAAATCAGCAGTAGAATAGGAATGTAAATCCTGTAACACTGTTGTTTCTAAGTATTTCATTTTAAAGCGAGCTGGATATCATCAGGTAGACCAACAGATGTCTATAGATTTAAGGGCCAGATTATGGCAGTTGTTAAGTGAGGATGAAGTAGAAGCTTTAACACTGACCATATGTGCATTTTAATTGACTTGTGGGTTTTAGGATACCTTTATGGTCATGTTGCTTATACTATGGACGGTGATGGTAAAAATGGTAATTTTTGATTGTGTTACAGAAACGGTTCCTTACTGTCTCATTCTTCTGAAGTCTGCAGACAAGTCTGGGGTAGAGTTTTATGAACAGGGGGGATTTGTACATCAGAGAGAAAAATATTTTATTCATGTGTTGGTTTTTGGACAGTCATATTCTGGGCTGTATTACAATGGCACAATAAATTGCTGAATACACTGTCTGCTGAATATGACCTCACCATGAAAAATTTGATGCATTAGAGTAGGAAAGGTTGGAATATATCAACCTTAGCTGACAAGGGACTTTGAATTTCGACCTAACACAGATGACCTTTGTGTGCAATAAAAGTGAGTTTAATCTCCAGGTCAAGGTTGAGGTGAATGATAGGGCAATGTGGATTGGTTTGTACTGGCTGTGGCTGGATCACACCTAGCAAGCAAGGAAATTCAAGGTCTCTGCATTTTAGAGTAACCAAATACTTACAAAGTTTACTCCTGTCTGTTTTGCCGCCGTAGGAAAACGTGCAGTACCTTAAGACAACTAACTCTTCAGCAGGTGTTGGCTGGTTCATTTGAAGCTCAGTGCTTCAGAATAGAAAGCATGAGGTACATATGTTCTGCTTCTATAGATCACTGAATAGGTAAGCTAAACAAAATTTCTCCTCTAGAATGCAGAAGAAAGACTGTCAAGTATATTGCCTTGCTACGAAAAGGGAGAAATCTAGAAGCTTTATTTCTTTGACAGCTAACCTGTCTTTGGAGCGTTGGAAGTTTATTCCTAAGTGGCTTATCCTTTTAGAAGGAACACAGTTAAGAGAGCTCTGATCTGTTTCACTGGGCAAATACAAAGAAAACGAGTCCTTTTGAGCACTCTCTTGCTGTAAAAGGTATTTGATCAAAGAAGCTAAGTTACAAAATGTTTGGGGGGTTGTCTAGGTTACATAATAAAGACGTATAGATGAATTTAAATAAAAGATTGTAGTGTTTTATAGTAGTCACATAATCTGTCTTTTTAGCTGGTGTTCCAGGAGTGCTGTTTTACTAGCGCACTAGTGATACATGCCCTGAATGCTTTACACAGATAAGAGCAGTAGTGGTGGTGCTGGGGGTAGGAGGGAGTTCTCTTTAAATCAGCCAGGAAAAAAAAAGTTTTAGACTAATGGAAAGAACCTGTACTCCTTTAATAGAGCCTGCAAAATATATTCTCCAGGACTGATCAGCTCTGAAGGCTCTGGAGGTTTGATGATTGGAATGGCAGGAAATCACGCTTTCAGGACATAACGAATTGACTAGGCCATCCATCATTTGTTAGCATGCGCTGAAACGCTGGGTTTGTGTGCAGAGGTCTGTGATTTAGTAAATACTTGGGAGATGAATAGAGCTTACACACAAGGGAAGATATTGCTGTCCTTCAGCAGCCTTAGACACAGATCCCTGCTGAGAAGGCCGTCTGACAGCAGCTCATCAGTAACTGGGCCTGTCACAGTCAGTGATGCCCACCAGCCATCCCCAGTATATTAAATGCATTTTTAATATCTGCTTCAGTAGATTTAATGAAGAAAATTTAGTTTCCATACTCTGATCACTGCTTCCTCAAGTGTTTTAAAGCATTGACTGAAGCACTTACAAGAAGGAACTGTGCTGGTACCTGGAGGAATTGATTGAAAATGAAAGTGAAACAGAATGCAACCAGGAGTGTTATTATCCAGTTTCCTTAAAGCAAAACAAAAATGTTTGAGAAAAGCAGTCATCTTCTTAAAAACAATTGACCCTCCTGCAGAAGGACCTTATGCAGCATGCTATACTAGCAGCAGAGATGCAGTGCTGGAAAAGGTGTGTACGTAGTGGTTCTGTTCAGTGTGGCTGGGCTTGCCAAAAGGCATAATTGCATTTCCTAAGCTTTCATAAGTCAGGACTTGGATCAGATCATCATTCTGTCAGGCTTTCAGAGTCCCAAGAAGAGGGTGGATATGAATGCAAGGAATGGAATAAATAACGTTTTCAATAATTCTGCAAGCTACCATAGATTTTTTGGTTTGGGGATTTTTGCAAAGGATGCAGTTGGTGAAAATCATTGTAGCATTCCGTGATATTATTTAAACTGGTGTAGGGAATAAACGATAAGACACATTGGAGGATAAAACTCCTACTATTCTTATAACTTAGCACACTCACTCAGAGTTACACAATGCCGACATTCTGTTTGAAAGGATTGTAAGGAATTGTTTCTGTAACTTTCTACCAAATGATGTTTTACTATCTATATATAAATAAACTTCATAGCTGTTTGAATTTCCTGGAAACTTTCAGGGAAAAACTCTGTTTAAAAAAAGGCAGATACGTGGGTTTTCATTTTTTAATGAGATTCAATGCTTGTGATATTTACTTCAAGACAGTAAGACAAACAACTCAGTTTTGTTGCAAACAGCCATTTGAAATACTCACTTCTTGAGTTTTTTTCCTCTCAGGAATCCATTCTGTGTTCACAGAAGAGAAAGCAAGTACTGAAAGATACCTATAAATTTGATTCTTGTATGTGTCAAAACAGTAATGTATTAAATGCATATTATTATAAAAATTTAAGACATGTCCTAAACACTTACATTTTTATAACACATGACAATATTAAATAATACATTTTCTTGTTAGCATCTGTTTGCTGTCATTGTTGGCAGAACCTATGATTTATTACTTAAATTAATGACTACAACCATTTTGGTTCTGATGTATGCCCCTAAGCTTATCATACCACTTAATAAAATAACATACATGCTTCCATGAGAATCATTTTTAATTGTTTATTTCTTTAAGCTTCTGGTGAAAATGTCTTTTTGCGATGTGAATGTTTCAGAAGGTTGTATTATACTTCAAATTTGAAGAAATAATGATAAGGATTATTTTCAGTAAGAATGTGGACTACAATAACAGATCATACTAAAACTCTCTTCTAAGACAAGCCTATTAGATAGAGTATTGTTACCAAAAAAACCCAACAGCATTAGAAAAGGTGTGGAAAAACACTGCTCTGTTTTCTTCAGCTGTAGTGATGGTTAAAAGCCTTGTTCATTTGTTTGACTAATTGCTGCCATACAAGTAGATTTCAGACTCCCATTGGCATGCTAAGATTTCACGCTTTATCAGTAGTTTTCAGCTTGTATTTCATGGAGTTCTCATCCCTGGACTTCAAATGAAGAATTCAATGTAAATGAACTTCTTGTAAGCAGGCTTGAATTTGCTGAACAGGAATCTGTACCTCTTGCAGGAAAAGTGTTCTGGTTTGTAAACCCCTTGGGTTGGAAACCCTGTTTTGTCAGCAACTGAAGCATTTTTGTTATCTTATGGTTTCTTTTCTGATGTGTTTTTTAAATTCTGGTGTCTGTAGCGATTTGAATGTGGTAGTGATTTGAATGGAATATGTGATCCTTTCCAGTGCATGTCCTAAGATGCCCGGTAGTCTGATTGATAATGGCAGTCTTATCGTTTTATGCTGGAGATTTGTTGAACTTGAATCCTCTGCTTTATCTTTCTCATCTGAGTAGGATCTGTAAGCAAGTGTTGCTGTCGGTTGAAACTGGTGTAATGGCTTCAGGTCGGGATGTGATGCTGAAGAGGACTTCGAGTGAATGTCCTCTATTTGCAAATCTACATCTAGGGCTGCAGTCCTGGAAATGTTTAATATCTTTGATTCCCAGATAGCTCCAGGAAGCTCCAACACTGAAGAAAAATATCCTAACGTAGCACACATTATTCTTCCACAGAAAGCAGGATATTTTCAAATTTTTCTTTGAGTGAGACCTATGTGATACAAAAGGTAGTAGTTTGTGTAAAGTAGCCTGCCAGAAACTGTTATAAATACAACATAAAAACTATGACCAATATAGAGGTAATATTCATTTCTGTAACTGAAGGGGTTTCTACCTGAATTAACATGAAGGGTCTTTTGAAGTTCCTGATCATTCCTGAGGACTCGGATGGTGATAATGACACCATGTGTTTCTATTTCCTTTTGCGGTTGGCTAGGAGATGGCAGAACTCCATATCAATCCACCACTGATACTGGTGGTATGTGATCCTTTATTGCATTTCTTCTGTGGAAGGCTGGCATATACTGTGAGGCTAGAACTGGTGCAGCGTGCAAAAACTAATAGCCAGAGAATGAGTGTAGTTCCTGATGACAAAATGACTGTTGAACGCTAGCCATTTCCAGCGCCAATATAAATGTGTGTTCTAGATCCAGCTGGCCTTTAGTTTTCAACACAGGTGAGCAATGGGGTCCCTTCCAACCCAGGACATTCTATGATTCTGTGATTCCTAGACAAGCTCATTATCCTGGTTACGCAAAATACAAAAAGATAAATAACACAGAAACTAAATTTCTGCTTCTTACAAAGTTTAAAAATAAAGTTTTGTTTTGAACAGTTGGCGCGTACTCCAACCAGGCCAGGCAAGTTCAGTTCCAAATACAGTGTTTAATGACCTCATTGCATTGAGTTTTCTGACAGAAATATGTTTTTCTTTATCCTATTATTAGAAACAGGAGAGTATAATTATTGACCAAAAAGAGAAGGCAGACTATATTTTTATCTCATTTGTATTGTGTTCCTTTGACACCAGTGGTCTGAGAGAGAAAAAGAAGATGGTTGTTTACAGGATAAATGCATGGTTTTGGTCTGGTTTTTTTTCTAGCCATATCTGTCTGTTTGGCATGCTCTCAAAGTGTATTCTTTTCAAACAAATCCCATTGGTTCCTCAACAACTACTATCCACAAGGTTTCTGCTTATACTTTTTAATTTACCATTTACACGTGGCCCTCACTACCGACAGGCAATCGTTTTTATATGTGATTGTTTTTGTGGCTTTGAGGTTTCTGGATAGAGATTTTGTCCATTTATCTAGTCATATTTGCCTGCAGTTGTAAGATTTCCAGTGTCAATAATTCAAAAATACTATTCAAATGTTTCAGCTGCTTTGAGAAATTAATATATTTCTATGTAGGCTGTTTCGGGAGGGTCAACATTAATTACATGACAGTCATTTGCTTTAATTTATTTTGTAATTCTTAGCTTTTTAGTTTCTTCACCAAGGGTAATATATCAATGGAACTTTGCATTAGTGGATCAGGATGTATACTGAAATCACCGATTGAAATCATTAAAATATGCAGTGGAAAGCAACATGCCTAGTTTAATGTGCTTCTGAATATTAAATGCAAGTAAAATGGTATATAGACATGGAGTCATTTGTTATATTTTAGTATGTGAAGCAATAGCTGTGTAAACCTTAACCTCGTAATTTTGCAAGTTCCACTTTATCATGTAGCTGTAAAAGGTAATCAAAATAAATCATAGAATATGAAGAAATATTTTCTAGGGCTTTCTGTATGCTTTCAAAAGTGGAGCTTGATCCATGAAATTTTAGTAAGCATATTAAATAATACAATATGATGTGCAACGTGTCAGGTCTGATAAATTATTTTGTATAGGACATTTATACAACATATGGTGAGCTGCTATGTGAACAGCTTAATGACTAAATTATGTTAATCTTTCTTGCCATATTTACTTTTCATTTAAAAAAATGGTGTTTTCAATTTCTGATTTTACTTTTTTGATCATGGGCAGAGATAAGAAAGGTGTAGGTCATCTCTGAGAAGCTGTGACAGTGATCCGAGGTTCCTCAGCTGTGCAGTGTACATAACACAGATGTTGGGAGAGTCATCTGTCAGCTATGCCTCTCCTATGGAGTTAGAGTTCTAGGGGGAAAAGAATTCGACACAGTGCTGTCACTGTTACATTTTCACAATAGAAGAGCATGCAAATATTCAACCTCCTGCTTAGCAGTAGTGCCCTGTCTAATGTCTGTGCTGGTTAGAATAAAAAAATAGTGGGTGCATCTAGGGCTCATAGATCTGACAAAGGTCATGCTATGCTGGGCATTTGAATTGGAAATTGTCTGGACTTAGATTTTATAAAGCTCCCACTGTTGTCGGGGAAAATTTCAGCAGGGTTTTGTCCCTAGAGAGGCCTCTTAGGCCCTTTTCTGTCCTATGAATGAATTTAGATGTGAGGGTTTCTCTTGCCTTAAAACTGTTAAGTTCATTTTGCATACATCCCCAGAGAGAAAAACTGGCAGATGCTTTTGTCTTGGAAGTGTTTAAAAGAAAACTGCAGAACAGGAACAAGGGAGAGAAGGGGCCCTGTGTGGAGTCCCAGAACATTTTGGAAATGGCCAATATGCAGTTTTCATCAGTACTAAGGCGGGGCGCAATATGGTGCCTGTAGCTCACTGGGGAATATGAATGTTGATTAAGCATACTCCCAGGCTTTGAAATCCTGAAAGCAGTGTCAGAATAATGGATGTTGAGCAAATGTCAAGCATTTGTTAATTTCTCTGTTATTTGGAGTTTATCTACCATGATCAATCAAATAAACTAGTGCTTCTCTGTTGTGGCATGTGTCATTGATATGGTGATTAGATGGCTAGAGAGGCCTTCTGCCTTTTTTTTTTTTTTTGCCTTTTTTTTTCTGTTACAGGTAACAGATTACGTATGAACAGCCGTAACTTTAAGTTAAAGATTTGTTTGTGGTTGGTTTAGTAGGAAGTGGTGCATTAACAAAATAATTTAGGGTACTGAGAGAAAATAGTATTTGCATATCTTCTGTGCTGAAAATTAAATTCCATTTTTTCTGTTCTTGGCCTTAAAGCTTTACTGTTGTGGGAAAGGAGAAATTGCTTCTAAGTGAAAGTTGATCGAAGAAACTTACTTAAAATGAGAAGTTTGAAAACAAAAGGTAGCCACCCCAAATTAGTATAGTTCTGTAGGTTAGCCTTCTTCTTCCCTCTAAATCTCTTGATTTTTATAATATGGGTCTCCACATAGGTCTGTTTGACTGGGAAACATTCAGTTGCCCTTCAGTTAAAAGCGGAGAGGATGACTCTAAATTTTTTATAAGAACGTGCACACTTTTATGAGAGTATGTCAGATAAGTTGTTAGTTACTGACTAACATGCAGAAATGTAAATGGTTCAATGTGGTGTATTTTTTTTTCTTCCAGCTTCTCAATTGAGATTGTCTTCTGGTATCCTAGTTCTGCTAATTTGCCATTCTTAGGAGTTAAGTAACATACAAAGACCTGAGAGTTAAATGTGGAGAGCAAATTAAAAAAAAAATCTGAAGGAGAGAAAGGCACTGTGGTATTTGCTGCTTTACTATAATGTGTTAAGACTTCAAAATTGGAGAGGATAGATTTGAGATGTTTTGTTTGAGCCCTTTTTGAAAGCTGCTCGAAGGATGTTAATTGTCAAATTTCACTGAGTTGTAGTGAAGTTTACTTACCCTCTTCTCATGAACTTTTTTTGTCAATTTTTTTTCCCAAGTCTAGTCCTTATGTGCTTTAATGTAAAGACAGCACTGTATATTTTTATTACGTTTTTGACAACTCCCAGAAATTTAAGAAGTGTCAGTGAGTCATGCCATATGACTTGATGCATGTTGAGGTCATATTCAGTTTATTTTAACATAGAGCAAATGTTTGATGTTGAACTAGTTTTCCTCCTTCGTTGGTTTCCACATTATTTATTTACTAAGGCCTTTGGACCCCTTCCACTAAGACCAGTCAATTTTTGATGGTTAATGAAGGTGATTCTATGCCATGACTGTTTACATCAACGATGACTCCATTTAGCTAGTGCATGGAATCAGACTTGTCTCAGCCTTTGCTGCAACAACGCAGGAAACAAAGCTGGGTCATTGTGTCCATTTTCAGAGCAGCACAAAGAACACCAAAAAGAATCAAGGAAAGTATGCAAAGGGAAAGGAAAATTCTATTAGTAAGAGTGGAAATCAAGGCTAGAGGAGCTTTAGGATAGGGCAATATGAAATTGTGAGCACCTCTTGTGAACTGTTCTCCTGTCGTCTGCCAGTGAGTGCATTTGTCACACTTCTAGATAGGCAGTTTAAAAAAAGAACTCTGGAAGTCTGCTTGTAAAAAGGAACGTCTGGATTTCCTTCTTAGTGCATTCTGCCATGTTTCCACTGTTTAAATTAGTTTGTTTCCTCTGTGTAAGCTATTCCCTCTAGTAAGCTTTACCTGAGAAGTGTAAGACTTCAGTCTTGGAAAGACTGGAAGTAGACCTTGTAAATATGTGCATGTATGATACACTGCCATATAGATATGACAAAGTAGTGCACTGTCAGTTAAGTAGATAGACAACAATTATTCTGTGTTTTTATTGTATTAGTATTGCGAGTAACTTTTAAATTATAAACTTTAATACACTGTGTAGAGTTTAAGACTAAAACTCTCTGTGGACTAGCTGTAAATGGGTTTATTTCTTGCCTTAAATCAGTATCATTTCCCAAAATGAAATTTGCTTAAAATTACACTTCTGTACAATCCATGCTTGATAGAGATAGAATTCTTTAAATCATATCCTGCATGGGAAACTACAATGAGATCCTCATTTGTTTAAGGAATTAACCATTTTTTATTGATTTACTGGAAGCTTTTTTGACTTAAGGTGTTCAGTTTTGCCCTGGAGATAGCTGTGCAACAGTATGTGTGCTTGACATGTAATGCATGCAAATGCTAAATACAGTAGCAGCATGAGGCAAGTGTCATTAACAGTAATTTATGTAATGAAAGCCACCTGGCTGTCTTCGTAATTAATTGCTTGTAAATAATAAATTTAAATATAATTTATAGTTTTCTAAATTTGATTATATATTTTTAGGAGCAAATTGTTTAAGGGTGTTTGGGGATTTATTTAGTTTCAAATTGGCACAGATATGCTTTTTACATACAGGCTAATTTATTAACATAAAATGAACAGTCTAATTAGCTTCAAATTGCCATTTACTAATAAAAATAGTTTTCTAAAATTAAACACTTAGGTTTGGAAACAATGTAAGTTTGAAGTAAAAAGTATAAAGTGGAATATTTTTCTCCTTCTTCCACGAATCAGAAAATTTAAGCAAATTTAAACTTCTCAATTCTGCAGTCTGATTCTGATTTCTCCCCAGGGGAGAAGGGAAGTAGCATGACAGAGTTATCTAAACAAAATAAAAAAGGTGAACACAAAACAAATATAGCAAATACTTCTTCCCAGTGATATTCTACTAGGTGTGAATGCTATTTCAACATAGAGACCTTGGCCGTATGTAGTGGGCAGATACAAAAGATGAGGGAGTGTCTGACTGTGTTTGAAAATTGAACATTACAAAGGGTTTTTTTTTAATATTTTTGTGGAAGAGAGTTGAAACATTAATGAAAGAATATTTGCTGGTTAAATTCTACCGTCTCTGCCTTAACTGCTTGTTGAAGTTCATTGTTGTTGTAGCTAGGTGCTTGTTTCTTTGCACAACTTTCACCAGGTAACAACAACTTTTGTGTATTTTTATCTAATAGAGCAGCATTTGGATTGTGGGACAAAGTGGAAGAGTTCAAACTTGAAAACATGTTTTCTGTATAACTTTTAACTAACTGAAGTAAATTAGGTATGGATGATGTACATTGAAATACAACCAAGGAATATGCTAAGGTTTTGCTTTTATCTTCTATTCTTTTACATGCCTCTATGCCTTTGCTCTGGGGATGTGTTCACTCATTCTTTCCCGGATATTATGTTCTTGCGAAGTTGAGAACATGGAGGTAGCAAATCATCTGCTGATGTGGTAGTGTTAGTGTCAGATTTTGCAGGCTTTTTTGTTGTCGTTGTGGTCTATTTTCTGAATTTATTTGTGAGAAATTGTATTGGTAGAGTTAAAAAGAGAATTTTAGAGAATATCAGGAGAATGAAATGAGAAGGACAAGTATTAAGATTATCAAGATGAAGGTGGGAGGCAAACTCTATTTGACTCCTCCTATCAGTTTCTTTTCTCAATGGACTCCCTGACAATATGATCAAAGGGTACCAGAGAGGTTCTGATACGTGTAAGTTGAAAAGGTTTGAAAGTCACTGAAGTTTTATGTCAGAATATTTTTTTAATATTTGTCTAAGTTTTCATTTTTAGCATTGACGTATTTTTTTAAGGCTGTGTTGTGAATATTCTTTGTACAACAGTATCTGACTCCGTTTGAAAATTGAACATTACAAAGTTTTTTTGTTTTTTTTTTTTATTCTTATGGAAGAGAGTTTACTTGGAACATTAATGAAACAGTATTTGCTTACAAGGGTCTTTGTGTGGGTTTGGCATTTTGATAGGTTTCAAACAGCAGTGTAATTTTAATTCTGGAAAGAAAAATATATCAGAACAGTATTTCAGGCAAATTATTATTTACTTGTGTACTAAGATTAGACCAAAAAGTAGTTTCTTTTCAACTGGAAAAAGCACTCTACTATTCCTGTGTTTTCAGAGTTCCATCTTTAACCCTGAAGTGTTCTGCTGCTTATCCATTCTTGAAGTGTCCTGTTGTTCTTCTCACCATGGTGTGAAGTGATTGGAAAATAACAAGTTTTTTCTGATTTTTTCACTCTGGGCAGGCTTGATCAGAAATACTTTGTAACAATTAGGATATTGCTTATTTGGAGTTACACTTGCATTACTGCTGCCAAAAGTAAGGCCTTTTTGTATCTGTAAAAGGAGGTAGAATGTATTTCTGCAGAGAGTGAGCATTATTTTGTGATCTTTGCCTGTATTTATAATTTGTGTTTACCTTTGCATTTTATTTTTTTGACATCTGATACAAATTGTTGTCTGCAGTTGTTTTAAAATATATTGGCCGTTAGACACCAAAAAATGAGGTGTCTACAGGAAGAATTGGTGCCCTGTTCTTAAAGGAACTTCTAAGTCTTTCCAAATGAAAAATCATTCAAACAGTATCTAATGCTGGCAATTTTCCTCTGTCTGCTGCTAGAACTTATTGGCCAACTAGGTCAGACATTATTAAAGTTCAAGTGGCCCAGTGGGAAAAGTAATGGCCTTATGCTACTATGAATTTTAAATGCTGCCATTTCTATGTATTGCACCATCATCTGTTCTTGCACATCACTAAATTGCATAGAAGTTGTGAGACCAACCAATGTCAAGGTCATAGAAGTGATGACTCTTCTCAAGTAGCCTTCTTGGAGCTTTGTCATACAGTTATTCTCATAACCCTGGCTATATGCAGCAAAGTTGTATGTATGTGCCTGCGTTTAACCTTTTCTATTGTTATTGCATAGTGTGAACCTGCAATGCAGGAAGTCTTTTTCCTGCAATACAGGAAGACTCCTTATTTTACTTTTAAACCTACCAAAGGTACAAAATCAAGTTTGATGCAAAGACACTTTTTAGTAAGTGATTCGTATTTACATCTTTTGAGTTGAACTGTTGTACAGTTTAACGACCTGGCTGTTGCTGAATTTCAAAATTGATTAGTGCTATAGTTCTGCAAATGAGCTTTAATCTTGTCTTGATTTTAAATTGATATCATTAAGTCTGAAATGAGCATGTCAGCCCTTCCGCAGGTACTTCTTTTTATCTATATGTTTATTGAATTTTTACGGTACTAATATATTTGTAATGGAGTATTTCCATAACAACATAGTAGTGGTTTTGTGGTTACTAAAGTACTGGTGTAACATTGGAAGATACCTGCTTTACAGAAATTACAGTGTTGTAACTGAAGACCTCCTTACTTTTATGTGACTTAGTTACTCCAGTTCAAATTCATATATTGTTTTAGACACATATGGACACGTATTGACACACAGATATATATACATACTTACATAGACATATATATTGATTTAGCTTATATTAGTCATTTGCTGACTTCAATAAATCAATGCTAGGTTTGTGAATGATAAAGTACAAATGTGTACAGAGGCAATAATTTACTTTTTGAGAACTTTCATTCAGTGAAGTGGCCACAACCATATTAAGCCTTTAGGAAAGTTTTTAATATTTAAAGCTGCAGAGAGATGTTAAAACCGTAACTTTATGCTAGCAGTCAGTGACTTTCCCTCCCTCCGTGTCTTGCAGTGCTTAGATATATATATATGAGTGTAGCAGTCTCGAGTTTTGTAAGCTATTGTTATTCCTGAGCATTACGAGATCCTCACATGGAACTATTCAGACTGTTAAGAAGCTTTTTTCCCATCCTGGCACTTGGAAGAAATTCTGATAATTCACTAGTTGTCACCTTCATTCACATAGGAAATTCACTATCAAGCTGGTTTTAGTTGATTTACAGACGTAACTTCAGTGCTTGTTAGCCTACATCCTGAAGTTCTGGGAAGTCATGGAGGCTTTACTCACCTCTGTATGTGTTACACATTTGAACCAGTGCTGCTAGATCTCTTCAAAATAGTTATTGACAGAATTTTTAGTAAATCGGGGGTGGACGGGTTAGCATGTGATGAGCAGTATGCAAATATAGCTTTCTTTAGGAGTCCCTGTTGGAAAGAGTTTGCGGTACGGAAGATGAAAATTAAAGAGTTCAGCTTAGTTTCATGTCTTTGATGGTGTAACTGGAAAAATTCATTTCAGATACATTCTGGAATTTTGAGATAGCTGTGAGAATTCCCCTTCCACTCCCAGCCATTTAAATTTGTCAAAATTATCTATTTCTTTCCTCACATAAATTCTTAGTTAATCACGGCAGCATCACATAAGTCTAGCCCTATTATGTTTTAAAGATCAATATCACATTAGTAAAAACCTGAAGATGAACTGATCCAATTAAAATCTTTTGGTCCTTACTAGCTCCTTCTTGGCTATAAGTTTTCCATCAGCTGTACTTATGAAACACTGATCTGTCTGTGCTAGCATGTTATTTGTAAGTAGTTTATACTCACTGCAGCTCTGCAAACAGAATATTCTGTAAAACTCTCCAGGGATGATAGCACTCTTCCTCTACCAGATTATGGGATTCATTAGAAGAGAATGGTCTGAATTTTATTCTTACAATTTAAATGATCAAAAGTGATATTGTTTTTCCAGCACGAGACTTGCAATCGTCTTTTTAGCTTAATTTATTTCTAGCATGTTCTGGTCTGACTTGGACGTCTCATTCTAAATGTGGATGGAATTTGATATCTGTAATCCTTTTTAATATGAAAAGCAAATTTTTATATCTTTACATCATTTGGAACCCAAAAATGACTTTTCAGTATCTTTAAAGAGTTACCTCCTTAAACCAATACATGAGCGTTTTGTAGTGCTGGGTAGATTTTAGATTTCACAGTGTTTTCTGCATAAATCGAGTTCTGTATTGACAAGAGCACAAACTATACCATGCATTCAGATGGAAGTATGCCACTAACGTCAACACAGTAACAAAAGACAAGTTAGTTCATTAGGAGTGCTGCTGTACAAGAAAAAGAGGATGTTTCAAGAACTTGGCTGGTCGCTTTGAACAGAGTCTTGGAAGTTATAGCCATTAGCATCTGGAATTGCAGAAGGAAAGTTTCCATGAAAGTAGCTGCTACAAAACTTACTGGGCAAGCCTGCTTGTTTTCCTGGAACACACATCAATTTCTTAAACTAAATGGTATTCAAGTGTTGGGGATTTGTTTGTTTGTTTTAGTAAATCAGCAAGTCCATACCTTGGTTCTGCAGTCAGTTCTGGACCAAAGAGCTTGTTCGGCACAAGCAGATCTATATACTCCTAGCCATCAAATAAGCCATAAGACTTGCTCTGAAGTTTATTCTGTAAGAGGCAGTAATGCTACACTGAAATGGTTTTTTGAATAAAACATATTTTAAGTGTTACGTTTATTTTCCTGGATTTCAATTATATTAATTTGTCTGGACTTTTCCAGTTGAAATCCTGTGTAGAAGCTTTAGAGGAAGGATGGAACCCCTAGGCATTTGGCTGCATCTGTAGCAGAAATGATACTCAGATGGTTGAGGTTGGAAAGGACCTCTGGGTCCATCAGACTCAAGCAGTAACACCTGGAGGAGGACCAGGCCCATGTCCAGGCAACTTGTGATGATCTCCAAGGAGGAGACTCCGCAGCCTCTCTGGGAAGCCTGTGCCAGTGCTCAGTCACTCTCACAATTTCCTGATGTTCAGACAAAACCTCCCATGTTTCAGTTTGTGCCCATTAGCTCTTGACTTGTCACTGGGCAACACTGTCACTGTCTCCCTTTGCTTTGTACCATCCCTTCAGGTATTTGCATGCACTGTTGGTTACCCCCTGAAATAAGCTACGTGGCAGTATCTTGAACTGTCAGTATCAGCAACTGTGATCTTTTTGTGCTGTCTTGCAATGTTGATGACTTCTGTCCCCTCTCCAAGTACACTGTACTGTCTTTTTAAGCGCTGCTCAAAACCATGTTTCAGCTTGCTGTCAATGGTATCTTGCAATAGGTCTTCCAGCTGTGTTTTAAGGAGCTACTTCATTTTGCCTGGCAGTTTTCCTTTTGCCAGCTATTCAGCTATTTTCGTAATTTTGCCAATGGTAATGGAATTGTCGGGAGGAAAAAAAAGTGGCAGATGAGTGTTTTTGATATTTAACAGGGGGACAAAGTTAACTAGAAGAAACCTGGAAGCAGCTAGAAGATACAAATCTGCTTTTCTTGGGGAAGAAAGATCTGGTAATATGGCTTGAAGTTCTTGGAATGGCTCTGTTGAAATAATGCTCTGTCACAGTCATGATGTTTTTGTACAGCAACCCAGTATATATCCAACTTGTTCTGTTCTTGGACTGATTTTTAATATTTTTTTTTTTAGTATTTGAGGTGAGTTCTAAATGATCTGAACAGTTGGAAGCACTGGAGAGGCATGTCAGATTAAAATGAAGTAGGTGAAATCAAGGACACCAGGGGAACAACAAATAGAGTGGACAAGAGTCAGGTGTGTGACCAGAGAGATAATGGTCTTAACTCTTTTTGATACATCAATGGATAATTGTGCAGTAAGTAAAGTAATCTTACTGAGAATGGTTTAAAACTACAAAAATCAATGTACAAGTGGGAGAGAACTAAAACCCAGAATCCAGGTAAATGCTGTCCAGTTATGTGTTGTTCTGTTGTTTTATTTCTGAATCTTCTCTCTACATTCATTTCTACCATTAAGACCATGTAAATCTGCCAGATAATAATAGTTACGTGGAGAGCCATTAGGGGGCCATATGTATCCAGCTCATTTATAGCCTGCAGGGTTTTTATTTGTTTGTTTTGTTGTGCTTTTTTTTTTTTCTCCAAATAAATCAGCTTGAAAAACCATAGCTATGTATATGGCCTGTATAAGTATATAAACGTAATTTCTTTGCTTTGTTCAGTTTTTAATGACGACATCTACATGTTGAAGGTTGTCATAATTGGATGATGAACCTTCTGGGAAAGCACTGTGGTGCATCTCTCTTGGCCTCTGTGTCAAGTGATGTATATTTAAGAATATTTAAAATCTTTACTATATTTTCACTTGTTTTTCTGTGGTCCATTAATTTCATACATCTGTATGTTAAATGGTGTATATTATTTGCATCTATTGTATATATCTAGTTTTAACATTCATTCAGTGAGTATTCCAGGTGAGCATTTTCATATATAGAAAACCAGAGATGAAGGCACAGTTTACTGCTGTCACACAGATGTGCAAGGCAGACAAGCCCAAACTACAATGTTACGACAGAGATACTGGAAACACAAGATACAAATAACCCAAACTGATAAGTTCATTGTATAGCATGCATTAATCTAGTTACTTTGTTCCTAACGCTTCAACTGGTTTATTTAGACATAATTTTTTTTTGTGCTGCGTAGACATACCTTCTGTTTTAGCTTGAATAAACCATTTAGTCATTCTGTGCCTCGGTTTTCTCTTTTCAAAAAGGAAGTAAAACTTGCTTATCTCAAATCAGTATCTCTGAGGTGTGAATATTGCAAGGTGAAGTATGGAGAGAATATTTAATGTAAATATGATGTAATACAGGTATTACGTACAGGAAATCTGTCAGAAGTGCAAGACTTCAGACACAGCTGAATATTTGAACTACCTACTTTATGCCTTAGTAGGTAAGCTCGTGAAAGGGAAAATGTTAATTATTCATAGTGCTTTGCTGTACCATAAAACTCGATTTATTGAGACTATAATTTGTTCAAGTTGCATGTAGTAGGAAAATATATCAGAAGTAATTAATTGTATTCAGAATGTGATGAGGTAGATATATCCACAGAGGACAATTGAAAACAGTAGCGGTGTGGTATTGATTGCCTTTCAGGGGGAAAAAAAATCTTGTCCCATTTCTAAATGTTAACAATTCAGAGAGAAAAATTCCCACTTGGGAAGAATGCTTTCCAGGTTGCTTCATTGCCAGGTGTTTGACATTGAGTGGAGCCTTAGATGAATGAAGCTTATGGCAGCTTTTGGAAATGACCGACTCCAGGGAATCTTGGCTTCCTGCTGTGAAAGTTTCTATTTTCAAAGCACATCAGTTTCAGTGGGAATGTTCCAGTGGTCCCATATGCTACTTCTAACAGAGAGAGAAGTTTTTAGCCTGAATATGAGACAGCTACTGAAGAGGTTCCCTTGCCACTAACAAAGTGAATTTCAATATGTTGCCAATGAACAAGCAGTATGTTCCCAACTGCTGATGGAATTTAAGTCCATCAATTATTAATGGAAAATTTGCTTTGTTTTCCTTTGTCTTTTCCCTTTTAGCTCCAGTACCTGCTACTGATAGAACTTTGTGGGTTCTGAGACTGAAAAAGAATCACCCAAACAATATGCTAGTTTGTTTTGAAACTTGCTGTATTTTCCTCCCCTCCTTCATACGCTCTCTCCTTGACCTAGCAGCAGGAAACCTTTGTCTGAGGTGTTCATCTGGAACAACTTTTCCACACTTGTTTTCATGTTCTGTTAGATTACAGGGCAGCAGGCCTACCTTTGAAGCTCCCTTCTCTTTTGTTTCTTTGCAGTGCACTCCAGTAATTAACTTTGTCCTTCTTTTATTTGTTCCAGTCAATCGCAGTCCACTCTGCTGAGCATCTTCTCCCAGGAGTACCAGGTTAGAAGTTTTCTCCTTTGTGAGGGTTGACAGGTGCCTAATTGAATGATGAATGTCCCTTTATTTCTTTGTAATTGAACTGCCAGCTTTCTGATTGGTTTGGAGGATGTTCCCTTTTCCACATCAAGCACCGCCTGAGTCTCAGTGGATGGCTGCCAAGCCTACCCATCCATCTGTCTAATAACATCTAGCCTTTGCTTATTTGGTGGACCTGTAATAAATTATGCTAAACCATTATTATTCTGACAATAATAATTTCCCTGTGTTGCGTGGTTCCATGTGCTAAATGTTTGCTGACTTGCACTGTCAGTGCTGCTTTCCATTGCTGACAGAGATGATGATAAATGACCATTGCCGGAGTGGCAGAAGGCAAGAGAGGCAGAAAATGGAGTCATTTATCATGAGATGACAGGTGTCAGTCAAGTGGCAAGTCTCTATGGAATTACTTTTTGTAGTTTTTCAAATAAGTTGTTTTTAAGCAATGTTCTTCCTGGTTAAAAATGCCAATTGAATTGTAAAACTAGAGTACACCAGACTTAGATGGGATTGAATTGGGGGAAAATTAATACAAAGGTTGAAAGAGAGAACAAGTTTTTCTTTGCCCTCTGCAGCCTTCAGTAAACTTACTTAGATTCAATTATTGTGACCTTATTGGCTTTTACGTATATGGTACATTGCAATACAGTCTGAAGACATTCAGTTCAATTGAACGTCATTTCTGTATAGAATCTAAAAACATAGTTCAGTTTATGTATCAAAGTGTAGCCAAGAGGCATGTGTTTGGACAGTCATGATTTCTGTGTTTTGATCTATGACACATTTGTAGGACTGTTTGTTTTTCTTCTGTTTTTCCAGAAACAAATAAAAAGAACACATGCCAAGCATCACACTGCAGAAGCGGTTGAAACTTACTACAAAAGGTATGACCTCCACACCCCAGTTAAGTGTCATCATAGCTACTAACTGTTATGGCAATTATAAGTAAATAAGCTTATTAGTTTATGAAGAGAATTTTCTATAAATATAAATCAACAATGTGGGATGAGTGTTACAGATCAGATCACCTAAAAGTGTTAATTGGTGACTATACAGGTTTTTTTCAGGCTTTGGTCAGTCTGATCAAGAAGAGTTTTACTTCCTTGGCTTTAAGTCCAGATAAGCAAATATTTTTCATGGTGTATGTGGGAGCGTTCATTATTTACTGCCTTAGTTTGTAATTATGTAATTTCAGTGTCAAGACTAATATTGATGATAAATTCCTTACAGCTAGTGAGTTTCTTCTGTTGCAGTTGCTTATACTTTTAAAAACAGCAGTTGTATTACATTGCCAAAAGTTACATACTAAATCTGTGTATTGCTAGCTTTAATTTTTAGATCACTCCTGTTTTATCAACAGAAGTGTCAGAAATAGCTTTTAAGGGAAAATGAAAACCTTTATGACACTTTACAATATTCTACAATTATATGTATCTTAAGCTAATAAAATGTTTGCTACACCTTACAGTTTGTCTGTTACTTTTATATGCCTTACTTAAAATATCTCAATGACATAATTGGGGCATAACGATAGCTGGTAAAAATATGCAATTAAAATATTACTTTGCAGACTGACATATCTGAAGAGCTTGCATGGCAAGCAAGTTCATACTTGTGATTATAGATGTCTGATATTTATGCTTAATGTTAATCTGTATGAACTAGCAAAACAAACAAAAAGCTTCCATTTGTAAACAATTAACTACTCTCTGTCCTTCTGCAAAATCATATATTTAAAACCTAGGGACAACCTGATTCTATTAGACAATGATTTAGAAAGTCTAGTGTGAACTGTGCTCTTTTGGGGGCTTGATTTTCTTTTTTTAGTAGTAGTATCTTTTGAAAATAGGTACTGGATCAAATTGCACTTTTCCCAGTGTTTATCCTTGTTGAGGAAGAATATTGGTTTAAAATTTCTTTATTTTAATAACCAGATATACATGATACTTTTTAAAATTACTTTTCACAAGTACAATTGTAGTGAAGTGTTTTGTGTTGTTATAACTGTAATAACCCTTTTCTTAGAACACCTACAAATCATTTTAACCCTTATTATTATGATAAGATTACTAGTTTCATTAAATTGAACCTGGAACACAGAACCAGATTTTGCTTTTTGCGAAGCAGTAGTGTTGTTCATGCCAGTAAGGTTGTAGGTATGATTAAGTTTGGCTTACGTAAGATAGGAGGATTTGGTCTTCTGTCCTCTTCTGTACTATCTGAAGTATGATAGCAGTACATGACTGATGCATTATGTATATGGTGGTGGTAGGAAAAATCATTATGCTATCTGTACGTATTTCATGCTGCAAATGTATTAACATGGCTGAATAAAATGCACGTTTTAAAATCAGGTATGTTCTGGTTAATATATAGAAAGCTCATCTCAATCTTGTTTTAGTAGATTTACAGTGGAGCATGTGTTGTAAGCTACAGGGGCAGACTACTTCAGTCAGAAGCCAGCGTGAAATGCTGCAAGCGTAAACACGACAAACATGTCTTCTCCTCTACTCGTTTGTACCATCCATCTTGGAATTGTACAGTCTGTGTGATATGCTCCTTCTTATTCCCTCTCACATACAAATAATTGTGCTTTTCTCTGACTGAAAAAAAAAATCTTGAACGTAGTCATTTCCAGTGGTCCTTGTTGGGAGCAAGCAGAAGCGCTGTTGAGTGGAATAGTTCTTTCTGTTCTGCTGAGACTAGTATAGGCTTAAATTTGGGCCACCACAAAGCCAAGTTATCAGAAGGATGAGGAAACTTTTCAGAACAGTATTGCCACCAGCATGTGAAATCTGTCAGTCCATAATGGAATTGCCAGTAGAATTGGAAATGCATGGCAGAAAACTACTCCATTGTTAGTTTTAGCTTTGGTGTTTGCTCATCAGAATGTTAGTCTCAAGCAAATCTTCCTGGTTAAGTATTTTGTTCATGTACTCTCTTTTTCTTCCCACCATTATAAATTTTCAATTGTTCAGATTTATGTGAGACATCTTATTTTGTGTTTTTACGTAGAATTGAAATAGGTTACAGCAATAAGCTTTTACCATTCCCTTTATTATTAAGCCTTAGAATAACTTGCAAACAAAAAGCCATCATCCTCTGTGAAGAGTTGCATATAAAAGTGTTAAACCCGTTTCACAGAAAGGTAAAATGATAAAAAATAATGATAGTAATAATAACTGTAACTAATGAGCAGAAGAGAGGCTTCTGATGGATAGATAATGACAGAGCTAGAAAGGCTGTGGCCTTCTAATGATGTCAGTAATGATTTGCTATATGAATAAAGATGGATAAACGAGGAGGTTGAGATGTTACTATTGTTCTTTACCAGATGGTTGCAAAGTGGCTTCCAATAGTATAGCTTCTACCAACTCCTGAAAATAAGACTTTCTATCATCTTTTATAGATCCTAAATTCTTTTAATTCTTTTAATATTTCTTCTAATAATCTTCACAATATTAATTTTATTTTTACACTCTGATTTCACTGGAGTAAGTCTTTAATATTTAAAGTATTACCTACTGTTACTCTAGTTGAGAAAATCCGTGATTAAACTTTTGGGTGTGTTTTTTGTGCACGGAAGCAAACTGAATAAGATGTACAGTGATTTGCACCTGCACAGCTGAAGATCACGTGGAACTCAAAATCTTTACTGTGAAAAATAGAGGTTTCTGTTTTGCATCTTTAAATAATACAAGTATAATTTATTTGTAGGGCATTAAGCCAAAATTTTTTTGAATGACTGTTTTCTTGATTTATTGTGTGTGGGTTTTTTTGGTTTTTTTGTTTGTTTGTTTTTTTACCAGTGACTTAAATCAGGTTGTTATATATTGCAGATGAATTGAAAGCTGTGCTGGAGAGTTTGTGATTGTTTAAAATACTTACTAAAATATTTTCCATCAAATACTCTATACTGATGTGTACAGGAATTACCTATCTTTGTCTTGTCTAGGTACCTGAATGGGGTGTTGAAAAATGCAGCTGCCCCTGTGTTGCTGGAGCTGGCCAATGAGGTAGTAATCTTCACTTTTTTCTTTAATCTTCCAGTGTAAAACCTAAGGGGCATATCTATAGTGACTTTACTGAGAAATGTAATTAACCTAAAAAAAAAATGGTTTCCAGGCACTTTAGACATTTTAAATTGTTCCCCAGTCTGTTAGTACTTATAATAATTAGACAAAAAGCCTCATTTATTAATAAATCAGTTAATGTAATTAGTCTCCTGACTTCAAGGAGGATGTGTAAGAAACTGAATTTTTGCTGGAAATTTCAGACAGAGCATAGGTCTTTAATGCACAAATTTTCTGAAAGTTCCAATACTCATTAAATGAAGTTGCATCAGTTAATAACAAATTTTTAATAACAAAAGCTATCTAAGATTTTTTTTTTTAATAGGAAGGGTTAGAACAGTTCATTTTCCTGACTCCTTTTAATTCTGTTCATACAGATTAGAGAATGGCTAATGAAAACTGCTTAATATAAAGCAATTAAGCAGAATAAATTCCTGAGTATAGCCATTTCCTAGAAAAGCTGGTGTATGAAAAGTTCGGGATGGTTGCCATTAAAGTCTGACAAATGAATTGATACTGTTTATTAAGTAGAATGTAAATCTGAGAATCAAGGTATTAAACTCTACTCTCTAACACACTACATCAAAGAAGATGTAAAAAGTTTGAAAGATTGGCGGTGACCCTCAAAAAAAATTGATGAAGTTATCAAACCTCTTAAGTTCTAAAATATTTACATTAATAATAAAAATTGTATTATTATTACAATAATAATAATATTCCATGGAACTGCTTATGCAACCTTCAAAGAGATAGAATGACTTGTATGCTGTTTTTCTGTTGCAGTTTAACAGAAAAAGTAAAAAGGAGGCAGAAAATGAGTGTTTGCATTAAAAATGATACGGTAGTATGAACATTAAGTGTTGCAATAGCAGCAACTTCTACATGTTACATTAGTGAGAAAGAATGGTTTCTCTCTCATGTACATCGCTGTAGCTAGCAAATGAGCGATTACCTATCAATTACTAGAAGGTTTTAATGGTCTGTGAAGTGTCCACGTATCCTGATAGTACAGTTGCATAAAATAAAGGATTTATTTCATACTAGTAGTAATATGTAGCTTTTTCTTTCCTTTTTTTTTTTTTTTTTTAACCATTTCTGGAAAAAACAGGTCTTAAACTATGTTCTGTTCTTACTACATAAAGAAGTATGATCTTATTAAGAATTTAGGTAAACAACTTGATTCATGATATATTGTACCCATATTATTTGGGAACTGTCATCAAAATATTTCAAGCACAAAATAATACGTTACTGGTTCTTTGTATATTTTTCCCCATTGATTTAGAGGTTATGCATATAATTTCTGACTCTAGTGAGCATATCTTTGTTTATATTACACTAATACTCTTTTGCAAGTCAGATCAAAGATTTCTGCAGTTCAGAAATAAGTAAAAATTAAATCTAAGAGGAAAGGAAGATATACAAAGAGCTTATCTGCTTCTGATTTCATAGTAGCAGGTATATAAGAAAGGCAATGCATTTTGTGACTGCTGCCTAATGCGTTAGGGAAATGTGGCAGTAACCAGCACCAGATTACTGCTTCCAAACAATCAAGCTGCCATTTTTATGTGATAGTTAATATTTAAATGACATATTCTTGCATCTGCTGACAATTGATGTAATGGTAATGCTTTATGAGTCAATATATATTTAATCAGTGGAAAAGGTAAAAATTGATGAGAAAAATATAACATAGCTGCATTACAGTGTTTAGCAGCCCTGTTAGGAACTAACAGGGAACAGCTAATAGGAACGGCTCTATACTAGTATTTTTTGGGGTTGGTTATTGAGGGTTCTTTTGAGGATTTGAGAATTTAACTTTTAAATAATTATTTTTAAAAAATTTTCTTTGCCAGCTACTTCATATTGTATTTGTAGTTCAGAAGGACTAAAATAAATCTTATTTCTGTTAGATAATAAAATATATAATAGATAATACTATTCTGATAGAATAATAAAATTAGTCACTGTTCTCTTCATGCAAATATTTTCAAGTGAGATTTGAAGCACTATGAATTTTAGTTACATGCTAAATTCTGACATGAAGCATGATGGCCCTATTTCAAAGAAAGATGGACACATGATTAATATGAAAATTAGGGAGAT
>WBMW01004889.1:105000-115000 GCA_013396635.1 Penelope pileata
GGGCCAGGGGAAGAGAGTGCCTTATATAAGCATAATGAAACCCTATAAACCTAACATAGATTGCAGTTATCTCTGAAAACCTAAAAAGAGAAGTGAAATTGATGTTGTCTTTAAAATAGATAACTTCTGTACTTACAGGCTTAGAATCTTTGTCTGACATTAAATTCCAGGTTATAAAGTAAATTCCAGATTGCAAAATGTTTTTCTAGGTGGGTTCTAATAAATAGTAAATAAAGGGCAATTAATCATTTCCTTCAGTCTGCTGGCTCTACTTCTGTTAATCAAGTCCAGGTTGCTGTTGGTCTTCTCCACTGCCAGAATATGGTGCTGGCTCACATTCAGCTTGTTGCCTAGCCAGGCCCTCAGGTCCTTTTCTGCAGAGCCACCTGGACATGGGCCTGAGCAGCCTGCTCTAGATTGCCCTGCTGGAGCAGGGGCTGGATCAGATGACCTTCAGGTGTCCCTTCCAACCTCAACCATTCAGTGAAGTTGAGCATAAGAGCAGAGCAGTGCAAGCATTCATTGCTTTGATTGAAATATATCCACAATTTACTTGCTGGGTCAAAGCAGAGAGATGGAAGAATTAGAAAACTTGAAAAACAAGCGCTCTGCAGCATTACAAGTTGCCCAGGGAAACTATAATTATTAAATTTTAGACAGTAGGTGTAATAAAAAGTAATTTGAAACTCTGACTTCAAATTTGTTTAGTATTTTTATTACGGCATACCTAATAAAAATAATCTATTTGCTCTGTAAATACTACCTAAGTGTAAGCTCCTTGTTTGTCAACAATCCTGAACATAGATTCATTTCCAAGTTGTATTACGTCTGTTAGAAAATGCTTTGTACTTAGCTTATAGAAGTTATTTTTGGCTCTGCAGAAGCTCTTACCCAAGAATACCAAACTGCTTGAATCTCCAGGAATTAAAATATATATTTGAATAAGTCTTCTTTCACATTTTTCCTTATTACAAATTTTTTACTATCTGATTATATATATATATCTTGTAGGAATATACTTCACCTTTCAAAAGTGTATTGCCATTGACTAATTATCACAATGAACTAATGCAGAATCCATAGAAGTAAGGATTTGGTTTCAGACTGGTAGCATTGGAGTTAGTTTGAATACAGCACCTGTAAGAGACCTGAGTATGCACCTGTCAAATCTAGACACAAAGCAGGGCAAATCACTAGTCTTTTAGGCTGTAAAAATGCTAAATACGGTAAATTACTGTTTGTAAAAGCAATCTTGGATTGGTATCAATGAGGTGCTGCTGTACCTTTTGGTGTGTGTTTTTCCATGTTACTGAAATTTTATTCTAGCCAATTAGTATAAGGAAACAAGTTGGTTTTTTTCTGAAGAGCTTTTTGCTCAGTAACTTCTGACTGTGGTCCAGTAAGTTTGCATTCTGTTGACTGACAGTTGGTTTCACTGTTGCAAGAAGATAAAATTGCATAAATTACAGTCCCTTTGCATTAACACACACATTATTAAGCACAGATTCTTGAGAAAGTGTTGTTTTTAATACTGAATAATGATACTATTTCTAAACAAGCATTTGAAGTTACTTTAATTTTCCATTTCTCCATCTCCCTATCTTTGGATTCATACTGATAAGGCAGAATATTTTTTGCAATAGACAGGACAGGAAATATACCAGATGTTTAAACTATGCACCCAGAAGTATAGGTTCCCTGTTTGGGGGGGTGGGGGGGGGAATACATTTTTTAGATTCCTCATTACTCCTTCCTTTAGAAGCCTTAGTGTGAATGGAAAGGCAATAAGATAGAAACTATTTTAAAAACAGATTAATTGCACTAGTGAAAATAAATTTATTATCCTCAAAACAAAAACAAATGAGGCTCCCTTGATTACATGTCCAGAACAGATTCTGCCCCAGAAATTAAAGTATGGTCCATTTTTTGATCTACTGTCAATATTTCACTTGTTGTTATTTCAGGAATGGGGAAATATTTTTCCTTCAGTATTCATAGGCTGCTTTTTTAATTTGTTGTGTAATAGTCTGGTGATGTAGGCATGCTGTTACAGAACACATTTCGTATGCAAACTTATCTTGCAAATGAAAATTGGCAACTGAATTAAAACTTCCTCTGAGGAAAATGGGGAGGGGTTCTGGATACATGCAAGCAGATTATTTTCATACCATTAACTCTTATATGAGAAAAGCACAGCAGAACAGAAGCAAGAGACTGAGGCTACAGTGCAAAAGAATAGTTTTCAATTGACTAGTTTTACTATATGCTTTCAACATGAATACTGATATTTTTTACTGAATTTCTGGCCTTTCTTTTCTTGTTAATATGGAAAAATGTTTGAGGTAATGCTTTTATTTCCATTCCTGGACATCATGCACTACTGAAGTGATGCAAATGGTGCTGGTGATCCAGTTTCTAATGACTATACATCACCTTCTTGATGATCTTGAAATACTGGCTTATTCACTAGCCATGCTTGAGTTTTGGTCCAAATACTATTCCCAGTTTACAAATAAAACAGTTGAACCATAAACAGGTTAATTTACTTGGCCACAGTCCTGCAGAGAGCTTGTGTCAAAGCAAAGACAAGAATTCAATCTTACACTTGACAGGCATGGATTTATGAGAGCTAGACACTTCCAAATCCACATGTACCCTTTCCCTGCTTCCTCTTTAAACTAGAAGGGGAAAAATGAATGAACAAAGAATGAAGGGCAATTTTTCTTTTTAACTTCTGTAAGTCTGTTGTCCGCTTTTCCTGAGGAAATGCAGGAGCTTTTCTATAACACTGAGCAAGTCTCAGTCTTCCCATTTCTGTATAAATGCCTGATAAATGCAGCCTCAGTAGTGCACTGATAAACTGGTGCTAGAGAGAATTTTTCTTTCTGCTCAGAAAAGCTATTTGCCGTCAAATCCTGAGAGTTGCTTTTCTTTGGACTTTCCTAACTTTTTTTTCTGGAGCATATTAGAGAAAACCAATGTCCTGAGTAGACAACATGCTCTGTGTTTAAAAACTGTTGATTGGTGAGCTACCTGAACAGTGTCATCTGAGGTTTTAGGTCATGGCTATCCGCTACAGTAGGTTGTTCATAGAAATAAACATCCTCAAACTAACATGAGGTAGACATCCTTTAGTGTGAGATGTGTTCCTTCAAGAGCAGATGCACAAGCATCTGGGTAAATACTGCTACTTCAGCATAACTTATCAACAGCACTGGGAATGCGCCCTGCTGTCTTCTCTAAAATTGGCTTTCACTGCAAATAACCCAATTTAAACTTCTCTTCAAATCTTCCCCCTCAAATGTATGTAGCACAATACATTAAATGCCTAGAACATTTTTCCACGAGTTTTGTCCTGAATAAATATAATATCCATGCTCATTGTATTGAGGGAACTGAAGAAGCATTACGTGACTGAACTTTGCTGTATTTCAGAACAGCTCTGCTTGGGCACACAGGATAAAAGCTAAAAGGGATGCTGAATGCAGTGCCTGAAGGGTGCTACTGAGACATCTCAATTAAAAAGCTGATTATGCAACAAAATGCAGGAAGAGTCATCTGCAAGAGAGGTCCAAACATTTGACGTGCTCAGAACTGTTGTAAGCAGCTAATGTAAAGTACTGAAAAAAACAATGAAAAGCAATCAAAAAAGAACTGAAAAACAATTTGCTAAGGGCTGTGATTGTTTTCTTTTTTCCAGTGTAGTTAAAATATCTCTTCCACCTTTTTTTATTCTCCTTTCTCTAAAGATGGAGCCTTCAGGCAATAAACTACCTGAGTTTAATCACTCTTTGACTAAGGAGACTGGAACCCACTATTTGAAAATCACTAGAAAATAAGCAGGTCAAAGAAGTATAATGCTGCCAGCTGAAATCTGTTCTGATTTTTAAATGAATAACCAAACATTAGGTAGACTAGGCCATGTTGAAATTTATTTAAAAACTTCAGCTGGAAGGGGAAAACACGCTTCGTGGTTTTGGGGGCACATTGCTTCATGCTTTTTGGGAGATTCAGCACTATGCTGTTTGGCACTGTTGAGACTGTCAGAGAAAAGTTGTGATTATGCTCAGCAGCAGAACTCTGGACTGCTCCTGGGTTAACCACATCTGTACAAGAAAGGTATCGATCAACTGAAGGGAGGTCATAGGAGGGCCACCAGCATGGTGATGAGGCTGCAGCAGTTGCCCTGTGAGGAGGCTGAGGAGACTGAGGATTTTCAGGTGGGAAAATAGATGGGTTCGAGCAGCTGACCACCAGCCTGGCTTGTGCCTGCGGAGTAGTTACCAAGAAGATAGATCCAAGCTGCTGACAGCTGCTTATGGTGGTAGTTTGAGAAATAACAGGTATAAGATTGAAATGAGACACAACTTAAAAACTTTAAATAACTTGTTGGCTGTAAATGTTACCTGTTCTGCTTTTTGTTTTCCTAAAATAGATGCTCTTTACCTATAAAAAGAATTTTGCAACAGAAGATTTCAAAGACCACAGGTTTTTTGCATACTTAACTTGTGAATTTGTTTTCGCAATCCTTAAAATTATGGTGTTGAAATAATTAGTGCTATTATCCAAAGTTTATTGCATATGTATGACTAAAAAAGGAAACATCATCTGGGTTTGATTATATAAGTAGAAGTCCTACATAAGATTGAAATGGAATGTAGTAACTGTAATTATCTAAAGGGAAGTCTATTACTGTATGATAAAACTGTCAAAATAATGATTGGAGGCTCCTACAAATCATGCAGAAGATCAATAAAGCTAATACTACGTCATAGCTTTGAGAATCTAGAAATTGTATTTTGACCTTACTTCACGATGGAGCCATTCAAAACATATTTAATAAATGAGTTATAGTACTTCTTAATTAAAAATTAAAACTGTTCCTCAATAGTTTTCCCCAGTGATATAGAGAATACATTTCCAATTCATATTATGTGCATGGCTTTTTACTGATTGCTTACTCTTTTTAAGGAAATGTTAGTTGACTTTGATGCATTATTCATGTATACTAAACTTGTGGAAATACCTCTCCCAAAATATTCTTTGTGGCTCAATAACCCTATTTGAGGTGTTTAGAAAAGAAAAAACTAGTCCTTTTTCCCCTGTGATTTACTACTACTCCATTCTATATAGGAGCTTACCCTTCATTTATCTGACTATTTCTGAATGCCTTCCAATAGTGTATTAAGCTGTATGACCATATATCTTGTCACGTGGTGTTCTTTTCTCCCAAGCAGAAGAAGCATATACAGTGAAGATTTTGGTGGATTTTGCTTTATTTTAGTATACGTACATAAATGTTCTGTATTTGTAGGAGAGAACAAAGTAGAAAAAATGTTCCTTTCTTGGGGAGCAAATGGCAGTGAGGGCACTGTGTTCATTACAGAGTCTCAGACAGGCTATTCGGAAGAGTGTTTCTTCCTTTTGTCACTCCTCTGTACATAAGAATTTCACTCTTATAGTGAGAATTCTACTGCTATAGGCAAGTAGAATTTTACACTGCTTGGCTAAAATACCTTTCTTCTGCAGTATTCCCATTAAGATAGGACAGGAGAGTATTGTAGAATTTTGATGAATTTGTTCTTTTCAGACTACTCTTCCCAATGTACTGTATTTGTCTAGCCTTCTAATCTCAAATTCCATTAATTTTTTTTCTGTATATGAGGTATATTTTTAATTACTGCTCCTCAAGTAAGTGCCAGAGTAGATCTTTGGTAAAATGGTAGTTTTTACCATCATGCAATTATAGCATTACTTGTCTAATTAATGTTTTTTGGCAGCATCACATTATGGATAAATGTGATAATTGTCATACCGGATCAATTAGCGATCTTTTCTTAATCATTAAATTGTTTAATTTGGATAACAGTTGTTACAGCAATGAATGCAGTGCTAGTCATGATGGGTTTTGCAAAACTTCTCTAAGAATATATTCTCCCAGCTCTGCCTCCACAATTACAGTTTAGATGAAGTGTTGCTTCTCTCCATCATACTGCAGGGTGGGAGAATGATAAAGATTACTGTAAGACGTGAACCTTCAGAAAAGAAGAAAATCAACTGCATGTTGCTTCATAGTCTGGGATCCTGGGCTTGACAATAGGTTGTACTGGGTATGGTAGCATGTGGTATTTTTATGTGGTAGGAGGTGGGGGTACAACAGTTCTCTGCAGAAGGCACTCCAGATAACTATTGCTCACTTCTCTGTCAGCCTAACAAGTTCTGAAAGCGAATACTGGCTTTTGTTCTGTATCACTTCCAAAACGATTCTTTTTGAGAATTGCTACTCTATTTGGTTTTCTTTTTAATTTGAATATTAATAATTCTAAATTGTAGCATTTTTAAGATGCAGTGATGTCTTTGTCCTGATGTTTTGTAACTACAAATTTCGTAAACATGTATCTTTGCATTGAAAAAAAGTTTAAGTGATTTCTTCAGCTACTGAAAAGTCCATTGGTGTTCTGACATTCAGCAGAAATGGTGAACAGGCTTCTTACTTTTGTGGTGTTCCTTTTCATGTGTGTGTGTGTGTTTAAAATATAAGATTTCAGTCCAGCAATGATTCTCTTCTATTTTTGAACCCCGGTGCTTCCAGTGGGCATATTTCAGATAGGATGGCAGAACTGAATCTAATTATTCTAGATGAGTCTATATCAGTAGGAGCTATCAGTTGTAAGGAGTTTGGTGATATTTCCATTTAGAATCAAAGAATCATTAAGATTGGAAAAGACCTCCAAGATCATCGAGTTCAACTGTCAACCTACTACCAAGATTGCCCAGTAAACCATGTCCCTTTGTACTAAGGGACATGTGCACGTTTCTTGACCTCCAGGTCAATCTACATGTTTCTTGACCTCCAGGGATGATGTTTCTTCTTACTTATCCTAATTTTTATCAGTCATTAGGGAATGCTCAAACTTGTTTCAGTGAATTTAGAGACTAGTAAAACGTACAAATAACTGACATGTTTCTTTCACTGTGCAATATTTGATGTTATGGTTTGGGAATGTTTTTTGTCTTTGACTCCACTCTTGTGTCTCTGAAGGCATAATCTCTTAATGCTTCCCCAGATCCTGCAGTTTTTCAGCAGGGGAATCCCATAATTCAGATTATAGGAATTGGGACTGGGAATCATAATGTAAAGGGAATCCTTAGAGTTATTCCTCAAATTTTCTTCTAGACTGTAGACTGTCGTGCCTGTCCCAGGTCCATTCTTGGTTTTGAAGATTAGATTTCCATCTGCTTTTCTGAAGAACTTCCTTCTTCTCTCCTTCATGGTTGATTCTCCTTTTTCTCAGGGCTTTTCCTAGCCATTATTTTTTTGCATGCTATGTCAATGATTGTTTTATTTGGGTTTTTTTATGTTTCAGATAAGTAATAATTCAACAAACACAATGAAGAAGCACATGTCATTTAGAAAATTCTTATTCTCTGTATGCTATTAATACATGGATTCAATTACCCTTATTTATTATGCTTCATGCTTTTCTTTCACTAAACAACCAGAGTCCAGCACTGAAAGGACACATGCAAGGCAGTCATGTACTTGACCTGAAATTTGCAGCTGCGTGGAGCTCACAACTTTTCAATAGGTGCCAGTTTACTCATTTTAATATGCAGGGTAATCAGATAACTATAACCAGAATTTGGCATGTTTCAATCCCTTATAAACCTCATCACTTGCCTTTGTTAGGTCCTTACAAAACATTTTAAACAACCTGATTATTATATGTCAGCTTATGCCACGCCACTGTTAACTTATGCTGAGAGAAAATGGACGTGTTTCTGCTTATTCTCAGTCTAATCTTGACAGTGCTTTGAGATTATTTTTGTGTGTGTGACTAGTTTCTTTAGCTGCTACTAACAGGCTTCAAATATTTTTAAAACAATCTTTTCTTTTTCCTTTAGTTTGCTTTATTATGACGTATCCAAAAATTGCAAGAGATCAGTGATGTTCAGCTTGTCTGTAAGCAGTGGTGTTGGTCATTCCTTAGTGTATCACAGTCATTTAAGTGCTTGCTAGAGTGATCACTAAAAATATGACACTGAATACAGAGACTTTATTATATAATTCCCTAATCACTGCTAACTTATCTAAGCACATAATTAGCACTAATATTTACCAACTTCCAAGTTTTTGCTACTATTTCGTAGTGCGTAACTTTCCTAGGTGGATAGCATAAGCAAAAGATTAAATCCTTGCCTAAGGAGATATACATTCCTATGTATGGAAAATCATTATATCTTAATGAAAATCACGTCAAGGATGTGTAATGGTGTATACCAATTGCTAGGTGTGAATGCAACAGAATTGTTACTGGGTTTTCATTTTCTGTGCCTTTTGTTTGTTGTGTTTGAGTAACATGTTTGTAAACTGTGGTAAGATGTTTTAAGTGTCTTTATCGATTTATGAATTTTGTAAAAATGGACTTTGCCACTAACTGAGCTTTCCACTTCCTCGTCTAGTGAGTAGTATGTCAGTACCGACTAACATGTCGTTATTTAGCAGGTATCTAGTCTGCTGGTATAATTTTGTTGTGCAATGAAAGGAACAATAAGAGGAAACTGGTTCCTGGGAAATTGATCATCTGTTGTCTCATTCCAGGTCCAGTATTGGCTGGGAGGTATAACTCTTTTAAATGGGAAAATAGGCCTCTGCAACCACTTGAAGGTGGCAGTTCATGTGTATTGAATAAGATCAAAGAAGTACTGGAATTTAAGCAAAATATAATTTTAAAATTCTGTGCATGCCTTATTTATGGTGGCAGCTTTTGGAATGCAAGAGGATAAAATGTGAAGGATAAAGTTTTTTTATATCATATTTAAAAGAGAAAAGAAATTTTGTAAAAGATGGGAATATTATTGTACGAGGGCTGCTCTGAAAGTAATGCATCCTCTTTTATTGTGGTGGCTCATGACATCAGAGGTGGATGTTGTTTGCATGGCAGTAGAGGTTGAACCTTTCCACCAATATTCCATTACATTTTGTTGCTGTGCGACAGATGGCAGCAGAGGGGCAGTCTGAACAAATTGCATCTGACATGGAAGTGCAGATGAAACAAAGGTGTGGAATTGAATTCCTCCGTGTGGAAAAAATGGCACCCACTGACATTCACTGACACTTGCTGAACGTTTCTGGAGACCAAACAGTGAATGTGAGCACAGTGAGACATTGGGTGGTACATTTCAGCAGCTGCCAACAGTGACAGTGAGGTCACCTTCACTGGTGCAGATTTTTACAAGCAGAGCATGCAGGTTCTTGTTCATTGCTGGCAAAAATGCATAGCTAATGGTGGTGATGATGTTGAAAAAATAGTGTTTTGTGGCTGATAGTTTGCCTCTATCAAATAGTGTTATTGTGCTCTTTGTATCTGTTGTAGTTTTCTTGTAAGTAAAATAGGAGGCATTACTTTTGGAGCTACCGACACATTTCTGCCTATGTATAATATTAGACTCACTCAATTTAATCAGTTTTCCTTCACCGATACGAGTTATTTGAATATATATCTTACCCAGCTACCTCAAGCACTCTAAGGCCTACTTCTAATTTTATCAGAATTTCAGAAAATGTATTCTTTGCTGTGAAACACGATGAACTTAATTACAATACTTACATCACCAACAATAAGAAAAGAAGCAGTGTTACTTTGTACAGATGGCAAAAATAAACACCTAGTAAGCCGAATATGAAACTGACGGTTATTAAACATGAGCTTCATCTGACCCAGATAAGATATTTTAAAATATCAAATTGCTGTCAGTATATGAAAATTAATTATAATCCCTTCCCCGCTACTTCAATTTCCAGCATTTCAGGATGTTCTTAAAGTATTTTTAGCATTTTCGACATCCCTGACTTTTGATTGAGTACTGTGTCATCCTTAATTGCAGTGATGACGATTTTGCTGTTGTTCATGCACTGAGTTTCGCTCTGTAGCCTTATGCAGGGGCAGAATATGTGTCAGAAATTTTTAAATATACCATACATTTAACACCAGCGGTA
>WBMW01004889.1:117500-227709 GCA_013396635.1 Penelope pileata
CACAAGAACGGCAAGATGCAAGCTCACAAGGCCATCACAGAAACCTTACTGCTGTATTGCAGCTGTGTTAAAAATCTGAATACGAGGAATTCTTTATCTCCTTTGAACACTGTTAGATTTACAATAGTTTTTTCCTATGTATTTCATTTTCTTAGGTGCACTATAGTCATTTCTGCTAAAGTCTGTAAAAATGCAATTACATTATTACTTTATTGTTTGTGTAATTGCAATGCTATATAAATAATTTATTCATTTGAAAGAAGCGTATGTTATATTCCTCATTTATTTACTATATTCAGCTGATTATTCAATTTGACCACAACTAGAAGTAGTGTTAACAGCTTGAATAAGAGCATGTCTTGCTTTTGTTTAAGTGTTCACCAGTGGCATCTTACTTTTGCTTCAGTAAGGAAGAAATCTATGCAAGAATAGTGCTGTAATTAACTTTTCTTTCTGATAGACTTTATTGTTCACAGAAAAACCTTAGCACTTAACGTGCTGTTTCAATTTTTACGCTATAAGCCCATTGCTTTTCTGCCACTCCAGTAACCTACTTGTTGAAAAAAATAATTCCAGTTGAAGATAGCTGTATAGGTAATACAAAATCAACAGTATGCAATTTTTAAAAACTGCAGGATGTTAGCAGATGTTTATGTAAGTTTATGTAAGAAGGAAAGAAAGTATATTGAAAGCTGGTATAGTGGTGAGTTTCTGTGAATGTCTTTTCCTTTAGAGGCCTAATTTAAAACACTGTGACATCATGATAATATAAAATTCGCTATGCCAATTTATTATTACTCTGATACAGGAGAGAATAGTGTCATGCAAGTATGAAAATGAATTTGACAGTCGCAGGAACTGAGCAAATGCATTTGCACCTGTAGCTCTTCACTCAAAGTAGTGTCTGGTTAGACATTTATATAATGTGATTCTGGGGGGTGTTGCTGTTTTTTTGATCAGTCATAAAGTATTTATTTTAATTTTGTCATAATCAACTCATGATGCTCAGGAAGCCCTTCACAGCAGTGATTCAGCAAAATCTTCCTCTGTTCTACACTTTGTTATTCTACCATTTTACTAACATTTCTGTTGGCAAAGCATTACTTGCTGAAAAGTCTTTATTTTTTGAAATCTTGATATGTCTTACTTCAACTTACCAAACAACCTGTTAATTTCTACTATTATACACTGGTACACCCTGGTTCACATTTTCATTGTTTTTATCTTTTGTACAAACCAGATTTTTAACAGTGTACAAAAGCTAAAATGAAATGCCTTTTGATTCTTATTATTCATGGATACTTCTAAAAGTAATGCTTATTTCATATTAGACTAATATGATGTAATTATGTAATATGGCATGATGCATCTGGAAGTGTTTTGGCTTAGTATGTCATTCTCTTTAGAAATGCTTGAACAAACTTTGTCCCTGCCTTTTGTCGTGCCATTCTTGTAAATCTTGCAAAGCCTTTAAACTCACTTCGGTTTTTATATTAATTAGTGTTGGGGCATAGTTTTCTAAACAAAATATTTTGTTGAAAATAACACTTTCAACTGAATGTGATGCTTCTAGAAGACAGCGTCTGGGGAGAAGACTAAAATAACTATCTCCTTTATCTTCAGTACAGCCTCTACACACATGCACTAACACTGCTGGAATTACTGCTTAGATAGAGGGTCCCTTCACGTCACATTTTCCAGGAGTCCTTTCACGGTGTATAGTCTGAGCCTTCCAATTCAGTCGCTGTAGAGAGTGACAAAACTTTGGCCCCAAGTTGGGGAAAATAAGATGAAAAGCAGGAAAAAGTAGTTTTTATCTTTGTTTACGGGACTGAAGCACACACAGGTTAAAGGAATTTGCCTGAATTCACACAGGAAATCTTTGGCAAAGCTAGGATCCTTGCTTGTCTCAAGCCTGGCCTACATGTAGGGATTTGATTATATAAATACACAACCAGCTGAACTCTATCAGCAGTTGTTCCCAGGAAGGAGGCAGCTTGTGCTTGCACAGCAGTGTTGTTCTTTTTCTCTGAGAAACTGTGAAACAAAATGTTTGATGTTTTTAGAAGGCATTCTTGTAGAATTTCCACTCTGTTTAGGAATTAATTGGTACGTGCAACCAACTCAGATAAAGCATCTGTGGACAGAACAGAATGCCAGCTCTTCAAGGAACTGTATTCACATTTAAAAATAAACTAAAGCCATCTCCTGATTTATGTTACTTTTTCATTGTGACATTGATAGCAGTGAGTAGAAGGCTGATAAATAGTCCTAGATTTGCTTATCATTCCTTTTGTCTTGGATTTACCCATTTGAAAATACCATAGAAAGACTTTGACAGACTTTTAAATACAGACAAATAAGTGTTGACACTACACAAATAAATAAATTTGAAAACTACTCAACTGTAATCAAGTCAATGATGTACTTAAGACTGTTCAAACCAAACATTATTTTTAAAGATTATTTTGAACTTTTCTGTCTTCTTTAGTATCTTACAAGATATTGAGGTTATTTTGAGTTACATATTCTATATTAAGCAGTTTACTTAGGAGCTAGATGATGCTTCTGAAGTGCAAACTGTCTAGTGAAACTGAATAAGTAAACAAGGACCTGCTTGCACTCTGTGCTAATAAAATGCTTTGGTGCTTTAAGAATTTTAGAGTTCCTATTTTAGAGTGGATAAGTTGCAATAAATTTATGGGTTTGTTGTTGCTGGTTGGATAACTGTAAAAATTACCAACATTGTCAGTGTTTTCCTTTATAAAAGTATGTCTGTCTTCCTTCCAAGTGGATAACTGAGCTAACAGGTTTATGTATGTTTTTATTCTTTTTTCACTAGCATCCAAAACTCTTATAAATAGTATGCTGCGGGACCCTTCTCAGATTCCAGATGGAGTTCTAGCAAATCAAGTCTATCAGGTATTAATCACAGTTGTCTTTTTCTTTTTTTTTTCTCTCCTGTGGCAGTGCTGTTATCTTCCTAGCAGAGTAAAAGATTTTAAACCTCATTTAATTACTGTCATCATAAACTATCAGTGAGGTCAGGGTGCACCATAAATGGCAATGCAATATTTGTGAGGGGAGCATTTCACTTTTTAATAGCTTGCTTTTATAGTGAATAAAAGCACGCAGTTTTTGTTTTCTGTGATTAAATCTGAACAGCATCTGATAGCCTTTTTGAAGAAAATTACTGTTTTTAAGATACTGTTTAACTGTAATGGTTTTGTAGTTGCCTATCACTATACTACTTCTCTTATTTGTCTGCAGTGTACTGTGAATGACTGTTGTTATGGACCACTGGTGGACTGCATCAAACAGTATCCTTTCCCATAAAATTTTAGGTGCACAATTGACGAGCTTAGACTGTGTGGAAGAGATGTGTCTAGCTTTAACCTGACATAAAGTTCTGCTTCACAAAACACATTTCATACTCCTCTGTTTTACATTCAATCAGCTAGAGGGTCACTGCAGAGCTTTCTCTTACACTGCTTAACAGAAATCAGATGGACCATGGGAAGTTGTCAGTTTGGTGGCTACACATTCGTATACCTGATTGAACGTCTTTGGTTTTGATTAGTTGAAATGCATGTCTGGTTGTCTATTAAGACTAGTTGACCCTGCTTTCAGAAAACTAGATGCTCTCTGGAGGGACCTTCCAATCTCAACTACTTTGTGATTACATTAATAAGTTGCATAGATAGTGTTGAAGTTCATGACATTACTATGTTTTGAATATGAATTTTAATTAGAATGTTTTCAAGTGCAATTCAGGTTGTGATATATTGACCAACAAGCATTTTTAAATGCATACGTAACCTTCTAGTGCAGTTCTTTTATCTTCTTAATGCTGTAGAAAAAGCATTATGTAGCTTGCATTTTAGAAGATTTTTTTTTTCTTTTTTATGGTAGTGTTGAAATGACTAGAGATCCTCAGGATCCAGTGAGGCTACTGGAGGAACTCTACAGTACTGAGCATTCAAAACTAAGTATTCATTACTGATTTTTTAGGAATGATTCTCATGACCCAAACCTCTTTTAATAAAATCCCGAATGAGTCGCTCTCCTATTTCAGTCTGTTATTGAAAGAACAGTTTCAAAATCACAGGTTTTTTTCCAAGCCCTAGAGAATCCTTGCGTAAATCTCTACATCCAGTCTGGGGAAAGATCTGGATTTCACTGTACAGTGGTAGGATAGGAAGCCTGCAGTGCTGTTCAGTTATGCATGAGATGTACTTCCTGTAGCAATGCTACATATAGTGGTTATCTCTTAAAATGTGTTCTTTCCACTAGAAATATTTGCACGGTATCTACTACAGTCCTGCTCCCATTAAGTTTAACAGAAATACAGTTCTAATTGTATTTGTGATTTATGTTTCTTTTTGTGTTTTTAAGTATTCATTGAGACTGTCTTCAACATTAAACATGAGTCTCTGACAGTGGATTAATAAGTTGCACTTTTTAAAGGCTTATTGATCACTGTGTTTTTTAATCCAAAATTTGGTACTCGAATATTAATATTACTGTTGATGAACAATCTGGCTGAAGTCTTCTGAAAGTGCCATGTTTGAAAATAATGCTAACAATTTTTAAGAATAACTTCTCTGCAGTCTAAATGGTCTTCTCTATCCTTTCCAGATTCTGGTTCAAGTTAAGTTACTGAATATGCAGTGACATCAATGAGAATAATGAAGAGATTTTCAATTCCATTTTGGTACAGAAAAGCCTATACTTGTCTGTGTGAGTGCATTATCTGCAAGTATGTTGCTGAATTAGATGTTAATTTTGAGGTGCATAAAATAGTTAAAAATCAATTTAAAGTTAAGGTTTTAAAAGCATAATGTCTTCTGAAGGATTGCATATTGATTTTAAATATAACTATCTAATTGTATATGCATGGACTAAAGTATGAAGTCAACCTCTTTGTAAATGCCAAGAGGCTATTTTTCAGTAATAGTTAGATGCTTACGGGAAACTAGGCTGCTAGATTGCGTGAGTAGAAAATGGCTTGTGAGGTTATTTACAAGTTTTGCCCCATGGTCATTGCCGTACATCAATAACAGGTATTATTATAGACTAAGTCTAAGTGTTTCTGCTTATGATGCATTATAAATTCTGTTTGCAATATTTTTCTTACGTTTTTTCCATTCTTCATTTGCCCACATTTTTGTTCTGTAACTGCTAGTACAGTTTAATATAATATATAGCTTCAATTGATAAAAACTATATATGTATGAAATGATTCCTTGCAATTAGATTTTTTTCCTCTTCAGCATAAAATGTCAATATAATTTAAGTAATTAACTGTAATGGTAAGATGACCTATATATTTGCAGAAGTTATTCTAAACAGAACCAATGATTTAATTGTTTTTAATGTAAGATCCTTTATTGTGATGTTCTATAAGATTCTTCTTAAAAGCTTCCAGAACAGAACTTTAACCTCCATGCAGATACATTAGAAATGTTTGATGTGATGACTTTTTTACTTATTGCTAAGAATAGCACATTGGATCAACAGGCCAACAGTGAAGTGAGGACTTCACTGTAAAATATTATTTCATCTTTCCCTTACATAAGTTCATGCTTCTGAAAAATCAATTAAAAGGCTGTTTTGATACAATGATTTTTCAGGTGGATTTAGTGCCTATTGATGCAATGATGTTTCAGGTGGATTTAGTGCCTATCAATTTCAGAATATTAAAAAAAAAGTTTGTTTCATTCTTTACTGAATTAGAAAATTGATACATTAATCATTAAAGAGTAACTTAAAAGCCAGCCATTTGGCCACATTTTAAGCTTACACTTTATTTTAAATTGCTTACACTTTATTTTAAATTTTGGGGGGAAAAATAGTAAAAATAGAAATATCACCCTTATGTATACTGAATAAATATCTTAAGTTTGTAAAATGTGTGCTGATGCTGTATATGGTAGACTGAATTTCACAAAGTGCTAAATACCTCTACAAATCCCTGTAAGGAATTTCTAAACTTAGTGTTCAAATCATTGATTGCTCTGAAATGAAGGTTTAAGGCCAGTAAGTTTTATCATTAATTAATTTACTTATGATTTTGTTGTGAAATTGGTTCTCCTCCAAAGTAATCTTCAATTTCTTAACCTAAAGCTGTCAGTGCTATTGGGCATGAGCATGAAGTCTTGCTGCGAGAAATGCTTTTGGAAAAAAATCTCTCTTTTATAGGTAAGAATCAGTGGCAGAGGCTCATCAGTGAATCCTTAACTTTAAAGATTTCCTTGACTGTTTACTTAAGAAAAAAAATAAGTCTCAATGCTCTTTGTATTAGGTAGTAAAAGAAGAGTAAAAAATGATTGATGCTGTACATGTTATCTTTTATTGATTTAGAACTGAGCAGGAACTCAGTTACCTAATACCCTATATATACAGCACATGCACAGGCTTGCAATTAATATTTTATAGAATAAGTAGCTGAAAAAAAATGCTTTAATATCTGCTGCAGTATTACTTTTGGTGTCATGAGATATTAGCCATAATCTAGGCCTTATGAGACTTAGGAGGAAGCATAAGAAATATTAGCTTCAAAATGCTTTATGTATTAAAGAACTGCTAGAAGATTCACTCATTTGGCTTTCTGTGCAGTTTCTGCTGGATTTTTTGCCCCCTGCCTCCAAATAACGCAAGTCTCTGTACTTAAAATTATTTTAAGGATTAATTAGTTAGGAAGGGTTTTTTATTATTACTGTTTTATTTTAGCCTGTACTACATTTCTTGTGTATGAGTGCCAGTAAAACAGTGATAAGTATTTAAAGGATCAGTTCTCCTATTGTGATAATAAACTTAATATTGATTTTTCAAATCTTGGATTCCTTACGCAATTAGATAATAAGAAAGTGAATTGAATTTTTTTTAAAGTTGAGTGCTGTACTACGTTTGTATAATTAAAGAATTTTTCTGGTTTTACCAGTAAAAATGGTGGTTTTACCAATAAAAACAGATTCAGGATAAGATTTTGGAAACCTTAAACAAATTGAAGAAATTAGAATATTAAGATTTTTTTAAAGGTTTGTCCATATGATTAAGGAACAGTTATTGTACTCATTTATTTAATTATTCTCGTTTTTTAAAATTTTTCCCTGTTACATACAAACTTGCAAATTATACTATGAAAATGCAAGGAGGTATTTTTTCCTACTTGGCTCAAAGAGTAGAGATAATAGACGTAAGTTGTAATTGGAAAGTTAAAATACTAAACTGTTCTAGGAACAATAAGTATAAAACAAGCTGCCAGGGAAGGTTATAGAATCACCTTCAATGAAAAATTCAAGGCTAGACTTGACACTCATCCATCAAAGCTGGTAATGAAATCACTCCTGTCACGATACAAGGGAACGGACTAGATGACTCACTAATGGATCCTCAACCCAGCGATTATCATTTTTTTTGACTTGTGCAAGCTTGTGTAGCACACAAATCAGATTTAAATTTTATTGATTCATAACCTTGGATAAACATCAATTTTGTCTTTGTACTGCCAAATCAAAATGTCTAGAATGGGTTAACTCATCAGCATAAAAAGATAAATGAGATAAATTAATTTTTTGTTTAGATTTTTTTGCATACTGAAGCATTGTTTACTTGTGATTTAAGGTATGTTAACTGGTTCATTATTTCTTTCCACTGGATGTTTCTCTGAGGTTCTGGGTTCATTTTAAAGAAAAAAAAAAAAAGGGAAAAGCTTCTTTCTTAAGTATCTGCAAGATGAACCTTACTCTGAAACCCTTGCAGTAAAATCTTTCTTTCCTCAAAAATTAGATCCAAAACTACTTACTACTTGTAGGAAGCCTCTGGAAAACAGAAGAGATGGCAGTATTTCCTATAGGTCAACAGATTCAGGCTTTGGCTATGAGTAAGATGAAGTTCCAGTGTTGGAGATGGCTTGTGACCTAGATTGCTGCAGTGACAATTCTGTTACAGAATTCTTGTTGTCAGTTTCCATGTCAGTGTACTACTCTAGTGTACTATTCTTCTAGAATAATAAGTTCTTTGTATCATTTTGTTCACCTGGGAGAGTATATTACAGCAGAAAAAAGTCTGTCAGCATTTAGGGGCAGGAAGATGATTAATTTTTAGAACAGATAGCTTTCAAAACCTACAGATCAAAAGCAACACCTTCAGGCTCTCCCAGAAATTGATTGGAAAGCTATGCAAACTGATGGGTTTTGCATTTTAGTAATGCATTTAGTAATGCATGAGAAGCACATCACTTCCTCTCTACATCGGAAAGTCTCAAGTCTTTACTGCTTTGCTTGAGATTTATGTAATCAATGGAAGCATTCTCTCAAAACAGGCTAACAGCCTTCCCTTCCTTACTGCTTCACTGAAATGCCAGGAATTTCTAGGTTTTACGAAGGGCCTGACTTCATCTTTTGATGTCTTTTCCTAATACATTCTGAGGTAGGCACAGTTTCAGCTATAATGGGAAGATACATGACTTAGCCTCCTTTGTCTCCCACCATGATGTCTCTCAGTATCCTGGATATAAATCGTTAAATCAGTTTGGTGTTTTCTGCTGTGATCTTAAATGCATAGTTAGTACATATCGATGCACCATCAGAATAATGTTTAGTTTCTTTGTTACATCCAGAGGCTCGTATAAGAACAATGATGAGTTCATAGAATCACAGAATGGTTTGGGTTGGAGGGACCGTAAAGATCATTTAGTTCCAACTCCTTGGCATGGGCATGGAATCTTTCAATAGACCAGGTTGCTCAAATTTTAATGGTTACAATTGAGTTTGAAATTATGGTAAAGATGAACCTCCAGATTTGTTGGAAAGCTAAACTAATAGGCACCCCGTGGACAAACTTAGGGCTATTTCAGCATTATTTTCATATTTTAGGATGAACAGATGTAGCTGCCATCATCTGGCTTTCAAGCAGTTATTAAGTCATTCTTTTGATCCATGCAAGAGCTAAAAGATCTTTTAAGATGTACAGAATGATACTTCTAAGGCTTCTGTACCAATCTAAAACATTCCTGGGCTGAAAATTTTGTACTTCTTTTCTTTGGATGGGGTTTTTGGCTTAAAAAATAATTGAATAATTGAAGAAACAGTGAAGTATAATTATTTCCTTCACATAATTGGCAACTCACATCCATAATAAAGGTATTTTTAAATATATTTGTAACCATTTCTCATAGTACTAAGTGTTAGGAGAAACCCAATCAAAATATTCAGAAGCAAATTTAAAACAGAAATCATATTCAGTTTCAAGCCATGAATTAGTGTAAAATGATTTCAAAAGTAGACATCCTTGAAAAAAGAGTGTGCTGAAGAGTAATAAAGGTAATGCCAATGCAAACGCCAGTTCAAACATCTGCCAAGTTGACCTATCAGGAAATTATTTTACATCTGCCCTGGTTTCCAGTGTGGAGATTTTTGTTTGTTTAAAGGTTAATTTCCTTAAATTTCTGATACTAGCCTTTGTTAGATGTGATGGAAAAGTCTGAACTTTCTGTTGCTATTTGTGTGTTCCCAACATGACAGTTCCAGTGGTTGTCCTTTCTCGACTGCTTTAAAAAATTGAGAGCAGATCACATTGAAGGAGAGCTTGATGAAACTGGAATTTTTTTTTCAAGTTACAGAAATTTCATTCATTTTTATACTGTGGCATAAAAATCTCTTTTCATAGGTTCTGTTATGTTAGAACCTTGCTAATCTAAACGTATTTTATCCATATACTTAACAATCAGAGTTTGAAAGTAGCCAACAATCAAGTCTGGCTCCAAATCTTAGAAAAGCTTAATAGCTGACCAGGTAATATAAAGAAGTGTTGAATAGCAGAGACTTGTATTTACAGTCTAGTGTGTTTACTATAAAGAAATACTCTCACATTTCAAAAGAAATACTACAGCTTTCAAAAAGAATAATCCCTATTGCAGTTTACACTTAAATGAATGTACAACTTTTCAGAATTACTGGTGTCCTACTTGCAGTATTAGTTCACTATATTAAAAAAAAATTCAGACTTTTATTCTTCAATGGGGAAGGGGAGGGAAGACTTTAGGCAGTTTGAAAATATTTTGATTTCTAAAAGTATATGTTTTTCTTGTCATTAAAATGTTGCTTGGACTCAAACAGCTGACCTTTCAGGATATGCACAAAGTATTCTAAAACTGAGTTCTGAACATTGGCCACGAAACTACTGTCCTAACCTGACAAATGGATTAGAAATAAGCTACCCAACAGTGAGAATGGACCATTAATTTTAATCAAAGGTGATGTAGAAAGGCGAATGGGATGCATGACAATGTCAACAGCCCAGTAGGTGTTAAGGGGCCGTACTTGTTACTAGGTTGTGCCATTAGTTGAGCTTCGGTGAAGACAGAAAGCTATGCCTGGAATTGAATGACCAGGTCACTCCAAAATCTAATGGAGAAATGGTGTTTCAGAAATACCAATGTAATGGTATTGGAAATCAAGGACAATAGTTTAAAAAATAGTGAGGGCTTGCTTTGTGCTTTTTTTCTTTTTTAAAGGAAGCATCCTTTTTTTGCTCTTTTCTTTCTCAATTTCCTAAATCATTCAGCATTAATTCAGAGGCAGTGGATTTGTGTAGTTGATGTTAAGAGAATTTCTAAATTTTTTTATGTTGACTTAATTCTATAGTAAGAAAAGCTAGAATCATGGCATCTCTTTTCTTTAATATATTTCTGGAAGAAAAGGATTTCCTTGTTCTTTTTTTTTAAACACCTTTGTGCCAACATTTAAATAAAACCAAGAAGGCAGCTACAGTACATCTACATTTGTGCTGTTCATAGTATTAATCTTAACAGCTCTCTAACGTCAGGAGACTCTTCCTTCAATCAGCAAATATATCTCTTTATTTTGAATATTTGGAGGTTATAAAATACTGTATGACAGCTTGAATTAATGATGTTTATAATGAAGACATAAAAATGCAGGAATGACAAAGAAGCATTTTTATATCCGTGCTTCAGGTTTTCTAGGAAGGTTCATTTAATCTGACACAGTGTTGCATGTGTAAGAAAGATATGTATGACTGCATTAGTAATTCTTACACTCTTATTTAAAATAAAATTAATTATACTGCTGTCTACTTAATAGAATAGTCTTATAAACAATAGTTCTTATTCTCTGTGTATAGCTGAAGATCAGCTTCGTGCAAAGGGTTATGACAAAACACCAGACTTTATTTTAGAAGTGCCAGTAGGTAAGTCTTTTACAAGAATTTTTATTATTTTATTTTGTGTTGAAGTGTTTATGCTAAAATATTACAGCTGCTTAAGACATAAGAAGGTGAAGCATGTTATAGGGTACTACAATATTTTTTTTTTTTTGAGTAGTTATCCAGTAATTTTAAGAGCATCTACTTTGGGTCAGAGTAGTATTACCCATAATGCAAGTAGATAATAGTATTAATGTTTCTTCTTCAGTCTCTGCATATTTTTGTCTCATAAAAAGAAAGAAAAAACAAGCAACAATAAGAAACCCCCAGATCCTCACTCACTCTTATGTGCTCTACCCACTGTCTTTGTGACCTGAACTCTGAAATACCTGTAATTTAGACCTAAACAAATTTAAAACAGCCTTAAAGTAATATCATTATACCTCTAGGTCATTGTGTAAAGGTTTGTCATTGTGCAGTATTTCTCTTTTTTTTTTTAAAAAAACCCTACATCACAGCAAGAAAGAGTAAAAGTAGGTATAAAGGTTCATTTACATCTTCTGGTCTTTAGGTCATGTAAGGAAGTAAGATGACCTATTGCTTTGACGATGGAAGAAAAAGCATACACATTATCCAAGTGTAGAGGATTCTTAATCACCTTTTGTAAAGTGACTTTCATAACAAAAGACTTCTGCTTTACAACTGTGCCGATGTCTACAGGTGTGTGTGTGTCAGGGAAAATAAAAAGGCTTAAAGCCCTATGTGAAAGGACATTCCTTCCCCGACCCCGCCCACGTCCCAAAAAAGAACGTTTTATTAATACTGCAAGTTCAGTCCTGCAAGAAAGGAGTAATGACATCAACCAATGCAAATCTCAGAAACAGAAAGTCCAAGCCACATCTCTCAGCACAACCCTTCTTATTCCTAAATTCTTCCTGCTGAAGCATTACTGATTTTTGAAAAAGTCAGGAAGCAGATACATATCTATGATAACCTTTCTTGCTGTTCTCACACCTTCCACTCCAGGCTGAGAATTTTCTGTCATTAGCACCTTAGCTTGATATTCATTAGAAGTCTTCAGTTCCTACGTGACAATTCCTTTCCACCAAAGTAAAGGTGAAAGTAGGTTGCAGTTACACCTCATTCTAGTCTCTTTTTCTGGTCTCTTGTCTTTACATTCTGTGTGTTTTAGAATAAAGGCAAATATCTAGAACAGGATGTAATTAAATTTAAATTGAGATAATTATCCATTAAAATACTTGGTGTTATTTTTTTTAAAAACATCATCTACGTGCGTATTTGAAAGACATTTTTACAAATATGTAACTCTACTGTAAGCACGAATTATGTGTTAGATTGAGGGTTAAATAGGGTATTCCCAAGCACATTCTTACAGGCTGTTGAGTTTGACTTTCACAGTTCACTTTATTTTTTGTTGTCACATTAGCTGTTGAAGGACACATAATTCACTGGATTGAAAGCAAAGCCTCATTTGGTGATGAAAGTAGCCACCAAGCCTACTTGCAGGACCAGTTTTGGAGCTACTGGAATAGGTACATTTCTGTTCTTATTCCTTATAGATAAGTAAGACTACATTTTTTAAAGAAGTTACTGGGAAAAAAAAACACCAATGACTTTTGTATTGAGCCATGTGAATGAAGTACATGTTACTAATCTGGCATTTTGAATTTCATTAATTAGTATGTCGAATTGGAATGCTGAAATATTTGTGAAAAAAGCATGCAATGTATGTTAACATGCAGCAGATATATATGGTAATTTTACAGCAATGATAGTGAGCTGCTTTGGTACAGAAGTTTTATTTCCATTTTTTACTACTTGACTAAAGGAAGATTCTGTAATACTTGCCAAACTTGTTTTAAAATTTTCATAGTCTAACAAGTGGGTTTTGTATGTAGAAAATTATGTGTTTTGGTATGTTATGTACGTGTTACACAATAATAGCATATTATTCCCAAGCTAGTGAAGTGTTTGCAGGAATATAAGAAGAGAAATAAGTTGAACGTTGATTTTATTGGTATAAGAATCCTTTCTTTTAAAGATTGTTACAATAGTTCTGCTTTATTCTTATAAAGGTTCTTAGTATATATAGTTGTACATCTTCCATCCTTTCTGCGGTAGAACCCTAAGCAAGGCAGTAAGAGAGGTAAATGAAAGTTTTAATAAACAATTTGTAAAAGCATAGATTAAGAAGTCTTCTCAGTATTCACAAGACTTCTGTAAAATCTGAGGGAGTGAAGAAAATAATAAAACATGGTTGAACATGCAGCTACCGGTATACGCCAACACCAGTGGCCAGTCTGTTGGTGAGCATCAGTTTTCAGCTAAATATGAGAAATGCCAAGGTGAAAATTGCTAGCCTTTGCTTGGGAAATACCTTAGAAGCAGCCTATGTAGGAGGCAGCAGAGAGAAACAGTGCCTTGAGAGTAACGCTGTCAGAATGCATAATTATGTTCTGCATCAAGATTTGTTGATATGAGAAGGTCCTGCTCTTACTTGACAATCCCAGAGAACCGTGAATTGGAGAGGCTGAACTAAGGTTATGGACAAAGATGTACTACAGGAAAATTACAGAAAAGAATTTGTGAGATATATAACCAGAGTACAAGACTTAGAAATTATTTTAAGTATATAGCAATATCTAGGAAAATGTTGAGAGTGGCTGGAATGATGCAGATGGTGTAAGAGGAGATGGAGCAGCTCAGGCCAGGAGATACACTGGCTAGAATATTTTCGGAGGAGAAGTGGTGTGTTTGAGGAGTTATATGGTGTAAGAGAAAAACAGCTCTAAGAAGTGAATCTTAAATAGACAACATGAGCATAAAGATACAAAGTTGAGATGAGGTGAAACTTAAATAGGCAAATGAGATGAAGTCACTGATCCATTTCGTGTTTGCAGTAAAATTGCCGTTGCGGAGTGTAACCTGTAGTTTCTGTCTTCTGAACAAAAAGACTATCTACATTTTGGTTTGAGCTATAAAATGTATAAAGTACTTGAAAATGTGTACCCTTTGAACTTGGTATTTCTGAAAGAAACCTTGCTTGTATCAGGAAGCCAAGACATAGCTAACTTCATTTTAATTTTAGCATTTGATAATTAATATTAATTCAAACATGGAATAACATCTCTCGCTGAACTATTAGTCAAATACCTTTAATGTTGCAAAAGTTAGACCAAATTGACATCATTAAGACTGATTCGCAAGTCATTTTCACATTTAGCCTAATTTTTTGTTATAGTTTTCTATATTGAAAACAACTACAAAAAGTGGTGATTCTTACATATGTAATGAATTTACATTCATATAAAGGAAACTTGAAATCTCCTTACTGAGATGTGTTACACCCTAAATCCAGGATTTAATGTTAGGTTAACTATGGAAAATAGGCATAACTGTAGGGATTCTCTTTGTTTGTTGTTTGGATTAGTTTGTTTGTTTTTGTAAATACAAATCCTGTTAATTTTGGTACTGCTTGGTCAAACCAGCACTATCACAACATATTCTGAATTGAGTTCTGAATTACTGCAGTTTCTTCCAATATAATGGCAGTTCGGTTAATGAATACTTGATGACAGATTAGGTTGCATGTAGGTTAGACAGTTAACTTTCATTGCTCTCTGAAACTACTTATATGAAAAAACATAGGCATAGCTGGACAAACTGTGAATCAATTTTGAATGATTTAAAGAATCAGCCTATCTAAGGATCTCTCAGGTGATAACCAAATTCCCAGAGAATTCACCTGACCACACAGGTGTTCCACTTGAAGGAGGAATCTTTTGGAGAAGATGCATCAGTTCATAACAGATGTATCATGACACTCAGCCCATACTTGCGGGTTTTGTAAACCTGATCTGTTGGTTGAATTCAAAATTGGAAAGAAAAGCTTTAACATCACCTGCTAGATATGGATAGAAATACGTCTAGATATTTTGAAAGGAATTAAGGTGATAGGTACTAGACCTTTTCCATTGAGCTTGCTTTTTTTTGTTTCTTTGTTCATTTGGTTTATTTTGTTTCTCTGAAAAGTAGGAATGAGAGTAGAATAGTTTCTGGGTATTTTTCCACATTTGTAACAGATGTAAATTTAATTCTGCACAGAATCTGACTGAAAGCTTTGAAGGTAGTTGTAGTTTCTTTACTGTAATGTCTATGTTTCATTAAATCCCATAGTCTGTGCTAACTAAATCTGTGAGTGTCTTAAATTGGCCTGTACTGACAGGAAAGAAATGGCACTTTCTCATTTAACAGAACAGCTCCCTAGATTCAGTCAACCATGTCTGTTCACCTCAGTGCAAAAGAACACCTTTTTATTACTCTGAGTTCTGCAGGGACAGCTTAGCAAGGTTTTTTATGGCTCATACATCAATGGTATTGTTAAGCAATTTTCAGTTGCAGTGCTACACTGCAACCTCATCTTCAAATTAAGCTTCGTATTAAAAATGCGCACAGTGTACCTGGTCAGGGGGTTTGCACAGTCGTAATTTAGAATGCTGTTTAGATATTGAGAATTTTCACTGGTAAGCAGGAAAAAGCAAGTTTGGTCTTGCATATTCCCCTAGAGTGATGTCTAGGAACATTCTCTTAGATACTGAACAAACTTAGTATAAAGTGATTCATATACTCACCACATCCCTTTTTTCTCTGTTCCTGCAAAACAGTGGCATTCACTGAGCGAGCTACAGCTTTCACTGCCAGCATAGAAACAAGACAACTGCATGTGCAAAATACAATTGCTTGGTGCACATGTAGTAGATGCCACGCTTTTCATTGTCCACTAGTCTACTTTGGTGTATTTAATGCAACCCTGAAGATAAAAACAGTTGAGTAGTCTGTGCAACTAAAACTAATTTGGAGAGCATGAACATGAAATAACATAGATTGCACTTTGAAACACGGTCCAAGAACAAGTTGTAAATTATTTCAGCGTTTAAAGGAATGCTATATCTTTTTTCTTTCCATACTGTCTAATTTTATTATTTCCCAAAAGTAATTTTAGAATAGTAACAACACTTGTCTGAAACTTAATATGAACAGGTTAAACCTGTTGTTAATTAATACATTACATCTGCTCTTGAGACTGCAGTTTATAACTTAGAGTCACAGTAATAAAGTTATCATAGAGTGTGTAGAATAGAAAAGGTTTTCCAGATAAATGTGAAAAGAAAAAAGATATATAGGATTTCATTTCAGTTACAAACAGCTCTGATGTGCTCTTAGGTACTTTTGAGAAGAGTGTTCTGATGAAATTCGTTTGTAGTTGACTATACAGATGAATCATATGTGAGCCAAGACTGAATCAGAACATCAAAATGATGCACTTTCTTTTTCTATTTTGCTGTTTAAAATGGTTTGACATGTTATAGTGAAGACTGTTTAAGTAATAATTGTTGTCTGATTGTAAGTGGTAGGGGAAGAGGAAATTTATGCTGTGGGTTTATGGATGTCTGTTCTGTAACAGGATCGATATTCTCCAATTGAAAATTGTTTAAAAAGTTGTACTGGTGAGCTGAAAGCCAGTGGTATAACAGCTTGACTCAGAGGAAACCCTGGGAGTTGCATTTGTCAAGTGGCTAGGAAAACTGCTCATGCATACCCAGTATCCAAAGCATCATTGGCAGCCCAAACATAAAGAACTGAAAGGTCATTCTTCTTCTTGCAGTGTGATGGTTTGTTGACATATTTTGACACACTGGTACAATGCTGAAAGGTTTTGACCTTACTGCAACACTGAGGGACTTACGGTTTGTTTAGCTATCTAATGCTTGTAGATTTTCACACATGCTGGATTTTGCTTTGCTGCTTCTTCTCCCTTCTGACTCCACTTGAATTAGTAAATTAATCTTAAACAAAAATGGATGTAGACAGAAGAGAGGATTTATGATGATTTTTGCAACTTAGGACTGTGTACAGTTGTTTCTTTAAAATAATTCACTTTTTTTTTTTTTAGAATCTGCCATACCAACATGCTCACCTTAATAGCACTGAGTAAGATGTTTATTTCTAGACAACAAAAACAAGAATCAAAAGCAATGAGGTGATTTTTTTCCAGTTTTCTACTGCATGACAGTATTCAGTAGTTTAATTTGTGAAGATGATAAAATTCTGTGTTTTCTCTGTACACACTCAGAGGCATACCTCTGCATTTCACAGATGTTCTAGATACATTTAGCTTATTTCACTATTTGACATGAATCATTTTTTTTGTTTAATGACATGAACATTATCAAAATTGAGATGAAGTTTAATATTTTTTTTTTGCTTTTGCACAGAATTAATGCCTTTAGATTTTCTTAGTCACCCCTTCTTTAATGAGGTGATTAAATAACAGCGTGAAGACATTTTCCATCAATACCACACCTCATGCCTAGCATTGCTATGTTAATTGTTTTGCTGATCATTTTAGGTTGTTTCATTTTGTGTCAAAATTCATTTTCTTAAAACAAACAAACATACCATACTGTGTACAGATTTGTTTGTATTTGAATGATTTATATTAGTTAAATATAATTTTCATGTTTTATTCTTTAATTACTGTATTAATGTGGACATCAAAATGGGATTTTCATTATAACTTCTATCACTAAAGGTTGTTATGTGCTCAACTGAAGGAGTATTAAATGAGAAACTATGTAGCTTTATTTAAATTATTTTTTCCCTTACATTTTTCTGTACTGCCTTAAATATTACCATGTCACAAGAGACTCGTGTAGTACAGATAGAGCATTTTCAGCTTCCATCCACATTACTGCAAGGCTTCAGCTCCAATTTTCCTGGTATTTCTCATTCAGATTAGACAAGCATCTAAGTTTATGTACAATAAGAGCTGACAGCATAGATCCTGCTATGCTTGCCAAAGGCCTGGTTGCAGACACTCTGCTATGTCAAAGAATGTCAACCCCCCACAGACCTTACCTTTCAGAATTCCTTGTAATTTTTAATTGACATTTACATCTGACATTCTGAATGTATTTCTTAGTGTTGAATCTTTATCTACCTAGTAATAGTTAAAACCAAAACAAAGCAAAAAGAATCCATTCGTGTAAACTATGATATCATATTTTTTATTTAACAAGGTCAATTTGCTGGGCTGAAACTCAAGAATGACCCAACTCCCCCTTGCTTCATGTAACTCTATATTTGCTAGTCTAATCCATTTCGAATGACAATTGAGGAGGGAAGTATAAAGAGAAATTTAACTCTTAGTACTAACAAACAAAGCACAAATTTATTATTATTATACTACGTCTTGCACAGAAAGGATACAGACATTTCTAGTAAAATTTTAAGAATACTAAAAAGAGGTTTTCCTTTGAGACTGGTACTTGAATATTGAAAGTGGTCTCTTCATACCTATATTCATACTGTACGTGCAAACCACATAGTATTGCAAATGAAATGAAGCTGACAAGTTTGTAATTTAGCTGCACGTTGCAAAGTCGGTTGCACTTCCTTCCCTTCAGAAATCTCAAGTTTTCACTTGGTTTAAAATAATAAAAACCTAATAAATTAGTGTGCATATAATTATCTATCTCTAAGAAGTTAGAATGAAGGACTACAGTTGATCATAAGTGTCACAAAGCAAAGAAATAGGAAAAGCATTTTGTCACAAATAACACCGCTTTTCTTCTAATTAGTTAATTTACATTTTACAAATTAAGGGCAAGATTCAGACAGAAGATAATCTAGTAGCATATCATAGCTTTACTGACCTGTATTTGTATATGCCAAATTTAAGTTAATTAGAAATGTAGATGCTGTTTGTTTTATCTGTCAAAAAGCTCATCTTAAAAAAAAATCTAGACACTTTTTCCCCCAACATTTATCATCTAAATAATAGTCTTGCCAAGATGGCAGCCTCATAATAAACTCTTTTCAGTGGAGTGATGGGTAATGAAGCTTGCTTGTGAAGGCAGCGAAAAATGTTGTCTAGCCAAATGTGTGAATATGATGGCTAGAGAATCAGTGGACTTTCTCAGTCATCAATCTTTTTAGTAGCCTCTTATACATCTGAATATTTTGATAGATGATCTAATAATTGAGTTATCTATCTTTCTAACTATCAGAGTTGCATAAAAATTATTCTCACATGCTATTGAATATTAAATATATTGGGCATCCAGTAAATTTTTCAAAAAAGGTCCAAGAGGTGGAGGAATTTAGTTATGTCTTAAGCACGCTTTAACATATTGAATGATAAACTACAATAGAGTATAAAACTATTTGTACTAATATAGGAAAAAAGTAAACATTGTCAATAGCCTATTAGATGTAGGACTCACAGTAAATAAAGCTCATGACAACAGAAGACTGGTGAGGTTAGTACACAGTCTAAGAGAAATTTGAGGTATAAAATGAGTAGACTCAGTCAGTGACTGGTTAATGGACAACACTTACATTTACATAGTTACACAAGTTCCTTGTGTCTAGGAAATCTTGGCTTAGACAAATAGAGTTGCACTGTGGAGTTCCAGATTACCTTTCAGACTCTGTGAGAGTAGTTTCTCTTGGTTAAAGATGGGACTGAGAAGTATATATTGAAAGTGCCCACATCTTTTTTATTCTGGGAGATTGTAGGGTGGATTTGTGTTTCCAGAGCACAAGAATCTGCTTTCCCAGGGCAGTAATATTGCGTTAAAGGAGGCACTCAGGGTATATCACAGAATCACAGGAGTTGGAAGGGACCTCGAGAGATCATCAAGTCCAACCCCCCTGCCAGAGCAGGTTCCCTACATCAGGTTGCACAGGTAGGCATCCAGGCAGGTCTTGAATATCTCCAGGGAAGGAGACTCCACAACCTCCCTGGGCAGCCTGTTCCAGTGCTCCGTCACCCGCACTGGGAAGAAGTTCTTCCGCATGTTGGTGCGGAACTTCCTGTGCTCCAGCTTAAGGCCATTGCCCCTTGTCCTGTCCCCAGTGACCACTGAAAAGACGTTCCCCACCTCCATTTGCCTCCCGCACCTAAGATACTTATAAACATGGATCAGGTCCCCCTCAGCCTTCTTTTCTCCAGGCTGAACAGGAGGGAGATGCTCCACTCATAAGGGAGATGCTCCAGGCCCTTTATCATCTTTGTGGCCCTCTGCTGGACTCTGGATATGGATAAGTTGCATTAAGCATATTATGAGATGTGTTTTACATGGGCTTCTGAGTAGCATAGCAAAACAATTGTTGGTGCTAGAATATTTTTTTTAAACACTATACTTCAAATAGGCATTTATATGATTCTTGATTTCAAATGTATTTCTGCTCAAAGGTTTAGGTAAAAATCATTTTAACAATAAAAAAAATCCACATGAAAAATATTTTAATTTCAAATATTGCTTTCCCCCCATCCACCCATCAGTGTCACAATTTGATTTATGTTCAGCTACATAGTTTTCTGTAGATAAGATGTTCTTTTCTGTAAATTCTTGAAAACTGTATGTGGAATACTCATCTATTTAAAAAAAAATGAGACTGGATTGTAGTTTGTTGTGAGTTTTTTTAAAAAAAATTGAGTACTATATTTGTAGGTTTCGTAATTACAGCAAGGTAGAAACAAGTATGTTTATCAATAGTTCTCCAGTTAGCAAAGTGAGTTTTGATTGTTTAGAACTAGAGTGACATTTTTCTGAGGATACCAAAAGTTATTCACTCACTGTAGAACTGTAATAGAAAAGGAGAAAGGGAAAGATTGGTCTCAAGGAGCAGGATGTTACCATCATTTGACAAGTACTTTGTGAAAGTATCATTGGGCCTCCCTGGACCTTGCCACTGCATGCAGACCTACAAATTGAACAAAGTCTTGGCTGTCTTACCTGACAGCAGCTGTGATTCTCATACTTAGTAAGCAAAGTTCTTGATGCTTGAGAGTTCTTGTTAAGCATGTGCATAAGTGGTTTGATAAATTTGGGGTAAACATAACAGTAGGCACTTAAAGAAGGTGACTTGATTATCAAAAATGTAAAAGCTCACAGTAAAAATCTAGTTCTGAAACTCCATACTTGTCTTGCAATACTGCATCCCACATAAACACTCCACAGTTTTGTTTTCAGTAAAGCTTACATTAATTTTACACAACTTTAAATGACTTAAGCGTAATTTAAATCTAGAAATAAGGCAGTAAGAAACAAATCACAAGGTAAAATACTTCGCTCTTACTACTCAGAGTTTTAATACAAAAAAAAGCTAAAAATTGCTTCTGAGTGTATAAATTGATAAGCAATTAACTGGACTTGATTAAAGCCAGTGTCTGATTTTATTATACGTGGCTTCTTCTCACATGAAGTAAATCAGAAGCTATTTTAGTTAGTATTAGTCGCATGCCTACTTAAGAACATACCAAGCTCCTGCATATATACAGTGTGTTATACAAACTTATGTATATATTTGTGTGTGTAATTTTAGGATGTTTGTATCTTAATTTGGGAAAGGTCTTCATTTCCATCCCCTAATCAAAATAGCAAAAGTCGATTCCTTCTGGTTTATCATTTGATAAGCATGCTCTCATCCATCACAGACTTTGATATGAACATCAAAAAATCATGTCCTTTTATTTCAAATGATGAATACGCTTTTGTCATGAATACTTACAGACATTGCAAGATTTACATCTGAATTGTCAAAAGTGTAACTGTGCAGCTTCTGACGTGACATTGGTGAAATAAAGAACTTAATTTGTCATGGATAGGCCTTAGATGGTGAAGTTACAAGGCTGTGTTAGCTGTGATGCTGAAAAAAATTCTGGTGTTTTTATAAGATCTGTTGTTTATCATTGAGAGACAATCAGCTGCATAAGAGCCTCTGCGAACATTCTTATTTGCAGGGTCCAAGCCTGTCTCTTCAGGTTTCATTATTTAGGTCTGATGTCTAGTTAGCTCATATCAAAACTAATACCATCTGAAATACCAGGCTTCCAGTGGTCACATAACCAACATGAAAATTTCTTCAATCTGACTAATACTACTAAAGACCATATCCCTTTAAACTTGAGCTTTATTTCAATGTCTATATCAATTACATCTTGTAAGTGCTTTTTCTTGAATTTTTCACTGCTTGTTTATATAGATGAAATACATCTGAATTAAGTTATTAAATTCTTATTAAATTCTGCATGTTTTTAAGTAAGTGAAAATGCAGACAATGTACTACCATTACTGTACACTGACACTACTGAGACAGAAAGCACCACTATATTCCTGGCTTCTCATTGTTACTGCAGTACAGTAAGTTGAAATGTTTTTGAAGGTAGACACCTGGACTGATTTTTATCAACTGTTTTATCACTTGTATGGAAAAATTGGTGTGTCATGTGAATATGTAATTTAATTGTAGTTCCTACAGAAAGCAGATGTTCCTTAAGGTCTTTGAATTTACTTATGCACGATAAAACATTTCCTGCATTTCTTTTTTTGCTTTTGCATTTATTTTGTCCTGGGTTTATCACAGTTACACTCATTTTGTGGTGTAATGCTGAAACAGAATCTTTGAAATTTACAGTTTCAAGGTATTTTCATTTGTAATCTTTGATATGTACAAGATAGTTCAGATAAGAGTTTAGTGAAGAATCCCACAAAATGATTTAAGGGACTCTGATCGTGATCAGCTTAAAAGTGCAACACTTTGTAATAGAGTATATTTAGAGTATACTTCAATATTTAGTTTTTCAATGATTTTCATTTCATAAATAGAATTGATTTGAACCCAAATTCATTTAATAAAATAAACTACAACACTTTATTTTACTAATTTCTGACTTGTGAATATTTCTCTATTTGGAATATACTATTTACTTGATTTTAAAGTAATGAATAGTATGCATATTTCAGGCTCTGAGTAGGAGTAATTTTGAAAGAATGCTCTCATTTGTTTCAAAAGGAGAGATACCTTATATCCTTTGCAACACAGCTCAATACATTAAGTGGGATTTTGTGACATAGAAAGGATGCATGAGTGTGAGACACTGAAGCTGTAACCCAACTTGAAGATGACAATGATGGCAGTGAGCTTCTGTCCAGAGTTAATCAGCTGCAGAATTTGTAAACTGCGTATGTGTCAAAGTTGAAAATGTTAGCACTCTGATAGAAGCTTGAAAAGGTTAGACCTGATAAAAGCCATCAGCAGTTAAAGAACGTGATTTATGGGAATGTAATGACACAAAATGCCTCATTTATCACTCATATATAGATAGGTTAAGGTTTCTGTGTCATGCTTTAAAAACTTGACCACTTAGAATTGTCAAAATAGGTACTTAATTGCCCGTCATTTCAGTTTAAGTTTCCTTTGCTTGATTTTTTTTTGATTTTACTGTTGTGCTTCTCATATGGTTCTTTTTAAAGTCATTAATACTTCATATTTATTCCATATTTGTTTCAAATAGTATGCTCAGTGCTCTGTTAGAACTCTCACTAGGTAAAGCTGTTTGAGTACTATCCAAATCTTCTGTTGATTTACAATTTAATTCAGCCAAACAGTAAGGTTTCTTTTGTTTTATACCACTAATTCTCATCAAGAGTTTACAGCTTTCTAATTCAATCCGTGTATTTCCTCTCCAAACTGAAATATGAGACTTGAAAATAAGATCCATCAATGGGTTTCCAGTTGCAATCACTTAAGTTACTGTTTAACTCCATATAAATTAAATTTAACCCAAAACTACCAGTACTGTTAAATGATCCCAAAGCAAAATAAAAATGGTAGGAAAAATGCACAGTAGTATGTTGTACTTTTCCTGGTTTCATTTGAGGATAACAACAAGCAAGTCCCTTAGATTTGAGACTGATTTTTTATTTATTTTTTAAACTGTCCATGTCATAATGCTTAACAAAATAAATACAAATACAGGTAAACTCTCATTGAGGAATTATCTTTAAGAACATATTTATAAAATAAAGCAATTACTTTAAAGTTATTGCATAAATATTAAAATACAGGTTCAGCTGCAGGACAAAAAGATGTGATAAAGTTTAGAAAGATTTCTTTTTCTTTAGCTACTTATCTCTTTAAAACTATTTAATCCTCTTATTTCTTGATTTCATACAGAAAAGTCTGAACAGAATAATTTTAATTTTTAATATCAAAAAACCTTACCTTTTTGTTAGCTTTCACAATTTATGGCCCCAGTTGTAGAGCATTCTGTTTGTTCAGCGATGACCTTCCAGGTTCGATTTAAAAAGAAGTCAGAAGCATTTGTCATATGTGCTCGATCTTGTCCAGAGGTACCTATTGTAATTATAAAGGACTAATAAGGTTGTTTATAATATAACATTCTGACAACTCTGGAAGATCTTCTGGAGTGCAACTGCTTTCTTGTATCTACCCTAAAAAAACAACCTGTAATCTTGCTTTATGCTGTGCTTTGATTTCAAACATTTAGTTGAGAAAGCATAAAGAACTTTTACCTTAAAAAACGTGACTTAGTTTTAAAAGATGAACAATACGGATGCATCCTATATTTAATCAGTGTATACAGAGTTTATGATGTACTTAAATTGAATTCCTTTCACAATGTTAAAAAAACCCTACTTACTAACATGTCTGTCACAAAAACGTGCCACATGAACACAGAATTGTTTCTTTGAAAAAATCCGAAATCTTGCTGTTTACTCTGTTACAAGTGTTAGTAAAGTACTGCTGTAAGTGGGTGTTATTACAATGGTATTTTACATTATATATCAAGGGTTCTTTTTTTAATTTATTTATTTATTTTTTACAATCCACTTGTGATCATTTTTCCCTTCAAATGTCTTTTGTCTCGATTCCTTTCTTCATCCATTTCAGCATCATCCACCAATACTACTTCTTCATAGGCATATATATAAGGTAAACCGGTGGAATCTGAATATTTGACAGAAATGTTTGCCTCTCTTGCAGGGTACATAACAACACTGTAGTGCTGTCAGGCTGCCATACATCATTTAAATACCCTTAGACAGCAAATGCAAAATCTTGACAATTCAGTAATCTCATCATGTGATTTCAAGAAGGCTTTTTTTCATATCTACAATTGAGACAAATTTATGTTGTATGTATTTATGGTTGTTAAACTGAAAATTGTCTCATTTCATTAATTTTTAACATTGTGCTCTCTTAATGACTATGAAGAAATGTATTAAAATGCCTTAATTATAGGGCTGGAAGAGGAGAAAGCACAAGTCTTTTTAGCATATGATCTTTCAATTGTTCACTAAAGGATAAAGAGGGCATTCAAGCGTGGTTTAGATAACTGTCAGCAATAATAAAATGCAAGGTAGTTTGTAGAGCCTTTAAAGACCTTTTCAGGAAGTACATTTAATTAAAAAACAATAAAATGGACTTTTCATTTAAAAGAAATCTAAAACATTATAAAATTTCAGAATGTCACTGTATTAAGAGAAACATGTGCTTCCAGGGATGAAGAAAAGCAGAAAACATCCTGCAGTCCTCACAGCAATGATTGCATTATTTTGTGTGCGTAAATACATAACTTTTAACTCACTACAGTATTAAAGCATGTTTGAGGTGTTCTTAACTGAGTGATTTTGCCTGTTCTGTTGGTTGAGGTTTTTTTTTTTTTGGTTGGCTTTAGTTTGCTATGCTTTTAAAAAGGATTTTTTGGTGTGATTGTTTGGTTTTTGAAAAATAAGGTGAATGGTTAGCTTCTTAACATAAAATTGCGTTATCACAACTACCCACAGAATAATAATATAAATGACATGTTGGCAGAAGTCTATCTGAGCATTTGTAAGAATCAGTAGATTCCTACTAGTCAAAGTTGTCTGTACCATACTGTGACAGTGCATTTCAAAGTATACTTCTAATTTCTGAGGGTTTTTTCTTCTCATTGTGTTTGCCATTAGCATTCTTAGTTGTGTGGTACGTTGAAAAGTTAAACATTTGTTCTGTACTACTGAATTATATCACTTTTAGGAAACTAAGGGCAACTTTACTCGCATGGTGTCACGCAAGCAAAGCAGTAAGATTGCTTCAGATACATTTTCAGCAATCCTAGGTAAAGTATTTCAGGGTTAAATAGACATAAACAGGAATAACAGAAGTTTTAGACTCACGTGACAGTGATCCCCCACCAAGACAACAACCCTCTCCCAAGGAGCAGCCAGTTCCTGCAAGAGAACACTCCCCTCCGTGGCTGGCTCTTAAATGAGCCTGTGGCAGCCCCACCCTAGGTTCACCCCTTCTGGTCATGTGGCGGGGGCACAGGTGCAAACAATTTGCCTGGGCTCCCCAGGCCAGCGACAGCCCTTCACCAGGTGCTCAATCACAGATTCAGGCCATGACCTAGTGTTCCCCTTACACATGGGATAAGCAGTAGTTTATAAACAGCACCGACTGTGTATTTAGAGGACTTTTGATTCCTTGCTTAGCCTCGTGCTTTACTGAGGATGTTTTTGTAAGTTGTTTTCTCTCACCCTGCTGCATATACATCAAGAGCATTGACTGGTTGTTTTGTCTTAGCCAAGTACCAAATGAATCTGCATGCAACGTGCCTTTGTGTAGCAGAGCATTTTTTTTTTTTTTTACAGACGAAACAACTTTACCAAAGTGCTTTTTCAGAAATACTAAAACTCTATCAGTTTTGTAGTTGTAACTGCTGGCCCAAGAGCATTAGGAAATATGTTCTTAACAAGAACATAACTTCAATATTTAGGGTATTGCTATATCTTCTAGAAGATTGTTTGACTCACTAATTCATGTCAGTGTTGTCTTTGTCACTGACTGGTAGATCATAGAAATGGAAATTCATTCCTGTTCTTGGAGCTGGTGATTTGTCTTTTAAGAAGAGTAAAGATCTGTTTTCTGCTTGCACATATGAATATGCAGAAGAAGGCAATGCTGCCCTAGAATAGATACCTTGAGCTGGAGCACAAATGAATACTGCAGCCGCTGCATCACACGCTGGGCAATCACAGTATGAGAAAGAACACTGCTGAAAACATCCTCCTATGTGAAATTGTTCTGCATAAAAGTGCTTCACCGTTTTCCTTTCTAGACTTCCTGACGCTCGAGGACTCCAAACTACCTAAACTACGAGAGCATTACAGAGCACGTGCAGTTAGGTTTGGCAGTTTTTCTGCATAGGGTGTGCAATTTTTGAGCAATCACATCGTGCTGTCACCAAACTCCTTTCTGTTTTCAGCTGTTTGCATCCTTTTCTTCCCACTCACCCCTCATCATATGGTAGCACTACTAGGTGTGATATTTCTGAAACAAGTACTGTACAATTCTTCATCTGCAGCTCATGAGTTTCTGCAGAATCATTACTTCTTTGGTTGCTACTATTGGATTTGTAAGTCCAATAGAAGAAGCTCAAGTCAAAATTTTGAGTCCGGTTGCTTTTTTTTTTTCAACTAGTGGATTGTTCTCTGCACGGTAATCTTTTGTGTAGTTGATGACTTTTTTTGCTATTAGAGTTGCCATGTGTTTTACAGAGATGACTGGTTCTCAGCACTGATTTCTGTAAACCTCAGTAAACATACTAAGCTCTCGTTGAGTGCAAATTACTATGGTACAGTATGTTAATTTTTGGCATAATAATTTTTACCTTTTTTGTGTAATGCATTTATTGTTTAAATGTTTTATCTTTTCAAAAATCAGATTTTGTTACTCTAAAAAACTCTCCTTACTGATGATAATCCTTTATTAATTCTTTTTTTAAAGAGATGATCGTGATCATCAGTGAACATCCAGTACCACTACTAAGTGCAACATTCAAGAGAGAAATGTGCAAATGCGTTATCAGAGGACTGAAGGCTTAATCTGACTTCTTGTAGGGCAGACCCTAGTTCTTTTTGTATTTGCCCAGTAGTTAGTATATCAAATTGATAAAGCGTTTTCTTAGAATTCAGGATAAAAGACACTACAGATATGGATGTATGAATATGCTCTTTTATGAAAAATCTATTTCTTTGTAGCATAAGTGTAAACCTAGGCACAGATCTTATAACTTTCATTTTCTTTTCACTGTTCATGCTGTGTCAAGGAAGAAAAGAAGAAGCCAGGAGTACTGTCTGTGCTTTGGCATAAAGCATTACAAAAATAACATAAAATTCCAGATGTTTTTTGTCTTGTATTAAGGAGATAAAGGGTAGAATTCTAGGAGAAGTACAAATCATGTCAAACTACTCCTCAAATCATTCTGCTCTACAAAATGTCCAGGGGAACAAGTTCAGAGAGAACAGCCTATGCTCTCACTGTTGTGGAAAAGACTTTTGCAGTTCTAAAAGCACACCGTACTGTTTTTTGTGTCCTCCTATCCGGGCCCTTCCCTGTAAAATCATCGTGTGGAACTCTGAAAATTAATACCCTTGTCTGTTAATTTTTTTTTTTAAATAATGTTTAATTTTCACAAGCCTCTGCTCCTCACGCTGGCTTGAACAGACCACCAAATTAGGTGTGTAGTCGGCACAGTGGGAGAATCCCCTTCATGAGCACATCTCTGCGAAACATCTGGATGACAATGTAGTACTTATCTCAGAATTTATATATGTGTATCTGAGTGTACATATGTCTGAATTATGTAAATATAACTATGAAATATACAAACATAATTCTGTGAAGTCATCACAGTCCTTTTGGGGCATATCAATAACATACAAGTTTAAAGTTGTGCTTTGTTATTGACATAAATATTTCTTATATATTTTCTATAATACTTCCCCTGGTTTTGCTGATACACACTAGTGAGTGTGCCTGGACAGAAACTAGTAGAAAACAAACTTTTAAACAATGGAATATGTTAAGATTTTTTGGTTAATTGCAGATAGGATGAAAATAGCTGTTGACATCAGGGGATATTGTTGTACTTATGGAGAAACACACAGTGCTGCATGAGTCTTTTCTATGACATAAGGGAATTTATGTGTAGAGCATTCCTTTCAGTAGCTCACACTCTATGTTTTAGAGTATTAATTACCTAGTCAGATCTTATTAGAGCTCATTGAGTTTTGCATAATTAAAAGTGTAGCAACAGCTAAATGGTGTGTGATGTGAAATGCAGACTCTTTGCTTTAGCCAAATGTACTCCTCTGGATTTTCAAAGAGGGAGCACAGAAGTGGGAGAAATTTGAAAGTCAAATCTGATAATTGAATGAGGTAGATGTATAAAATATAAAAGTTAAGCATTATAGATTTTTCTGTTTTGTTCCTGTGTAGCAGAAATAAGACTTTGTGTAGAGTTTCTGGAGTTGTTACTCATTTTAAAATGCAAAGCTGAAGAATTATAATGATAACTGTAGACTGGTTTTTGTACATCTGCAAGTTTAAGTTTTCAGAGGAGGTGTAAGAAATGTTATTTATTGTCTAAATACTATCAAATGCAGATAACTGAAAAAGATTATTCGTTTTATATTGAAATATTATTGTGGCTGTCAGGGGACAAATACTGTAAAAATACATTGTCATCTTTTACATAGAATCAGTCTGTCTAGTAGAGGTCGTGTTCCATTTGAAGTCAGTGGAAATAACTTCCCCTGTTCTAAAAGCAAGTAAAAGTAAAGCCACCAAATGAGACCTGTGTGATGATGTACACCTTTTCTCCAGTGAGGCGCCACAAATATGATGAACAAACTGGAGCATCATAGGAGGAGAGTCTGAGAGAGTTTGGACTGTGTAGCTGAGAAGAGCAGGGGGATCTTATCAATATATATAAGTAGTTGGTGGAAAAGAGTAAAAAATATGGAACTAGACTTTTCTCAGTGGCGTCCATTGACAGGTCAAATGGTATAACATACAGGAAATTCTATCATCTAATCATATTGTGAGAGCTGTCAAACACTGAAGCGGGTTGTCCAGAGAGTCTGTGAAGTCTCCGTCTTTGGAGATGTTCATAATCTGGCTGGACAAAGTCCTGAACAACCTGCTGTAGTTCATCATGCTTTGAACAGGACTAGACAATGTCCAGATGCTCCTTTTAACCTCAGCTATGCTGTGATTCTGTGTGATTTCATTTATCATTATTTTATCTGTATAGCTTCTTAAAAAAGTCACACAGGAAGCAGTGTCAAAGTGGGGAAAAAGGAAAATCTGAAGAGATGCAGTCCAGTAGACTGTGCTGATGTTAGATACAATATCTGATTTCCTAGACAAGAAAATCCTTCCTTTGATTTTTCAGAGAGAGAAAATCAGGCTGAAGAAAATGAGAAAAGAAATTTTATCTACCTTTTAATGTTTTTCTGAGAACTAATGATAAGTGCTAAGCTTCAATATAATACCAAAAACTAAAGTAAAAGTGTAAGCAAGTTGAAAATTAGGAAGGAATAGTTGCAGGAAAGTAGTAAGAATTAGGTTTTATGATTCTGTTGGTCTGGAGTTTGGGGATCAGTTCACAGAAGAGTACACAAATGTAGACTTACCAAGTTAGCAGTAAGTGCTGACAGATCCTCATATGTTAAAGGTTGTAATCTTTTGAAAGAAGTTGGTTGGCTTTCCTGTTGGCCCTCCTATCAACTTTAACCTCCAACCTTCCCCGGCATGTATCACTACAAATAAAACTGCTGAGGTTTGACAAGAGGATATAAAGTCAGTAGGCCATCGCACAGAGATCTCTACATGATTTTCTTTAAGCTTAAATGAACACTGCTTTAAGTCAGGATTTTTAATAAGAAGTCATAAACACTCACCCATATCACTTTAGTTTTAATAATTACTGTTTTAACAGAGAAGAGAAGAAATATACATAGTAAATCATGTTTGACAACTGGCATTTGGTGGTTTTGTTACTGGTTGTCTTTGACCATTACATGAATTGCTGTTCTCAATTTTAATGTATACTTTTTCTACAAGATACTGATATAAACATGACATTTGTGTACAGTGTTATAAATGAATTTTTAGTTCTTGATTAAGGTAAACCAGATGACAAAAATAACTTCTGTGTTTGTATTCACTATCATCAGAATAATAATCCTTGAATCTGTAGTCACCTATGATGATTTTAGGCTTATTTTTAGCCTGTGATTTGCATTTGCACGTGGACTGTATCTAAGTAGTCCATAGAAAGTACTTAAGGGAAACAAGCCCTTTGTGTGTCAGTTTATGTACATTACATATACTGGAAAACTGCTAAGCATTTACAAGCTGTAAGAGACAATCACTGATCTACACACCTATCTTGGAGGAATGCATAGCAGATGCTGCTTAGATTTCTGATTTTACTTATGTGCTGGGAAATGGTGGATGTTGCTGCTTGTCAGACCAGAACTGTATGTAAATTTTGGACATCAGATATTCCTGGAAGTTTAAGGGCTGATTGAAGGGGCATAAGGGAAAGTTAGTTTCTTTTTTTCTCCCAGCAGAACCTTAGACTGCATGATTTAATATCATATCAATGATTCAGCTGAAAATATAAGATAATTCAGTCACACCATGCCTCTCACCCTCTAAGAATATCTATCCCTCATTTTGAATATAAAGAGACTACTGACCTTCAGGTGATACTACTTCTGATTTCCTCTGCAAGTGAAAACAATCAGCATAATGTCTGTCACCTTAACATTTAACCCTCAACGTCTTCTAGAAGTGGGCAGGAAGCCACATGTGCCTTCTACCTGAGGAGACAGGTAAGATGAATTGGCTAAATCAGTTAAAACATTACTATGTTAAAGCAAATGCTGTTGACTTCTTTATTTCCTCTTTGAGACCACATATATTGCATTCAGAAGAATGTAATGTAGTGCACCAGCAAAACCCAGAATATAAAGGAGCAGCTTTGTGGTATTAAAGCTGATGCTAGCAGAGATTTCCAATACTTTTAATGTAAATAATAACAGCTACCTCATTGCTTATCAAAGCATCTAAGAAAATGGCTTGTGCTTCCAAAAGTTACAGGCTGGTCACAAGAGACAGGGGCATGAACATCTGTCACGGTACTAGGAGAGGATTACCAGTTGTATTAAGCTGTTATTCTCTGGAAACTGCTGTCTGGACACTTGCAGTGAAAGAATCAGTGGTGGTGAAATTACTGTAATCTCAAAATATGGCTTCACTATCATCCCCCGGTAGCACTTATTGTATGTAGGAGTCGCAGAACTAAAATATGAGTATGAAGTTATTAATTGAGGGGTGATTAAGATAGTATGTGATATCCATAGGAGATGTTCAGAAAGCTTTGTGTTGGGTACAATAGCAATGATTAGAAGAAGGAATGCTGATCCCTTCATGCATGAAATAGTTTATCCCACTATGGAGCCCAGGAAACTAATAAAGCTTCTGTGGAACAAAGCCATAGAGGCTTATTTTGGCCAGATTAAGACATTTTCTAGAAATGCTTTTATTTTTTCCTTTTTGTTTTGCATAATTTAGGAAATAAGGAAATGAGCAGTTACCTCAGAAAAAGCAAATAGTAAATAGAACTATTATAGAGCCACTCTCATCAAAAGAGATCAGTGATTATTTTTGCCTTTTAAAAATGCAGATTTTAACCATGTTTAAAATTATGAAAATAGTTAAGTTGACATTTTTCATTTTTTTTAAATGTATTTTGGTGACTCAAAAATGCCTGTGATTCAGGAAATGTGAGCGTGAATTAATCTTATATTGATTGCAAGCCTGGAAATAGATCAGCAAAACATGTAGCTATTGCACGTATATACCTCTACAGCATTTGTAAATGTTTATACACTCGTGAGAATTGCAAAGATTCTTGCTTCTCAAAATGTGTATACTATTTCAATCTACTCTTTCATAGAAGTGCTGTTCTATGTTTCTCTATCAAAAGAGTTTTTAAGAAAAGGAAATGCCATGAATATACCTTGGGAAAATAAACAACATATAAGCACTTTTTGCATTTCTTGAATGGGTTTTATGTGTTGTGATTTTTTTTTTCCAAACCTTAGTTATCAGAAATTCACTTTATAAATCTCATTGTATGTTCTTTGTATAAAAATGAAAAATGCAATATGCTGTATAATTGAAAACATCATTCTGAGTGGCTGATATTTTCCATTGCCTGTGAATACCAAGTTGAATGTTCAAAGAGTTTTTAAATAAGGAGATAGCATTTGTTTCTGCCTATCAATATACTGTTACTGAAATATGATTGCCACAAAATCAATTGCTTTAGCCCAGAAGGATGTGAAATCTGATGACAAACTGAAAACTGGAAAGAAAATAGTAGTGGGAACAAAAGTTCCCAAATTCTGTTCCGTTTTCTAAAATAAGAAAAGAGAAGGAACTCTTCAGAGTTGATTAAAAAAATTAAGAAATTGGAATGTTGCTTTCCCTCCTCTGTATCAGATTTCTAAGGAAATCTCTATCTGCCAAAATTTAGTATGGTACAGTATTGATTATCTAGGCTTTTACAGGATTCAATTGAACTGAAACACAAATGATAAAATGTTTTTATGAGATAAGTTTGTCATATCTGCCACTTTCATAGAAAAAAAAACTGTAGACAATGATCCTGCTCTGTCTTGCAGATGTACCCATCCATTTACCTGGGGCACACTTGCACCCTACAGAGATTACGGTTTCACGCTTTCCATATGAATGTTTCTAAGCATTCTTAATGTACAGAAATAAACAGAAGTGCAAGTCTGTTATCCATGTGTGACAATGAAAAGTTGTATTCAAGTTAAAATATGTTAAAAATACACAAATATTGTTTTGCCTTGAATTATTTTATGGAAATAATTATCACATATCAGTATTTAGTGACTGGTAACTATTGAAATTTTCATTGTCTCTTAAACTGAAAAGTAGAAAGCCTCTTCTAGCCTGGGGGCCAAGGGAGCAGAAATAACAGGGGAAAAAAGTTTTCGCACTTTCATAGGCCAGTGTTTCTGCCATTTATTTTTTTCCTATTGTTAATGGAAGAAAGAGTAATTTAACTGAGTTTTTAAAGCTCTTTTTGAGGTAAAGAAAGTCCACCTTCAAATATTATCCTTAGTCCTAGGTGATACAGTTTCTTAAAGAGCAAGTCTTCAGGGAGAAATACAGAAATAATTGTGAAGATGAGCCTTTATAACCTAATTTAAAAAAAAAAAAAATCCTTTTCATATTCTTATTTTACAATGACTTTTGAGAATATAGAACTTCTAAAGTAGTTTTACGTGATGTATCATTGAGCTATGACAGTGTTATGGACTCTCGAAGTTCAAAAAGAACATAAGGAGAATTTGAATGTAATTTTATACCTATATATACAGTATGAATAATATTGTTTGATTTATTTCTGAGATATAAATACTTGTATGACATAAAATGCTTGTAAATAAATCACTAATTACTTTGAATTAGAAAGGTATTGAAAAATATGTAAGGGATTACATTTTATTGTTGTTCTGGTTTGGGTTTTTTTTCTGATGCAGAGTAATTAATCCAACATAGAGGATGAAATCTGGAACAGTTAATTTGGTACTTTTATATCATTGTTCTTCAATTTTATGATATAATCATTTCCATGATGTGAATATGCTTTAAAAAATATGTTTTTCCTCTAAGGAATATGAATTAAGAATAAAATCTCAACCTTGCTTTAAAATATCATGTTTGGAGATGTTCTGTTAGTTTATGAACTAGCTCTGGAGTGAACTATTTCCATGCTCTTTTACATATCATCTTAGTTAGAATTTATTATGTGCATTGAAACTTCTCCTAAGTTCTAATAAAATGTGTTAGGAATTGCTATAGAACAGAACAAGAGATACCTTATTCTACAGAGTTTAATGCTCAAATATAATCCAAAAGTCAACAAATATTTACAGTGCAGCACAAAGAGGCAATAAGATAATATTGGTCAGCATAATATCCACTGATCTGAGTATGTCAGCAGCCTGCTGCATTTTTCATGTGTTTTGACAGATGAGAGATTCAGAGGAAAATAACAGATTGCTTTTGTGAATGCTTCTTGAGAATTATTTTTAACCTTGAGAGGCATTTGGGGATAAAGGATAAAGGTGGTTTGCCAATTCAGTGTGGGATTTGACAGTTTGCTGCTGAATGGACAGAGATGATAGAACTGTTATAGGCATGTAGGTCTCCCTCTGTAACAGGGCTTCCACTTTAGAGGCACAAAGAAAGAAGCTACATACTTAAACAGTCATATTTATTATTATTTTCTTTTCTACAAAATTTAGATGGAGAGGAGCAGAGCAGACTGCACTGATTAAGTTCACAGAGACATATTTTGCCACAATACAGAGTAGAAATGAGTACCTCTGTGAGAGTCTCATCTTTGCAGATGGAGTGTGAAGGTAGGAAATAAAGTCAAAGAAACAACCAGATTTGAACAAGCCAGAGACAAGGAGCTCCAGAGAGAAGTCCAGACAGAAACTGACAGGAGCTACAGGTGCTTTTAGTAGTTGAGAAGATGAATTCAACTATAACGATTAAGAAAGGAGGGTTAGAAGACTATAAAGTGAGAAGCTCTGTTTAGCTATGTTGATATTGATCTAATTATGGGATATATAGAGTAAGCTCTCAGGGTACAGGCATTGTCATTAGTTTGAACTTCTGTGAGACAGACGTTGAAGAGTGAGGAGCTTTTGTCTGTCATCCCGTTATTTGACTGGCGTACCATGGAAAAGGACCCGAGTGTGACTTTGTGAGATCTGTAATGAGTTGAGGTCCTTAGGTCCTTATTGTACCTTTACCGGCAATGAAGTTTCTGCCACTTTTGGTTCCTAAATGTATACCATGTTAGTTAGCTCCTGGAAGACCTGAGATCCACATTCTAAAAGGAGAGCTTCAGCATTACTGAACCAGTAATGTAGATGTACTCACAAAGATAGCATTTTAAGTAGTGTTTCTAAATGAGATTCTCCTATGTAAGATTTAGAGAAGCTAACTCCTTGGGAGTTCCTACAGAGAGCCATAATAGAGTTGTGAAAAGTCTTCTAGATTATATGCAACTCAAAAAGTAAAGGGCACATCGTGAGAGTCAAAGAAGCAGAGAAAATTTCATGAAAGAAAAGTGAAGGATGATAACAGACAATGAAGACAAGAGAAGAGATAGAGGGTTGGCTATGAGTGTAGGAGAGAACAGCAGAGGGTTTGATGAAAGCAAATTAAGCACTGTTCTAAAGAATGTTACAGTATTTGAGAAGCATTTAAACAACAGGAATGGAACCTAGTGTAGTCTGCTTATTGTGGCAAGCTTCTTTTGTGGTGAACTTCTGGGAATGTTAGGGTTCAAAACCAGCTGACTACACTCAAAATTGGAAGGTAATCACCCCTGTGTGAGGCCTTCATATTTATCCTCCTACATGGAAAGTATTGGTTTTTATTCTTTTCACAATCTCCACAATGGTTGTATTAGAAGATTAGAGTCTCTCTATCACTGTAAATAATTTAGTTGTGCCATACAATGGGCTTCTAGGGATTTTGCTTTTATTCAAGTGTTTTTCATCCAAGTCATGATGCGTTTTAACTCTCAGACCTGAAGATAGATACTTTTTCTAAATATATACAGTGGGGAAAAATCACTTTTTAAGAGAGAGGTACCTTCTGGTTTGATGACAAGCCTCAGCCAGACATGACTTACAGTCTGATAAGCTCGTGCTGTTAATAAATTGTAAGAGCAAAGTAACCTGTAAAAAAGTATACAGGCATGTTTATGTACAGACTTAGATATAACATACAAAATGATATTGTGCAAGTAATGAAAATGAAATAAGGACATAAACTGGGGAAAGAAGAAGAGGAAGGGGAGAAAAATGAAAGTAAATATATGCATTCCTATTTCTACTGTCAACATGAATTTCAACTGATCCTATTACAAAACTTGGAGTGAGTATGTGTGTTGTGAAAGCACAGTCCCTTTAAATTCAAGGTAGTTCACTCCTGTGGTCTGTATTTTCTGTAGTCTGGTTATTTTACACAAATTAATACCTACATGAGAGAAAAATGTTGAAGTTTTTTTCAGCAGTTACTTCTCTCTTCATGATTTGAGATGATGTGTTCTGAAGTCCAAGTTTAAGGCTTGTTTTTTTAAAAATTTAAGAACACCACCACTGATAGAATTTAATTTGAATGTGGAAAGAACGAGAAATATATTTGTCATGTGAAAAAAAACACATTTTTCCTCCACTTTCAAAATAAAGTACTAGCAGAAAAAAGACCTACATAACTTGTCTTGCACTCTGTGCAGATTGTCTGGAGTAGGGCAATAAATAGCATGGAAAATGACAATTTCTTTATCATCCTCTAGATGAAAATCATTGCTTTGCTAGAGACAGTGAGTAGGTAGCCACTAACTACACTGTGCTCTGATTTCAGCTGCTTGTGTCAGTAGCTCCTAACGTAATATTCCCTCTTTTGTGGCATCACGTTTGCCAGCCTTGGCTTCAGAAGTGTGAAATACTCTTTACAGATAGTTAGTTAGAATTCTAGTAACTGAAAATGTCACAAGAAACCTTTTAACATACAGAAAAAGCATCGTAGGTGTTATTGTATGGGATTGGCTGTTACTCATGGTCAGTGCTTTACATTACAAATTAAATCCTGTGTTGCATATGCAAATTCCAGGCTTTTTTAAAAGTGTCACTGGAACCATTTCACTGTGAATGCACTGTATTGTAATCCAGCTAACAACATATGCTTTCATCAATCCAAGTCTTGGTGATATCAAAGCTATAATTGAAGGAAAGTTACTTGTGCAAACTGTGAACACAAGACCTTGAAGTGACTGTGCATTGCAATGTTTCATTTGTCCTTTGCATAAGACTGGATGTTAAATGTCAAGTATTGGATCAGCAAATTTTAGATAGACTAATTTCATAAGTTGTGTGTGGAACTTACGGATTACTGTGGTCACATTAACTCACACGTGTTTTAGGTAATAGTTATATAGTGTCTTGACTGATCATCCAAGTACTGTATGCAATGGAGGCAAACTAATGTTACAACAATGCATGGACCCAATTCAGCATGGATAGATTGGTTTAAGTTCAAAACTGAAACTTTGCCCATGATTCTTGTACTTAAGACATTCATACATATTGTGGAATTTCTGAACTTAGCTAACAGAAGTGCTGATAGATATAATGTTATTAATTGTGTCTTTGAAACCTGCTGCTAAGAAGATACAGTGTCCCAATTGGCATCATCTTTATTGTATTGCTCAGTAGCTGCAGCTCTTGGGGATGTGTGTTGTAATGTGTCTAGAGATTTTTAAAGTGTAGATGAAATGGATGTTTAATTATGAAGATGCAGAATGAACAGAATAGATTATGGAACAGGAAATTGTAAAAAGTGGTAAGCTCTATTTTTGTCTCTTCCAGGGTGCAACTGGTGCAGGTTAGCAGCAGAGGAGGGGCTTGCTTCTTCAGACATGTGAATACTCCATATGCAATTTTTAACCTGAACTGCTGAACTGATTTCCTGTTTTAAAATTTGAAGTTACAGGAGATATAACTTCAAAGTGAATCAGAGCTATGTTTATCCCTCTTATATGTCAGAGTTTAAGTGCAATGTTTTATGTATACAGTCATCATGACAGTTAAAAAGGCAATAAAGAAAAGCAATTATATAATTGCTTTAAAGAATTAAGTAGCACAGATAAAGGCTTTTAGAGACTACAGAGCAGTTTTAATAATTATTTCACCTGAAGTCAAGCTGCAAAAATTATGTCCTAATTATTTGCAATGATTAATTATCTATAAAGTTAGAAGCTTTGAAAGATTTTATGGGAGAAGGGGGAAATTCTTTGATTATCTTTTTTCGCATACACACTAAAACAACACCCCATCATTTTCTATTTTAGCAGTTTCCACAACTTAAACATTAAATTCTTATTGTTGCTTTCTGTTATATTAGTAGTGTGTGTTTTGCAATTCTAATCTTCACGTTTTTCTTTCTTTATCACCGAAGTAGGCCTTTTGAAGCCAGGGAATTTTTTATAGCAATATTGACAGTGTTCGCATTTGCATGATGACAGCCAAGGAATGGAGCAGTAATTTTTGAAATTGCAGAAGTATTTAGAACACTGATAAAAGCTGAAATATATTTTTGATGGATTGAAGTTAAGCATACATGATTTTTCCTGCTGTCAAAAGGCTCTGAATTTAGTGAATATTTGCCTGCTGTGAGAATGCAAGATTAACATCACAACCATCACCCGGGCACCCAAACCCTGCAATTTAATAGCTTTTTAGGTTCTTTCCTTTTTCTAAACAGCAATTAATCTCATTTTAGTACAATTTTCTCGTTTCTGAAGTCGCTCATTGAATCGCTGTTTTGTTCATATTTGGCTTCAGCTCCTCTGCATAGTCATTAAAGTCCCAATTAATGTCACCTTTAGCTGAAGAGTACTCATTTTTATTGAGAAAATGACAGTTGCTGCCATGAGTAGTGCAGTGTAATATACATTAATTGCCCTGTAACACTGGTAATTACGAGTTTTTCAAGCCTCTCAGTAAACTGTCATGCCTAGACAAGACTGTGCTAAAATAGATTACTCATTAGGGAGACCTGTCCTGTTTTCTGGTGGGTTCTTAGTGTTGGTTTAAAAAAAATCTTGAGTTTGAACAAATAGTTGCCAAAAGCAATTTCCTACAACAACATGTCTGTGTTCAGTTCTCCAGCCATCACTTAAGCCTGCGGTCAGCAAACAGACAGGGTGCTGTGGACTCTAGAGATGTCAAGATTTCAATGTTTATTTACGTGGATCACAAAGATAAGTCTAGCAATTCATAATTCAGTGCTTAATACGGATGTTATTAAAGCCACTACTTTCAATGTTGTGTTTATAACAAGTCTACCTGATGGTTTAGAACAGCAGTCAATACTATCAATATTTTATGCCCAGAAAGACTTCAACACAGTGCTACTGACTGTCCAGTGAGCTGGAATTACTAAATCCGTTATCAAATAATTCCTTACATAGGAACAGCAGGGATTATGTTGTAGATTATGTGGAATAACTGGTAACTATTTCAGGAACTGTATGGTGTGGCAAGGTGTATTGAAAAGAATAAAACCGAGAAGCTGTATGTGGAAAGGTTGGTTAATGTTATGACTCCCTCTGAAAATCAGACATTAAAATATATATATATTGTTAGAAGACCCACCTGCTGATTGACTTGAGGTGTGGTGCGAAGCAAGTGTTCTTAATTTCAGGAGGAATGTATTTCATTGCTTTCTCTTCTGTGTCTGTCATGTTTTATGTTTGTTTTTAAGGACAAAGTAGTCTCCTTTACAGCTTGTTGCGGCACTGAACTGACAAAAGAAAACCTTTGTTTTATCTCTGTTATAACACTCGCTTTAGGCAATCTGCTCTTTCGTGCTCTCTCTAAATGAATTTTGTCACAGCCTTTCATATTCTCTTTTGGTGATGAGCTAATGAAAGTAGATAGTACAATTTGTGCTGACCAGGTAGCAAATGCGAGCTTGCAGCTGAGGATAGTTTAAAGAAATAAATAAAATACAGCATTATATCACTGATTTATCCATTACATGACATTAATAGTGAGAAACCTTGGTGTGTTTATCTGTTTGTATTGGTGTGCATTTATCGAATTGTTTATGACAAGACTAATTGGGGTAATTGTAGACACTGAAATTACCTGTCAGCTATATGTAACCACACTCCCTTTCTTTCTGACAAATGATGACAACTGAGGGACCCCGTAGCATTACTCATGATGGCTTTTCGAGTGGTAATAAGGACAATAGGGGCCCTGGCTAATTTGACATGGACAGCCTTCACAACAAGAAGCCAGCTAAATGACTTGTCAGTAGGGGAAAGAAGTCAGAAAAGTAATGGAGTCCCCCATGGCGCTCTGACAGGGAGATGAGGCAATTTCAACGGAAAGTGAAAAGGCTTCAGTTTGTCAAGTATTTAGAACAATCAGAGAACAGCTAGAGGCTGGAACCTGACAATAAATTTGTGAACCATGGTAGCAGTTTCATATAGGTCAGTTATTTCATAATGGCTGTGAAGCTTTCAGAGATTTCTGCTTTCGTAGCCTACTTCACATCAGCCAACTGGTGCTTTGTCACCTTAAATTTGTGCTTCACTTTACACAGTAGGAATAATGGTTAAGGTTACAGAGGAACAGCAGTGTAAGACAGCGTGATTTGCAGACACCAATCTGTTGAAAAATAAACAAAAATTTAGATGGTAATAGTGTGATTGCATCCATTACAAGCTAGTGGTGTTAACAGGTTCTTATGATTTTGGCCTGCACCCTTTTTATGAGTAAGTGAAGTACTGTATTTCTCACGGACAAAACTAATAAAACATAAACCCCCTTTACTATCCTTTCATCCTACTATGCTTAGTTAAAATTTCTTAAGGTTCATTTTCTGCTGCTTGCTCTTGAAATACATTCCAGTCCTACAGCTATGACGTCTATTGAGAGACTCTAACAGTTGACACAAAAGGAGAATTTGTGATTTTTTTTTTGAGTGCTCAGCAAATGATATTCTTAAGGGTTTAAAAAAAAAAAAAAAAAAAAACCTTCCAGAATTAAATGCCAGCCCTGTATCCCACTGATAGTAGTTCTTTTTATCTTTGGCTTCAAGAGTCTGCTAGGTTTTTTGTTTGTTTGTTTGTTTTGTTTTTTGTATCTGGTTCTTACCTGTTCATTTGCATTGAGATAAAAAGCCAATGTATGATTAAAGCATCAGTTCAGTATTGCACTCTGCCTTCTGAATTCCTGACATAGACTCCTGAATTCCTTAGAAGTGTTTATGGATTGAACATAGATTTAGTTAGAAGTATCAGCTTGTCCTTTTTGGCAGTGATTTTTTTGTTAGAAAGTAGGATTGAATATATTCATTTTAATATCCTACTAACGGTCTGATTCCTCCATTTTACTAAATGTCCTGTTTCTTGCACATTTTAAAGCTAGTGCAGCAGCTGTTTGTTTGAGAACTGTGTGGATTCTAGCTTTTTTGGTAAGTGCTTCAAGATGTCTCACTGCATGACCAACACATTTCTTAGCCTGGTCTTACTAAATTTAGTTACATAAACATTTTCTCCCCACCTTCTCAGTCATTCAAATGTATAGCATAGAGTTTTCTCTCTTACATAGAGGTCTTAGAATAGAAACTTTCTTGTGCCATATTTAAAAAGTAAGACTGCTTTGTTGACACGAATCCTGCACCCCCACAGCACCTCCATCAATCACCCTTTCCTCATTTTTTCCAGAGTTATGCTCTTGCTCTGTGAGTCTCATCACTCAGATTTGAAGGAATCTTAATTTAGGCCAGCCAGGAACTTGCCCCATGTTTCTCAATACACCTGATAAACTCAAAACAATACTGTATTTCTTGTGTTAGTGATTTTGTCAAGGAAATACCTTGGTAAATTTAAGGAGCTTGTCATTCTGCAAGATGGCCCATTGAGTCAGGGGTTATAAATGTAGTTTTTTCTCTCTTAAAGAGAAAAAAAAAAAAAAAAAAAACGTGAAGTGGTCATTTAAACTTGGTATGTCCACACCTGAATCTCCTTTATTTTGGTTGCCTGTCCTGCATATGTTCATCTAAGTTTGCTAAATACTATACCAGTTATTTTCTAAGATGTTTCTCCAGCAGAACTAAAGAAATTCTCAATATATGGTGAAGTGGCACCAAGTCCAGAATAATGCAAAATCTTCCTTTTTTTTTTTTTTTTTGCCTAAAAGAGAGCTTTTGAGGTGGTCATATTAAAGTTTCTTCAGAGCACTAGCTGTTAGATCAATGAAACCAAGAATTGCTTCAGTATGCTGTCTTGGCCATGTTGTTTCTTCATTACTAGTGGAATCACAAGCGCGTGAATGGGGCAGAATCTGCTCCATCATACTCTTTGGTGCAGCTGTCACAGCGGATTGCTTCATCGTCATTTGTACATGTAATTGTTTGATTGCTAATAATTGCCTTTAATACTTCCACTGACCTTATTAGCTCATCTTATCTCATCTCAGCTTTCCAAGAGATCTTAGAGTGAGGGTTGGTTTTTATCACCTCCTTTTCCTCCTTACCTACCTCCATATGCCCAAATTTGCTTTGGTGCTTAAATATTGCTGTCCAGACCTTGATCAAAACAAGAAGCCAATATAGTCAATTTTTACTCTGCGCTGTCTGTGCTCCAGTTGTATGACTCCTGCTGAAGTCAACAGCAGCATCCAAATGGTTGAAATTCCAACTAAATTTCTTTCCTTCCTTTCTTGACATATTTCAATTAACTAAAATTTGGATTAATTACTAAGTACAAAATTATTTGTAGAGAACAAATGTAAAAATGATAGATGTGCAATAAACTTGTTGCAAAATATGGATAAATATGAACCTGGCAGCAGAAAGACAGATGCGGCCCATAATCATTTTAATGCACGTTATATGACTGCTCATTGTTATCTTAAAGCTTACTGTTTTGTTTGGAACCTGTACTTCTCCAGTGGTTAAAACATAATTTGTTACTATATCCTTTTCCATTTTGTGACCCTATTGTTTCAGAAACAAAAACTTAACAAAAAAAAATGACGCCAAAAAGATGAAGAAATCAAAATAAATTGTTCAGTGTTTAGAAAAATGGCTTTCTTAGAAACAAATATGTCGCTTTAAAGTGACATATTTAATTTAAAAGTATCTTTAAATAGGTAGTATTTCAATGGCACTATGAGCTTGGGAGGTTGCTTCACAATGTAGAGGAGATACTTCAGTCTTGTAATAACGCTGGTTGGAAATTGTCCCTCATAACAACTCTTTCACCTTTCCTTCAATAAGATTTCATTACTAAGTTTGATTTAAGAGGTTTATTTGGGTCTTTTTATCGCATTTAGCACAGGTCTTCAAGAAGATGATTTTTTTTTTTTTTTTTCCCAAAGCTCCTGCCTATTTTATTTATTGTAGAAGATATCAGAGCTTTGGAGGACTGACAGAAGTTGTGCCTTGTGGCAAGAAGTGTCCATACTGGGAATAATGAGGACAATGTAGTTCTGCTTGAGGAAATAGAAGAATATTTCTTTATACAGTGGATTAATATCACTGAACATTTATTTAAAAAAAAGACTTTACAAAAAAAAAGCTTAAAAAAGGCATTATTTATAGTCTAGACTAAATTGAATGATTTTATAGCAACTTGAATTTGATAATTTTACTCTTCAATAAAAGTGGATCTATACACATTGGTAAAAAGGAAAAAGCTGAGTAAGCTCTGAAAGGTATTAAGTAGATACATCAAAGTTTTGCATGTAATCTGACTGAAGTAATGGAGACTCTTTTCCATTACCAAACCTTTGAGTATTTGCCAAATTTCTGTATTGCTATGTACTTTTTCATAAATACTGTCATGATATAATGTTGCATAGGTCTACTGTTAGTATATTCCAAAATTAGTGCAGAAAATGCTGAAATGGGGGAAAAAAAAAAAGTAAAGCTCCATGTAGAGGTATACAGGAATTAGTACAAATATATTTTTTGAATTCCTCTCTCAATCTGACTGAAGTATAACCAATACAGTCAATGACAGTCTCAGTGCCTGCACTGAGAATCCCTGGAATAGAATGCAAAACAGAATAATTTATTCCAAAACTGCAAATAGGTCTATGTGTATCGAGTATATTTCCATTTCAGCAGGCACTGCCACATGGGTTTAGGGGACATGTACGTCATAATTCTGTTTGCCTAAATTTTGAGGATTCTGCAAATATAAAATCCTTTCTTATACTATGTTCATTACTTAGAACTAATGCAATTACAGTGAGTAATAAAAGATTATAGATGGCTACTAAATCAGATGTTTTTTTAAGTTCAGAGCCAATAAGAAAATGTTTTTTCTGAAGTACAATTCCATGTTCAGTTCTTAAATGCAAAGCTCCCTTGTTTGAAGAAATATGTTTAAGACTTTTTGTACTGTGATGCTAACTGCTCATTCTAAATTCCTGCAACATATTTACTTCAGTTTATTACAAGGAAATGGTCACTGCCTGTGTCACCAGCAGCTATAAGTAAGTGATGAAAAATTTGGAACACTATGTAGGTTTAAATATAAGTAGCTTTACAATGAGACAGTAAATGTATTTAGGTATGATAAAGTTACAAATATCTAATGTTTCATATGTTTTCACTAACAATTTTAATTGCAAATAAATTCAAATGATGTGAACTGCACTTGCCCAATTTGTAGTCTTAATATCCTTTCAACCATATATTCCAATAAGTATTTTGCAAACATGTTTTTTCCTTTCTCTGAAAACTAAGGAAATAGGTCGACCATGAAGTTAATGGACAGTGACACTGTAAAATCAGGAAAACCATCTTCCAGATACAAGAGAAAAAAACAACAACAAAAGTCAGTTTTTCTGTTTGGACATTCAGTAGGGGATGGAGATCAAGTTAGCATGTTTCATGCTCAAGTAAAGAGTCTTTTTAGTGGAAGGAGATGGTTTAACTTTTCTATTATTTCCTATTTTTATTTTCTTTAACCTAGCATTGTCATCTTTGGCAGTTTTTTTTCTATTCAAATTTCTGTGAAAGTAAGTCTGAAAACTGGAAATGCAAGAGATAAGCATAGGTATGCCAAAATCACCAGTTAGCTAAATATTTCATAGCTAATAGAGATGGAAGAAACATGTATGTAGAAGCATTTATTGTTATTACATAACTGTAAAATAGCATTTTTTTCATACAGTCCTCCCCTTAGTACATGAAAATCTGAGTTGATATTAAAAACATCACTGTTTTACTATCAAATATAAAATCTCAGCACTGACCTGAGATGCTAGTAGTAATTAGTAACTGGATCGTTAGGTCTCTTTCTCAGTTTTAACTGTACACCTGTTCATCCATAATAACAAGGAGGATAGATGTGTTTTGGTTTATACAAAGTTCAAACTCATGTAATTTGTAGAGTCATACATAAGTATCAGTAAAGGATAGTGTGAAGTAAATTAATCTGGTTAAATGATGGCATATGTGAAAAGTCTATTCTCATTCATGTGTATATGGCTAAACTGTCATTCCAGCAGCTGGCAAAGTTATTCTAATCATTGGAAATAATCAATTGCATAAGGAATATTATTGATGACCAAACTGCCATTTGCAGTTTTTATTGCATTTTATTGTATTTAGATTGTATTTTAACTACCTTCTAATTGGTTTTAACTTAGCTCAATTTGAAGTAGTAAAACCTACTTATCTAATAAGTGGCATATGTCAAAAAGAAACATACAACCTCCTTATTTCCCCTAGGTCAGTCATCCATGAAATAACTGAATTTTTTTCTCCACTTTTTCGAAGAGAAACAATACAATTGAATTTGTTCTTTTCCCCCTCCCAAACAAAATGCAGAAACAACCTTTTTTTTTTTTTTTTCCTAGCTGTATGCTTGACTGTTAAAATATCCTAAAGCACTTGATCACATTGCATTTTAATTTCCAGGCCATGTGTTGTATTAGTGAAGTGCACATGTTACTGATTTGAGCTGAAAGTTCTCAGTCTGTTTAGCAGAACACCAGGCTGGCACGAACAAGGTCTTTGCTAGGTCAAAGGCCTGGAGTTGACATCTTTCTTAAATCTTACTTTTGTGAAAACTAGAAGCACAGGTCAGGGCAGCTAGCTGATGGCACCACTTCTTATAACCATTGATTAGATTAGCTCAACATTTATCAACTACACAGAGACTAACACTTAACCTTTTAACTCAAGAGTTTTGATGTACCTTATTTTTTAATGAGGATGTTATTGTCCCGAAGTGTTGGCTCCATACCCTTATAACTAGTGCATGCATTTCCTACCTTTTAGCTGGCTAGAGGGATAAAAAATGTAGTGTTTATAATTGTGGTTTGTTTTGAGGGCAGAGATTGAGTAATCTGCTGTAAAACAATTCAAATATTATCATATCTGTTCAATTCTGAGATTTTACTTGCATCTGTTCCATTTACATAGATTTCAAGACAGGAGATGTGGTTCATAGCCGGCTTGGATGTTAGCTGTTTTTTTAGTCCAAAATTATTGACTGAGAAATACAGTTTGGGTTTTCCTTGGAAAATATACAGTAACCTACTACTTTGGATTTGTCTGTTTATCTGTTACTCATTCTGAATATAGACCCTAATGACCTGAGGTTTGAAAACAGATTCACATCTCTGTGAGGAGCATAGTTGCCCATGATTCAAGCTTTCCTTCTCTTTGAATTTGGTGCATAAAAGTGATGTATTTTGTCAGTTACAAGTGTGGGCATTACAAAAAGTGCAAGAAGTACTGTCACCAGAGAGCTAAAATAATCCTGAACTTGCAGATTGATTGCAAGAGTTGCAGGTCTTGCTCTAAGAAAACAGTACACAGGGAACAAAATACAAGCACCACGGTAAACACAAGATTGTACAGTTTCTACACAGGCAACACATTGTTCCCAGTGATATACCAGGTGAGAGGCAGGTAACAGGGCTGTAGTCACAGCAGGTTTGAATCAAGTTCTTCTGAACCTTAAGAGAGTCTGAAACAGATTGCAGCAGTGACAATCCATGACCTATCGACAGAGTATCCACAATCGAGATACAAAGAAAAACGACATACCATTGTGTGGCTTAGCAGTAGGGAGTACAGTGCCAATAAGAGGAAACAGGAGTATTAAGTCCCAAATCAAAAAGGTTTTACATACTGCTTTTAATTGAGAGTGCTTCTGTTAGGCAGCAGCAGTAACTAACTTTTACGCACTGGCTTAGCTTCCTAACTCCTGTCAGCCAGTTACTTCACCATGAGCAGCTGAGGACACAGCACCTAATTACTGCCCTTTGACTCTGTGCGTTACTCTTTATTGCAAAGGCCTATGTTAGATACAGATTTCCTTAGGATCGCAGCATCAAGAGCGCTGCCCAGCCTACAAATGGAGAGGCACAGCAAAGGCTCTGCTGAGTTGGTATGAGAGATTTGATTAGCACATATATGTGTGTGACCTGGTCTATACATGACCTGCTGAAATTGCTCTGTCAGCAACAGAGGGTGTCTTCAGTGGGCTGGAATTATGTCTGCTGCTCCTCCTACTTAAAAACAAGTATAAAAAATCCAGTGTGAACCCTTACTGTCTCTCATTGCCTTCTAGATAGCTGGAATAGGAATTTCTACAAAGGCACTGGGGGCAAATATAATAGAAGGTTGGTTTAGGGGTAGATTTCCTTTTTGATTACTAGCAACGTTCTTACCTCCTTCCTCCTTTCTTGTATCAGAAATAATGTAGCCAGCAGGAGCAGGGAGGTGATCTTCCCCCTGTACTCAGCTCTGATGAGGCCGTACCTCGAGTGCTGTGTTCTGTTTTGGGCCCTTCACAACAAGAAGGACATCTAGGCACTAGAAAGTGCCCAGAGAAGGGCAACAAAACTGGTGAGGAATCTGGAGCATGAGTCTTATGAGGAGCGGCTGAGGGAGCTGGGATTGTTTAGTCTGGAGAAGAGGAGGCTCAGGGGAGACCTCATCACACTCTACAACTTCCTGAAGGGAGGTTGCGGTGAGGAGGGGGTCAGCCTCNTGTCATAAAAACAGATTTTGAGAAGTAGCAATATTTTCTGACTATTTTTCACCTGGGCACTTCAGCTCCATGCCCCAGCCCCAGCCAGGGTGTTCTGGGGCAGACTTCCATCCATCCCTGTGTAAGCGAAAGTGTTGTTGTTATGGTCCCTCCAGCAAAAACAGCAACCTTGGACCTGAATTCCAACATCTGGGGGTGGAAGGGGTAGCCTGACAGCAGTAACTGAACAGATCAAAACACAACTTAATACTGAACATAAAAATTTCATTAATCTGGAAAAGAAACAGCAGAAGAGGGACTTGCATTTTTTATTACTGAGTCTTATGTTATCTTGTCATAAGTCAGTTTATTTTCCTGCTTAACTTAACCCTTTGATATAGCCACATGACTTCAAAAAAGAAGCTCTGTTTTGGACCTGTTGTGTTACTTGAAGCAAATATCGTTTCCTACAATTTAACTGTATGTCCTTTAGAAAATGTTGGGATTGCAATCCACTTACTTTTGTCTCACTGCAGACAACAAAGTCCATTTCAATACCTTTCGGTACCCTTGAAAATGATTATTTTTATCATTAACAAAAAGAAAAACGGACAGCTTGTTTAGTTTTAGTCAAGTTATGCTTAGTTAATAAACATCTCTCTAAACTAGAAGTTTGAAATAGTCTGGATCCTAAACACTAATATTCTTCTTATTCCATGAAAAAGCAAACCTCAATATGATGAAAGTTGGGTTTAAAAACCATGGACACACTCTAGCTAATATAAAGTGGTGGAACTTCATTGCTGTCACTGGACTATCTAGTTTAGGTTGAAAACAAAGTGTAACAATAATAAAAATGTTACAGTAGTCACTGACTTCTCAAATAACATTTTGTCAAACAGGATGAAAGCAAGGCATTGTTTAAGGGGGAAGAAGCAGTTTGCTTGAATGCATTTGTATGTGTATGTAACTCGTTTCTCAGCACTTCCCCTTAATATCAGTTTATTTTTTTTAATGCTTGAAAGATTTTGGTTTTTGTCAGATATTATATATTAAAAAGTTTCCTGTTCTCAGGGGAAAAAAAAGGTGTAACAGTAAATGTGCTATTTTATGACTTTGTATTACATCATTATTTTTGAAGTTGCATTCATTTTGTGGGAGTAGGACAGTGGGCACGTGCCTAATTCCACGTGAAGACATTTGGTGATTCTACAACATTCATGTGCTAAAAGCCATACTGGAGTATAAGAAGCAATGACATTGTGGAACATATCAGAAAATTGTGGAACTTTCAGAAATAACATTGTGGAACGTTTCGTATCTCAGTGATTTAGATTGCTAACCTGTCCTGCCAGACCAATGTGCCTACGAGGCCTCAAGCCAGACTTGTCCTAGGGTGAGGTTTTACTGACTTCTGTTTAAACATATATGATTTAGAGATGGTGAACAGTCTTGTATTTTGTTCCAAATTAAGCACTTCAGGTGCTCAGTCACTTTCAGCAGAGAAGAAAAAGTACAGTCTGCAGTACATCATGCCTGTTTTGTTCCAGTACAGAGTGAGTTAAATATGAACAAATGTGTTTGTTTTCTGTAGGTACATCAGAGGGTTAAACATCTAGCAGAAAACAATTTAAACTTAAGGATAGTAGTAGCACAGAATGCAAATAAAGTCTCTACTCATTGATTAAATCAGACTAACAAATTTTGTTTAAACAAAACAAATTTTGAGTTTTGTTCAGGAGAGCGATGAAGTTCAAAATAGTTTTCCAAAATAAGTGAAAGCAAAAAGCTAATAATTTTGCAGTGAACTCCACTCTGTGTATGAAAAGTGAAGGTTTTTTTTCCCCAAGATACACATTTATTGTAAAAATACCATTTTAACAGTGCTTTCCTTATTTCTTCTTAAAATTCAAGTTGCAGAAAATAATGCAACTTCACTGAGAGCAATATCTTGCTAGATTTAGTCTCTCTTGCAATAAAAGCTGTACGATGATATTCATGTTGATTTTGTATATATGAAATCAACTACACTGAAAATAAGTTGTGCAGTCTTTTTGGTTTCCAAAACAAATAGAAATAAAAAATACCCCCAAAACAAATATTTTAAATTCTTTTTATGCATTGTATTGAAGTCCTGAGGAAGTTTAATTCTAAAAGGAAAGGATTTGCCCTCATGGAATTCAGGTAATTCCAATGAAAGTATAACTAAAAACAATGACGCTTTGCTATGAGAAAGGCAGATTATTCCTGTCTGTCCTGTACCTTACTTCAACCAATTTAATAAATGTATACTTAATATTTATTTGGGAAAAAAAACATATTTCCTTTAACACAGATCCTTCAGAAGACTCAATGTATGGACAAGGAACCAGGGGTGATGCGCAGAGATGGTTGCAAAGTTACTCAGATTTTGCTACATTTGCTTTAATCATAAGGAGGAAAAAAAAAAAATGGTCCAAGATAAATTTAGAATAGGGAACCCCATGATAAGCATGCTCGCTCGCTCTCTCTCTCTCTTGCTCTCTTGGTCTTCTATATATATACATAGGTATTCATGTGTATGTGCACATATCCCTAAGTATGTCCCTTTTTTATGTTTCCACAGCAATAGTATAAATCAGCAGGTCAGCTCTATCTCTGAGCTTATTCCCCAGGAATCTTTTCACATAAAATTTATAAACAATTTCAAGTTAAAAGACAGGACAGTGAAGTGCAAAATAAATATTAAGTTAAAGTTGTCTGGCTGACAATGTTTCATGTGTGGCTGATGATGTGAAGCCTACCTCCAGTTTTGTGGGGTTCTTTTTGTGGTTTTTCCCCTTTATCTATTTTCCACTTTTTGCGTTTGAGTTCTTGTAGTGCATTTTTTTTTATATTTCTCCTAACTTTGCATTTTTAGCGGTCTAAAAGCAGATGGCCTTGTTTGTGGAAAACAAACTGCCAATAATACTAATTTTTTGAGCCTTTTAACATTTCCTGTTGTCAGAACAAAATTTCAGCCAATAAAGCAGAACTCTCAGTAGATCTGTATGTGCCTGAGTGTATTAACAAAAATAAGCAAGTACTAAAAATCTGAAAAGCTTCATGAGTCTGCAGTGGACATAAATTCATTTATGCCAAAACGTTCATTTTGGAACAAATGAAAGAGTAATTTCCTGGGAGCAAGCTCAATTCCAGGAGCATTCCAGTTTAGACCATGATCTTCACAGAAGAAGCACCGTTCACTAGAATTCCACCTGAGATCACAGTAACTATAAAAAGTTATCTAATTTCTATCCCTGACTTCTTAATAAGAAAGACCTATAATCCTTAGATGTAGTTAGCAACTTGTAATTGTGTGTTTTCTTTTTCCTCTGGAAACTGCTTTCTTTTTGCTTTTAGTGAATTTCTGAGAGTGCAGTACAAAGAGGCATTCATTACCTACTGTTAAATCTGGAACTGACAAGACATGCATTGCAAATATAATTCATGATCAACTACTATTTAGTAATTCTATATCATTTTGTTTGCATCTCATCCTGTTTCTTGTATTGATGTCAAATTGTGATATGAAAGACAAATGGAGTTGCTGATCAATGACTAAAATGCATGCTGATATAATCAAAATGGCATAAGAACAGAGGATCCGTTAAGTACAAGTCATAATGTATGCCAGAAATTAAAATATACCACTGTGAGATGCTGTAGTGTCAGGAGAGCTTTGAGTGCATCTGTTTACCTTTCATTCATGTAAGGGAAACATGATTAGGATGGAATGCTTAAAAGCCGGGGAAAAGGTCAGGAGTATTAAATAATATGCAAGGACTGCTCCAAAAGTAATGCCTCCTGTGTTATTATGTTGGCCCACAATGAGGTGGATGGTGGTGGGATGGCAGTTGAGGCTGAACCTTCCCACCAATAATGTGCCGTTTCATTTTGTTGCTGTGTGACAGATGGCAGCAGAGGGGCAGTCTGACAAAATGGCACCTATTGACATTCACTGGTGCTTGCTGAATGTTTCTGGAGACCAAACAGTGGATGTGAGCACTGTGAGACAGTGGGTGGTGCGTTTCAGCAGTGGCAACGACGATGTGAAAGACATGCCATGTTCCAGACAGCCATGCACAGCTCTAGCACCACAAAATGAAGAGCATCTCCATCAGCTCAGCCACACAAGTCAGTGGATTATGACCAGGGAAATGCGTACAGAGCTGAATACCAGCTTCAATGTGTTGGAAACAATGGTGGCAATGTTGGAATATCACAAAGTTTGTGCTGGATGGGTCCCGCTGATGGGTTTCACACATGAACAGAAAGAACACTGTATGCAAGTTTGTCAGGACCTTCTGAATCAATACAAGGCTGAAGGTGACAGTTCCTGGATCACATCATTATGAGATGTGGTGTCACTGCTACAAGCCAGAGTCAAAACGGCAGTCCATGGAGTGGCAACATGAATTCCCCATCAAAGAAAAAGTTGAAGATGCAGCCCTCAGAATGTAATGTGATGTGTGCTGTCTTTTGGGATAGGAAAGGAGTGATCTTCTGGATTTCCTGGAACCTGGACAAACCATCAACTCCGTCTGCTACATCACCAACGCTGACTAAGCTGGAGGCTCAAACTTCCAGAGTCAGACCAAAGAAGACGACAATCTTTCTCTTGCAACACAATAATGCCAGACTCAATACCAGTTTGAAGACCATGGAGCGCATTGACAACCTCAACCGGACTGTCCTACTACACCCGCCATATATTCCAGATTTGGTGCCTTCTGACTTCCATCTGTTGAGGTCAATGAAAGATGGACTGTGTAGGCAACGTTATCCTAGCAACTATGCTGTCATAGCAGCAGTGAAACAGTGGGTCACTTCCATTGGCACAGGCTGTTATGAGCACAGCATGCAGGCTCGTGTTCATCACTGGCAAAAATGCAGAGCTAATGGTGGTGCCTATGTTGAAAAATAGTGTTTTGTAGCTGAGAATTTGCTCTATCAAATAGTGTTATTGTGCTCTTTGTATCTGTTGTAGTTTCCATGGAAATAAATAGGAGGCAGTACTTTCAGAGCAAGCTATGTATCTAGAAAAGTATCCAAAAAAATGGATATTTTTTTCTACATTTTGAACTATTGCAAAAATTTCTTTGTCATCATGCTGACCACCTTGCTTTTTCATACTGCATCCTGTGAAATGTCTGTTGACTCTCCTTGCTTTAGTGGGCAAAACATTATTTATGAGATGACAGATACATTCTCTTCATTTGTCTTTGGAAGGTCCCTATAACACAGTCCAGGGGCTGCAACTCATGATTGAATGGTCAATATTTCTTTATATTTTAGTGAAGAAATCAAACTCATTCTGCTCCCAACACTTTGGAAAAAGAAATATATGTATATATATGATATGTATAAACAGTTTCATAGTCTATGTGTGTCATCCCTAACATTTAGGCACTATTTTTTAAGATACTGCCTAGGGAATTCTAAATTACTAGTTTATCCTTAATACAGCCAGTGAATTATGATAGCTGGGCACAAAGTGGTACATAAAGATTTTTATTCAGATCTCTGATTTTCCTTGTAGTTGTGGATTTTTCAGACTTTTAACAATACGCTAAAGTGAGGGGCTAGGGGACTGTGGTTTAATACAGACTAATGCACATGGCAGGGCTTTTACATTAGTGCTATTTCTTTCAGTGCATTATAGTGAAATTGTATTTTAAAACCAGGCAAACTATTGATGCTTTTATTGAATGGAATAATTTATTATAGAAATATTTTAGTCTGTTGACATTTCATCATCAAATAACAGTAAACACAATACACATTTCCCATAAGACTATTCTTGAGAGCCAAATATTTACCATTTGCTTATTCTAAAGGTAGCATTGTAATTACTGCCCTTCAAGTAAGACCAAAAAAATGTATTCAAAGATGACCTTTTTAACATACAGTAATAAGTCAGAAATATCCCAAAATAATCAAGTTTACTTACTACTTCCATTTTTATTTTTTTAATTACATTCCATTTTACAGTTCACAGACTGTTTTTAGTCAACGGAAAAGCTAAACTGTCAAACTTACCTTTCTGGCAGTATCTTAAATTATTTATTTTTAATCTAATTCACCTAGAATGACCAAAATATGTGAACAGTTAAAGCTTTTTATACTGTTTACCTCTAAGTTAGTCCAGCACTGTAATTGATGAATTTTTCAGATTCATCTGGAAGCACTGGAATTTGCAAAAGGTAAAAACAGTTTTCAAAAGTATTTTAATGTTAGAAGTGAACTAAAATGTTTATTGTAAAATAAGAGTTTTGTATTTAAATACACCTATTTGATAGTACAGTAAAATTGCTGAATTTATTCCTCTTGTTTTATGGAAAAATCCTAAGAATGGATAATTCACTTAGCCCTATACACAAACTAAGAAAAGGTGGTTGCTTGCTCCCCTTATAGTTTACTTTATACCATTTATATTTTTGGAAATGGGCAAACACTTAGGTGTTGTCATTTAGCATCTGCTTCTTTACTGGCAGCCTGCATTGAAAGTTTGTTAGTAAGTGCCAGTTAGTGCTGAATGAGAACTGTGTCTTAATTATCTGCTTTTCTAACATAATGCTTTTTCAGTTTTCATTTTAACTGTTGTCTGATGCTTCACACACCTTTACTTCACATATCTTTCTGCATCTTTTCTTCACAAATTCCACTGTGAACATATATTCTCTAATTCTTTTTTTCTCTCATATTTCTTGTATTACTTTTTTGTTTAAATATCCCAAAAATGTGTTATGTGAAAAGGATGCTTGTTAGAAGCAGAACCTGGAAGTAGATGGAGGTGGTTCTTCTGAGTTTGAATTCTGGAAGCTTTAGGGTTCATCCTTCCAGTAAACATTTCTGTTGTGTAAGAGACTGGACAGTGAAGACTAAAGAGTTGAGTGTACACTGTTTTCTGAACAGTCGCCCTCTTTTTTTGCTCATCCAATTGCTAGGTGACTGTAAAGAAAATTACCACTGCATGCATCTGTGTAATTCAGTTTTAGACATACTGAAGCATAAATTCACTAGCTGTGCAAACACAAACTTAAGAACTGTAATAAAGTGTGTGCATAAAATGGGATTTTTTGCTGTCATATTTGATTCAGTTGCTATTGCTTTGTTCAATTTTACTGTTAAATTAATCTCTATTTGTAAGCAAAAGCGTTCATCCCTATTCAGACGTTTTTACTGCAGGCAGGTTTGTTGGCTGAGACAGGTCTTGCACCACACCCAATGGAAAGGCAGGCTGCCTCTCGCACTTCTGGCAAGAGGTTGTTTTGCAGGTAAAAATTCCCCACTTTATGCCTTCACATACCAATAGATGTGCTTTGGGAACTGCTATATCCACATGGAGTTCACTTCTGCAGGCAGGTCGGGGAAAGCAGATGGCCATCTGCTTCCAGGAACTGTACGTGTCAGAACCAGAACCTTAAGAGGAATCCAGAAATAAATTTAAAAAATGGCAGTGTATGAGTGGCATGGGTTTTGTTTACCGATGATGAAATGTCTTTTCTTTGAAAACCAGGACAGGGAATTAGTGAAGTAGCTATTACTGAGATCTCTGAGTTCTGGTGGTTTTTGCATTTCTTTCTACATGTCTTTGATTGGTCACTGTGTTGTAGACTTGAAGATTCGACAAGAGTAACCTGGATAATACTGAGCTAGAAGAGCTTAAGGTTACAAATGTGTTGTGAAAGCAAAAAGAGAAATTATTATAGTTGTATTTACTTCTTCAGTTCAAAAATTTTGCTTGTCTTCATGTATTTGTCTTCCAAACCTAGAGAACCTTTGCTAGCTGAAGATGTTACCTTTGATAAAAATCAGATGGTGCATTATTATTTATGAAAACTAAATAATTAAGCTATGTCTGTGGGCTGGGATTTTACAGCAACTAAACAATGGTTCAAGTTCGTACTGCTCATTTGAAAGGGAGATTCTTTTCAATCTTACCTTGTTTATTAGCCTCCTGCACACAGAATACCTTCCTGGTATTCCATTTTATAATACAGATCATCTTATACAGGCATTTGTCTTTGTTCCTCAGATAGGGAAAAAATATTTGGGTCTCTGTTTAATTTTGTTACAAGTGGTGATACCATTTCTAATTGCTCAAGAGAAGAGTATTTTGTATATTAGTTTCTTGCACTGCTTCTATATGTGTAAGATCTGCCACTCTGTCTAGTCCCTAGCTGTCAACCACCATGTCTTACAACCCTTTTGTTACACTTAACAAGTTTGATTTTGAAAGCATTTGAAGTGTTTTGGTCCCACTGCCCTGATCTGGGAGATTGACTGGCTGGGTCTACTGGTAGAGAGCAATTACACCGCTTCACCTCTTGGCTCTCTTGCGCTGCAAAGGCTAAATTCCCCTCATCTTTCCTATGATCAGCTGTTCATTTTCCTGGACATTGCAGTAGCATTGCCCTGTATCTGGCACTTGCCGTATGTCTTTCATGAATGCCCTGACTGCAGATTCCAGGTGGGGGCTAAGCAAGTCTTTAAGCAAATGCAGTACTTTTCTTGCAGAATTTTCCTGAAAATATCTCTCTCAGCTCTTCATAGGATTATTTTGCGTTTTTCATAGCTGCATCACTTTGCTTCCCTTTACTGATCAACCGTTACACAAATTGATTCCTTCTTCCTGTGGGAATGCAAAGGGAAATACAATTTCTTTATTACAGTCTGTGTATCTATGTGTAGCTTCAAAAAGTACTGCAGCAATATTTTTTGCGTGTTGCTGTTAAATTGCAGATCATGTACTAAAGTCAGAACAGTCATCCACAGTGAAAATGTAGATAACTGGAATGCTGGCTGTTTGGTTTGGCTTCTGGGTCTTTACTATTTAAAACAACAAACGTTCTGTGAGTGGTCACAGCTGCCAGACACATTGCTATCAGCAAGTCAAAAGTTTTTCTTAACTGTCACCACATCTGCTGTTTTATTAACTTTTGTTTATTACGTATTTACACAGTAACCATCCAACTATAGTATCTGGTTTGAGTTTGGGTTGTTTTTTTGTTTTTTTTTTTCCTAAAAAGTGAAATACGGTTTGGCTTCTTCTAACATAAATATTATACAATCTCCCAACTCCTGCAATATGTATGCAAGGTATGTTGCAGGTGTACAATTGTCCTTAAATGCCTGTGGGAAAAGTTTACAAATCTATCAGATTGTATCCATCCTTATTTAAAAGCATGGGACAGACTTGTGCAAAGTAAGCTGAGGTAAAACCAATCATTCAGTTTATTTTACCCACAGAGATGATATGTTAATGCCTGATGTTACTTTACAATACAGCACAAGAAAGTGCTGAGGTCCCCTCAGTTATTTCTTTCATTTCAGAAAGTCATCAAGTCACTTCAGTATAAGTATATATTTAAAAAATACATCACTCAATACCACAAAGCTCTTTAAAGTCAGATTTCCATAAATTTGCGCAGCACTAAATACTGGCAGTGTTAAGTAAATGAGAACAAATAAGTACATTAGAGTGGAAACGCTACTTAAGCAAATAGAAGCTGTTCTGTACTGTTCTATACCGTTTCTATCATTTCATATGTGGTCTGACTTTTTAATTAAAGAATGGTTCTAAAGTGCCTCTAGGTAATCAAGAAATTACGAATGAATTTTGAATTCTTATTTTTGCTGCTTCAGCTGGAATTATAGTGGTCTTAATCTCCTGAATTTACCGTTATTCTGCTGTTGCCATAGTGAAATCAGGTAGAACAGTCAAAGCTGTACTCTCTCTTCTCTTTGAACTTCACTAAAAATAACGCTTAATCTATTGGTATGGCTTTAGGAATAGCTTTTAAAAATGTTAATGTGGATTTAGCAATTGTGGAGAGGGAGAGAGATGCCTGTCTGTAAGTGGAAGTCCTATTTACCCTTGGCAAAAATACAGTACTGGTCTCAGAATGCAAGTTTTCCTTTATAACGAGAGAGGCCCAAGGCAAAAAATGTATATGCCTGTACCTTTATACATCTTGCTGCCAGATACTTCCTGGTGGAGCTTTTATGGGGACGGAAGGAGTATGAGGTACTTGGGGTTTTTTTGACTGAGTAGCTGTGTTTTGTAACTGTAATAGTACCATAATAATAGTAATAGTACCATACTATTTCAAGTGATAGTTGGCCAGCATGCCAATTAGTAGCCTAATAGAAATAACTTCGTCATTAGAGAAATTCTGCATAGCGCAGGCTTGGTGCTGAGAATCTCCAAACCCCGCTGTCAGTTCACCTTATTCTTCAGGAAGATGATGCCAGGCTTGCTGAGTGCATTCATACTGGCTTATGGTAACGTGTACTGGTCTGTTGAGCACAGGCCTACCTCTGAGTCAATTCAGTTATTTAAAACTATGTATAAAAGTTATCTTGAGTGTAAAAATACTGCCTTATAAAGAGTACTGTGCCATGAAGGTGCAATAAGAGATTTGCAGATCTCTGGTAAAATTAAAGGGTTGATATGGAGAGATCTTAGAAGTGGAAGGAAAGCTACAATTGAAATTGCCTAAATGCTCACTGACTGTCTAATTTAATGAGACAATGCAGTTGTTCTCCCTTTTTGCTTATTTATTGACTGCTTTTCTGGGGACTTTGGCTAGGGGGGCTGCCTCAGAGCTAACAACAGTCTGGCTTCACCAGACAGGAAAACTCCCTCTTTTGCAGGAGCACTATAAAAGGAGGGGGCAGACAGGAAAAATATCTTAAGTGTCTTTTATTATCTATATTGGGCTTCCATTACTCAGTTCAAGTTGAAGGTGTCATTTCCATCCTCAGCATACCAAGTGATCTGTGTTCAGGTTGGACCAGATGGAAACCTTTTGTCAGCACCTCTTCTAATGCTGCATTATGGCTGTTCGTGACAAATGGGTGTGTGTGACACAGCTTTCTCAGAAGGTTCTTGTAAGAAGACAGCAACGATGGAATTTAGGCACCATTTTTAACCTCTGTCCTGCATTGTGTTTTGAATGCTTTGGCATCACAATCACATGCACAGAGAGAACAACAGAGAATAAGCACTTAAGTAAACAAGAAACAAAAAAAATCCTCAACATTTTTGACTGGTGAGGGTAAGATGTCTGCCCACAAAAGATTTAATCTTGTCATGTCATGTACTAACTCTGAGCTTTTAGGCAATGTAAGAACCAAAGGAAAAAACGAGGTAACAGTGTCCTGGTGGAAGTTAGCCAAGTCTCAGAGTGACTGGTAATGCTGGTTGATGTTCAGCTGTTCTTTATGTTCCAAGCTGCTGATTTGCAATCTCAACTTACTTTGGAGGGGAAAGCTGTATTTCATTATTTTTCTTGTTATTTTTTTTTAATTAGTTTTGCTTTTGTCTTAAAGGGAGGAGCAGGACTGAAAAGGACTAGCAGTTCAATCATTCATTTTTGTTCTATTTATTTCATTTGAGGAGAGTGCTAGTGCAATCTCTGATGCCCTTATAGAGTGCCAACCAATAATTTTCCTTTATAAAATACACTTCAAGTAAAGCAAAAAAGGGTAAGGTAAATAGTTATGGAGAAAACATTATTCTGTACTAGAAGTTTTCAATGCTTAACGGATTGTTGTGTGTGCGTGTTTAATTAAAATGTTAAAAATATTTAGCAGTGGTGGTTACCAGACACCTAAACTAACAATAACTGAGAAATATTCTTGTATTGCATGTAACGTTAATATTGCAACGTTTCATACGGGTTTTATTTATCTTACCCACTGATGACATTAGACTCTATTTTCAATACAGCAGTTTTTACGATATCTTCCAATGAATAGTATAGGTGGTGTATATTGATTGTACTGACCTTTGAGGGGGAAAAAAAATGTAGTCGCTCTCAGTTTGTTTTGAACTTGTCTAAAAGGATTTTGCCATATTTAACACAATGACCTTGAGGCTATTGGGATTCATACCATCTTTGGGAACAGCTAACATACAAATGCCATATATAGAGTAAGTGGCTTGACACAAGATGAATCTAGCAATTGCATGGCAAAGATAAATAAAACACAGGAATACAGAGTCCTTCTTGTTTTCCACTATTTTCAAGACGTTCTTATAATTATATGAGAGAAAATATTCATAATAATGTGATTTTGTCATGTTGCAGACTTTTGGCTGAATTCTCATCAGACATGGATAGCGTGGATAGTAATATGTCAATGGCTATCTTGACAAATCTGCTATTGCTTTTAAACCTACACAAGTGATAGCATTTCCCTTGGATTCATCCTCTCCCTCCTTCTAGACTTCCTTACATGGCAACCTGCATTTGTGCATCTTTCTTATGAACAGAATTTCTTATTTCAGGTTCAGTGTGTAGTAAGCAAAGTCGCAATGAAATTGTTCCTAGTGTTGGTATATACTAAGAAAGAATAACTAACTTGTATATAAATCTCAATAGCATTATGAATTTTTCAGGTGCTCGCTGTAAAGCTGTGTGTGGTTGACAGATGCATATAAAGTGTGTGTGTATGTATATGTATGTGTTTGTATAAAGAGAAGGAAGCTGCTCTTTGTGAAAAAGGCAGGAAGTGATCTTTGCGCATCCTCAGTTACGCACCAATTTGAACTTATATCGAATGTAATAATGTTACAAAAATCTTGATGATGTCCTAAATTCTCTGGTATATTCTCCACCTAAATCCATGCAAAAATTTTTCATAGGTTGGTTTGGGTTTTTTTCAGAGAGAGACTAGGTATTTTGTAGGTGATACAAGTTGCTATGCAAGACTTAAAAGTCTCAGGTGTACTTTTTCCAGCTAACAACTAAAAATTAAGTTATTTTCAAACCCGAAGTAGGGCAGGACCAACAGGGGTCGTACAGACTCAAGAGTTTAATGTATCAACTCAGAGACAAGCTGAAGGGCCTCAGGCATTAAAAGTGGTACATTCATAACGAAGGTTGGTGCCAGGCACAGTTAAAGTTTGCCAGCAGATTCCAAGGAAGTTCAAGAACATTTTCCGCACTGGAGGAGGTTTCCTTTCCTTCTGGGTGGACATGATGTACCATAATAACAGGCAGCAGATGTGGTGTTTTCTTTTTCGTCAGTTCCCTGCTTAATACAGACAGGTGACTTACACCCTCAGAGACAGGAAATTTAAGTACAGCTTCACACATAAAATATTTTTGCCTGTCAATTATGTGTGATGGTGTGCTTGGCAGTTAAACTGCTAAACAACATTGTGTGAAGATGCTTAGGGTGATTTACTATCCATTCTTGGACTAATTCTCTGATCTGGGAAGTTGGAAGTGCAAATGAGCTGTCCTCCATTTGTTAATTCATCTGTTACATTGTTTGTTTTATTGTATATTTGTGTATAAGGGTTCTGACATACAGAATTGTCTAATAATTCATTCAAAATGTCTTGAGATATCTTTAATGCTGGTTCTGAGATTTATACTCAGCAAATGCTAAACACAGGTATACAGTGCATTAATTTATCAACAGTTTTGCTATCAAAATTTGCTGAACAACTTTTCTGATTAGCTTGGTTCCATTTTACAGTATTTATAAAACAGAAATAAATAGCTATGAGAGCAGTTTCACATCCCCTCTCAAATGCACTTTTGGCATATCCTATCACTCTGGCAAGCACTGTCACAGATAAACAGCTGCACAGAAAGAAAGGATTTTTGCAAACTCTGAGGCACTCGCAGATTATTCAGATATCATCTTGCACTGGCCTTAGGATGGCCTGTTACTTCCAGTCCTGATAATAAACAACTATTAATCACCTAATGGCAACATGAGTTGACCAGCACTTAGGGCTGTCTGGACCTCAATCTAACTCTGCTCACAAGCTTTTCTCATGTTTTCTGTCACCCAGGATAAGAGCTAGTTTGCAGTCAAGCATTCCTTTGACAGGGCGGCTATGAATTTAACAAAATATTTGAAATAACCTCAGTAACTACTCTCAACTTTGATCTGAAACTTAAAATGCATAGAGTCAAACAATAGCAACCTTGCATCAACAGTCTCTGGAGAGTGAACTAATAGGGCTACCTTTTTTTCGGGGAAGCTGAGTAACAAGCAAGTACCTCAGGAAGCACCATTTTTTGCCTGGGCAAAGACAATATATGGATCAATTCCATAATGCAAACAACCTCCTTTTCTCAACGCCTTTTCAAAGTATCCTTTGCAATAATTTCGTTGTGTCTTAACTGGTATATACAAGTAGCACCACTTAAATAGAAGTAGCATGGCACGTTGTAGGACGGAAAGATATTACTGCGTGAAGCATGAACACATTCTCACTTGTAGAAGGATGGCAAAATAATGTGCTAACCCTGAATTATGAAGTTCCTAGTAAAAGATAAATATGTAGATGTAACAGTTAGTTGGTATAGAATATTAGAGTCTGACCCTCAGAAAGGAATTTATGAAATTTCTGTGGAAAATGTGGAAACATTTTTCATATTCTGCATTTCAGAATGTGATTTTTTTGGTTGAGATTCTTTCGCTTACTTCTACCCATCATCCAGGATACCTTAAGTCACCTTGCTCTGTATTGAGAAGGCTAAACAACCTTACAGCCTCTCTTTACATCACAAAACCTTACTGACCGGTGTGCTTCTACCTGATCTTGAAGATGCTGAAACTGAAGATGTTTTACTTTAAGTATATACAGCTACTTCAAGAGACAGGCATCTCAGAGACTAAGAAACAACAAAGTAATGAATTTCAGTAGAAGTTAGGACATAAACCAACGAAACTTGAAAATTTCAAAGTTCTGTCAAGGCTTAAGCCAGTATGTGTCGTCTTTCTCACTCAGTGCATCAGTCTTCGCTTAAAAAGCCTTGATCCTTGTAAATCAGTGTAACCTTCATGTTATTTAATCATAGCTTTTAAAAGTTAATTTCCATGAGAACTATATTTAAAAAAACCCTAACTTGTCACTGAGGATTTTAAAAATCCTTTATTTGCCTGAAGAACAGTACTCAGATCTGAATGAATAAGTGTAAGTGAATAATGTGTTTCGACAGTCTGTTTATTAAAAATGTATTATGTAGCTAAAAGTTATATTGTATTTATAATATTTTAATGACAGTGCATTCTGTTAATATGCATTTAAAAGTTGTGCTGTGCAAAATTCTAAAATATTTTAAACAGCCTCTTATATCCACGTAAGTATCACTTAGTTTGTTTTTATTCCTCCAAACGCCAAGAGCAATTAAATCATATTATAAGCCTGTTGAAATGCAGCTCTTTGATGCCTTAACAGCCTCATTGCAGAGAGAAAAAGACTCCAGTGTAAACTAGAGTAAGACAGTGTAAAAAAAGCTCATTATAATTTAATTGTGTCCAAGAGAGGTGCAACTGTAGAGACAGAGTCCTGATATTAGTTTCTGTCCAACTGTTTTTTTGTCTGACAGTTCCAGCATTCAACATCAACTGAGTGTCACATCAATACCTGGCAGTCAAGGAAGTGCCTACCTTTCTCAGCCCAAACAAAATTTCCATTTTTGACTCAAAACCTGCTTGGAAATAGAAGTCTCATAAAATATTAATAGATTTTAATTTTTTTCCATGTCTTCAGTAAAAATAAGACTTCACCCAGCCACTGTGGTAACATCAAAGGTTAAAGCAGATTAGGTTTTACTTGCTTAATTTTACCTTAAGCAGCATAAACTAGATGCCTGGATCCTTGAGACATAATACTCTTCTAACTTCCATGTGTGACGTTACATATATTGCTTGCTAGAGCCATGGACAAGTTTCCTATTATTTTTAAAAGTATGTAGGTGGTCAGAACTTGTAAAACGTTTTCTTGATCCACATTTGCCAGCTAAATATATTTTTGTACAGATACTACTGCAGGTGTACCTTAAGGTATTAAGTACTTTAAGGGAGTTTGGGATCAACAATATTGTCTTCTGAGGTTACAGACTAAGGATCAGATTTTAAAGAAAAAAAATTTTCAGTTACTTCATTTTACTAAGCACTGCACTTCTTGTTTTGTTTTGTTTTATTTTGACCAGATTTGGGGAAGTTAAAGAAATAAGGAGCTGTGTAATACCTTGAAGCCATATTTCATTTAAATCATAGTTTGTGTCACTGGTTCGCAGAAGAGTGTGGAAGATTTAAGAAGTGAAAGGGGGTAATAAAAAACACAGTTATCTTTGAATTGCATTCAGAGTTTTTAAGATGCACTTCCTTTATACACAAGTACCTTAATTTGACTTTAATACTCTATATAAAGGAACAGTAGCCAGAAATACCTTGATGGAAATTATTCTGAACTAGGCCTGTGGTATCTGTTTAAATGGAAAATTTCTTGGTAATCAAAGTCAGTTTCTGAGCAGTGGCTATTAAATGTTTGCCAAGATATATAACGCTGTGTCATCAGCAGTAGTAAAGTGGTCTAGACATGAGGAAGTCGGCTGACTGATGCCAATTGACCTTACTTGAAAATGTGGTCTGCAGTTGTTGCCTACCAGCCTAGCTCTGCCAATAGCCAGTTCCCTCCACTGACACAAATGAGTTTTCTGCAAGTACCCTGAACCAAGGCTTGAGTTCTTAAAGTGTAAACTTATTAGATACTGTAGGTTTTAATTATTGTGTCTACAAGGTTTATTTGTACTACTAGTAAAACCAGTTTACTCACAAGTGTGATTCTCAAGAACCTTATTAAATTGACTTAGAATGTAATCATTCATTTGTGAATCGCTGTAATTCCCTTTTCCCAGGAGATAATAATGATATGAAAGTTGCAATACTCTAATTTGCTCAATACTTAAAAAATAGAACAAAGAAACAAAGGCAACTTTTCAGATGGTACTGTCAGTGATTTGATATTAAAACATGAGGGACTAAAATGCAGTCCTTCAAAGATACATTCAGATGTGACCTTCGTAATTAAAAACACTGATCGGGTAGACTGCTGTGCTTCCATGTAATGAGGTTACTCAGCTGAATCTGTTTGATAAAATATTTGCTTGAATACGCGTGTATTAGAAATAATAATTCATATGCCTGCATTTCATTATGAGAGTCTCTTGGAAATAAAATTATTTACATTATACTGAGATGTATATAACCCAACTATAACAAATAGACTATGAATAAATAAAGTGAACATTTATTTAAAAACAATTGCAAGATGTTTTACGTTTCTGCTCAGTATTGAACAGTGTGTTGAAAATGCATTTTTCGTAAAACCACATGCAAGGCTTTTTGGTGGTGAAAAAATCAACTCTCAACAGCCACATGTCTAGGCAAATCTTTAGAAGGTAGTATGGACCCCACACAGACATACCAGAAGAAAAGACATTACTAGAAAGTAGTTTCTTTTGAAGTGAAGTAGAATAAGTGCGAGTCTACCAGGCCACTTTGATAAACAAATAAGTATTTTCTCTTTTCCTGCACAAAACTGGTTCAACTGGAGGGCAAGTTAAAGCCAGATTAACTTTTTACTTAGTTTTTTCTCTTCCTTTTTTTCTTGGCTTACTTGTAGATGTGGAGTTTTTTAAGAACAACAACCATTTGGCTCTTTGTGCTCCAAACTTATTTCAGGTTATCTGAATTTTGCATTCCTGGCTTTTCATCATAGCTCTGTGAAATTCTTCTTTCCAAGAACAAAGGACAGTGTCCCGGGATTATCAATGTACAAATCTATACTCCTTTAACTATGAGTTTCTTTCAAAATCAGTGTAATTAAGCCAGTACAAAAGATTATCTGAACACTCTTGAATTAGTGCAAGGCTGACTTATTTAGAGTAACATGATCGGACGTAAGTTTTATCTAAAGTACTGAGCCTGTAGTTCTATTCAAGCTATATTTTACTATCTCCAGCATCTAACTTAAATCCTTCAGTTTATTCTGTGAGAGACACTGTCTGCTACCCTTTCAGTAAGTTTAATCTTCTGTATCAAGCCTAAATTAGGCTGTGGTTCCTTGGCAGCATAAATTAATCCAAGCGCTTTTCTGATCCTGTGTTCTTCTTGCCATGCTGTGGGTTCAGAAGTCTCTCTGCCTCCCTTTTGGCACTTCTGGCACGCTGACTCTGCGCTGAAGCACAGCTAACCTGGCTTCGGTTGCCTTGGACTCACAGTTTCTAGTGTCAAAACTAGACCATGACTGAAACAGAATTTCTCTAACAGTAGCTGTGTAATTATTAATTGATTTTTGAGTAAAGTGATGCCACTTGTGTGGACAAGTTTTACTTGCTATATGTATTATATTGTGAAGGAAGCCTGCCTCTGTACTACTTGCTGATTCTATTTTTACTGCACAAAACATGTAATTAACCAAACCTTAATTGCTTTGATCTCTTCTCAGCTGAAAGAAGCGCCTGCGTAGTTCTAACAGCAGTAGTTTCCTGAGAATAGGTAGAACTACAGTTTTATGTAACTTCTGGCCATGTTCCTTTTCCCCTAAGCTTTTCAGGATAAGAACTAAAGACAGGGAAAGGGAGGAAAAACACAAGTTAAACAGAGAATTTTACAGGTTGTCTGAGCAAGAGCAAGATCCACAGGAGTCCATAGTTAGTTACATATGTTATAAGCTTGCTTTTTCATTTTAAGCTTAAACCTTCTCCAAACAGCGCATCTTGCTCATGAAATGAGATAATCTGGCCTCTATCACGTATGGTAGCAATGCAGTGTTAGAACCATTTGGTATGTTCAGAGGTGTTTTTTTTCTCCTCATGGCTACTAAAAGAGTTGCCTTTCCATAGCAATAAAAATTATTGCTGTCATTTCAGTTTATTCTCCTTTGTAAACAAAAGTTATTTGCCAATTTGTTAAATGTTATGATCAATGCAGAAATAAATTTTCAGCTTTACTCTTCAGTTTACAGCATTGAGTTTCATTCTTCATTGTGCTACAAGCACTTTGGAAAGAATCAAACTGAAAAGGATCGTTCTTACTTCAAGGATACAGGTCCCTACCTCATCCTCTTACACAAAAATGTTAAAGTGTCTTTTCAAATTAAGGGAGCAGTAATTAACCAGTGGCATTGTTTCTGATTTGCCAACTCTGGGCGTTAATGAGAGAGAAATTAGCACTTAGCAGCAGGAGTTCCTGGTCGTCAGTGGCAAATGCTTCATGTGCCAACAAGTTAATTTCGGTCTTAAGCACTCCACTTAAGTGTTTTTAAACAAAAGTATGGTGATGTTTTTTATGTGATTGTACATATGGTCCTTGTGATATGGAGCTATAACAGAAGGAATGACATGGTGAAAAATGTAGTGTGCAACTTGGGTAGCACAGGGCAAATTCTAGCACAGACAAAAGCAAAGCTGATGTATTTTTCATGCTAAAGATGTAGTTGCTCTCACAATTAGCAATATGTAGATGTTGTCTATGTGAAGTTTATCATCAAAAGTGGCATTTCTCAAAATAAATTTTTAAGCAAACAATATTCCTGAGAAATTGGTTTTGAGTAGTGATGACATGATAGAAAGACATAATCTTTTCTGAGGAGTCTCAAAATGTTAGCTTTAATAAAAATTGTCAGTTCCAATATATAACAATTACCTTAAGCACAGTGCCCTATGCCTTTTATGGTGGCTTAGGGATTCAGAAGGCCACGCAGAGCAAAATGAGCTTGGGCTGAGCAGCTGCTCGTCAGCATCAAGTTTTTTGTTTGTTTTTTTTTTAATCTGGCACACAACTAGTAATGAATAAGTAGTTAGTGCATGAACTAGCACAGTAGAAATCTAAGGCCTTCTCTCTGTCTTGTGGAGATTCTAGCTTTTAAAATAACTTTGGTACATAAGTACATCCCCACTTGCCCTTTGCCCCATGCTGAGGGTAGCATTGTGGTAACCTTGTTGCAGCAAGGTCCCACATGAACCTCAGAAAATGGGAATGGAGAGAAGTCCTTAGAGGCAGCGGAGGCTAAAATTGTTGGGCAGCCAGAGAAAACCTAGGAATGAACCTCCTGTTTGAGCCTTACTTTAGGCTGTGCTTGATTCAGTTCTAAGCATGTTGGAATACACTAGATAGTGGGGCTGGATTCATGAACATTTTAGCCTTAGCTATGTGGATGGGTAATTTACTTCGCCACTAAACTGCAGCCACTTCTGAGTTGGAGAGCAGTAGCCATAAACCAAAATGTTACAACACTATGTAGCAGTTTCGGGTAAAAGACTACCATGTCTAATTGAAACGGCAGGAGGAAGCCACAGGGGTTTCTTCTTCCTTTGATGCCTGTTCCATTACATGAGCACATCAAATAGAGTTTTCCTTCCATTGTTGGAAAGAAACCATCCTAATGAAGCCGGTCTGGCACTACCTACAGCTCTGAGAGCTTACATTGTCTGCTGAGTGGATGTTTAGGTTACTGTGCATCCCCCCAGTGCATTTTTATTATAATTAAACATTAACAAAAACTGGCTACCATACTGGTTGAGTACTAAGCACAGCTCTGAGTATAAACCATTACATGACATTCTATTGAACTTTTTCTTGTACAGACGGTATCTAACAGCTCATCCTGCTCTGTTGTTTTTGGCAAGTTCACTGCAGCATATAATAAATCAAGGAAAGAAAAAGCTTTTTGGCCTAATGTTGTACAGACTGCTGTAATGCTAGACTACAGAAAGCAGTTCTGTTTTTAGACATCCTTTTACTAACCCAACATTCATAATTTATGATTTCACTGTAAAATTCCTGCAACACTACACCAAAAGTAGTGCTGCCCTTTAATTAAGTGCTCTCAGTAGGAAAAACGTGAAACTGATGTGCAAAACATATCGCAGTACACAGTGATTGATAGTGATTACTTCTTTATGAACCCAGCCTGAAGGTCTGAACTTCCTGATGGGTAAAATAGTCCACAGGGCTACTTCCTGAGATTGCCTGGTGGGGATCAGTCAGAGCTAGCAATATCAGAGGAGTTCCTCAGGCACATTTCAGGCATTGCAGCAGAAACTTTCTGTTTCTTTATGAATTCTGCTTTACGCTAATAATTACCTGAATAGTAATTCATTTTAGAAATTCTGTTCTAAGGATTCATTGTTGATCTTCATGGTATCTTAATGTGCATGAACTGGGATTTGCATCAGCCCCTATATTTTTTATGCCCATATGTCCAAATCTGAAAAAACGGAGTGCGTGACAAGAGAAACTTCTGTATGTGTTGAAGTTACTAAATGTTATTTAATATGCAAGATGCATGTCTGTTTTTACTGATATAGGCAGAGTGTGCAAGGGAAAAAAAAAAAAAACCTCTAATGTAGATTGTCTGAGTCTCTAAATATCATTTGTATTCATGGAATCTGGCATTAATGATATATATCAATTCAGTATCGACTAAAATTTGAAAACTAAATGGAGGTCAAATACTATCTCCATTTCTGTAGTGGTACTAACAGAAGATTTACTTGTGTTGGAATTGCAGAGGTGGGGAATTAAAGTTCACCTAACACGATCACATAAATTCTTTTTGCTTGATAGATTTGGCCCTGGGTTAGTCATCTACTGGTATGGATTTATTGAAGAGCTGGACTGCCATCGTGAACGTGGCATCCTGCTAAAAGACTGCTTTCCTACTGACATTGTGACTCTGCGACACAGCATGGCTCAGCGCTGATGGTGGGAGGAAGAGGTAAATCCGGAAGCGATTTTACTTTCCTGCAGTGTAAACTAATAGCAGCATCTGCCCTGAACTTCAGCTGAACTCCTGCTGCCCGTGCTTATGCTACTGCCTCTTTACACAAATATATCAAGAGTTTCTGTTTTGCTTCAGACCTCTGTTGTGATCAGCCAAAAAAGACAGACACAACCTACTCATTATCAGCATTTCTGTCTCTGTCAAACAGCTAGTTTCTAGATACTCGTAATCTTCCTTCCTTCCGGATGGCTTCTTCTAGCATTGTAAACAAAGACAAAAATGCAGAGGCTGAAAGGTGCAACTCCAGTTCTTATTCCTGCTACAGGGTCACCTTTGAAAATAAGGGACTTTTTTTTAAGGTTTCACTCACAAGTTTCTTCCATGTGAGGTATCTGGCTGAAACACCTAGACTGATGGGGAAAATTGGTAAAGGCTGTTATTCTGGGGCTTAAAACAATACAGTGCATAGCTCATAAAGCCCAAATGGTAAGACAGGATCATATAATTTCTGGCTGTTACAGTAAATAGCCAGATTTTGAGAGAATAATTGGTGTTTGTGTTTCATTGCTGTCTGATTGCTTTAAAAACAGAGAAAAAAAAAAGCTATGGAATCCCAAGTTAACTATTAAAAAAAGAATTAGAGGATTTTTAGGAGGTGGAAGTGAAAAGCAAGGATTTAAGTATATGAGCCTGTGAACTCTGTGGTATGTATTCATTTTTTTAATAAAAAGTTTAATGATGCCAAAATAACTTCTGTTTTGTCTTCCCTTCCCTCCCTCTCCCACCAGGAATCCATACCTAGGAATTTTTCTCTTAAATGACTTTAAGCAAGGAATCTGTCATGAACCCTGTAGGTACTGTAAAGCACAATTTTCTGGCATACTGAAGTCTAAAAGAACAATGTATTGGAGCTCTCTACGTGGCTTACTTCTGAAGAGGATTATCTTCCTGGAGTTCAGGAAGGAGGGTGAAAAAAGATAAAACTGTACTGGGCAGATAAAGCATACAAGTGGGCAGAAGTTTCCTGAGTTCTCTTGTATTCTTGTAAGAGCATCGTTTTTCTCTTGTTGGAACCATGAAGACTGGAGGTACAATGAGGTGGGTGTTGGCCCTCCTTGCAATTTTGAGGGGTTCAATCTCTGCTCAGCACCACTCAGGGGGCAGTATTTGGCCTCAGTTTTGCTCTCTGAATTGGAGATTTCTTAATGAAGACAGTTCATTGGCCTTAACACTTTATTACTCTTTTCTTTGCTAACAGACATTCAAGAAAGGACAAAATATTTTAGAGTCAACAAGAGTTCATATGTATGTTCACCATGTTCAGATTTTCACAGAAGTTAAGCAGAGGTACAGATCTGTTCTGGAATTAGAGGTGTGATAACAGTCCCCTTAAAGCATAAGTTGATAACCTCTTCCATAAGGAAAGGGTCTTTAAAATATGGCTGTCCATATTTATCATGTTTTTTCAGCTGCGGTGATGCTTTGGGCATCTGTATGATTTCAAAAATCACATACAGACTTTTTGCAGTCTTTCTTACTTTGAGTCAAAAAAGAATATTAATCCTATTCATGTTTTTTTCAGTACTGAAAATATGCAGTATGTTTTATTTGAATTGTTAGTTCTCACTTTAAAACTTTTTGGTAAGCATTGGACAGGAGTTTATCACTTCAACAAATCTTTCACTGTTAGGAACAAAATATCTTTAGTTTTAGAGCTCTATCCCTTGTTGCAGAGATAAGCTCTTCACTTTCAATGTGTAGTAGTGGAAAGATTTATTTTTAAAAAATATTCAAACACCTGCAACTCATTTATGTTCAACTATTTAAGTTACTGTGCTTAGCTTATTTTACCTGACCAGCTTTATGGATCTGCACATAAAGATACACAGAAGCAATCTGTGAAGCATACTTGCTTGATGCTACTGCATTTAGGGTGTTGCTGCCCCTGGGACTTTTAGCTGTGGTTTAGGTTAGTGACATGTGTAAAATAAAGAAGAGAATGAAAAAAGAAAAAAGTAATAACTGAGCATTATTATAGTAGAAAATTCAAAAGTAATGGCTGTCTAAGTGAAATAGGTTTTAAGGGCAAACTAGATTTGTTTTAGCTAGTGCATATGCTTTCTGTTGTATGAAATCATTTAAATCAGCTTTTACATGATGCACTAATGCTTTTTTTTCTTTTTGAATAAATTAAATTTATCTGCACAGATGTTGAAAATTCTGCTTAACCTCCATCAAAGCTCTGCTTTATTTGTTTTTACATTAAACAAATTTATGTGGGGACACGGAGATAAATCAGGTTAGCTTTGTATTTGTTTATTTATTCCTCTACCTAATGCTGTGACATAACAGGTCGGAAAGCAGTACAGCTGTTTTTAATCAAAAGTTTTGACCTACTCTTTATATATGTTGCCCCTTTAAGAATCTTGGTATTAGAATGAAGTTGAAATAAGCCACAAAAAAGTACACACTGCACTAATTTAATTACATCAAGCAAACTTTGCCATCACAAAAATTATGCTGTGTCACTATTTTAAATGCTGAAAACGAGACATTATAAAAATTAAAACTACATTGTTCTCCCTTACTTGTATCTTGCGCTAAAACCTCCTTGTATATTTTCTGTTTATCAGATGTAAACATCAACTATAATATTAAAGAGGAGAGGACTGTTTGCTTGTGGGTTGTTTGGGTTTTTTTTTGTTTGTTTTGTTTTGTTTTTTTAAACAATGCTGTAGTCATTAGAACCCTAACACTAAAGCCAAAACCAGTTTTATGGAGTATTCTGTAGAGTGTGCTAATGAATTATGCTATGCCAGAAAACAGAAGTGTACATAAAACTGAATGATGTTCTCACTGGCATATATAGACTTGCCAAGCATCTGCTCTTACAAACGCTGTCATACGGCCTGTTCGGAGCTTTAGAAATTGATTCAATTGTGTTGAGCGTGGAAGTCAAACTTCCTCATGTAGGAGTAACAGCATAATTGTTGCAGGGCACACTCTAGTGTACAACAGTCCAAACTAAAAAGAAAATATTTTTAGCATTCTCATATTCTGGGAGATCGTTATTAGCATGAGTTTAATAGTCTTTTCCTAAAGCCAGATCAGAGCTGAACAAAACTTCTGATCTAAAGCTGAAGAAAAGTAACCAAATGTGTTCCGCTGTTTATCTCACTAGTTCTTCATCACAATAATACTATTGATAGTTCATGAATAATTTTTCTTCTATTTTGTTGTATTTGCTTAGTCAAAATACTCATTCTCTCCTAGTACTTGCTTTGCAATTTTTCCACTGCTTTTTGAATTTTCTCTACCATCCAGGCTAGAGAAATCTCATGGCTCTTTCCATTTGCCTTTACTTCCTGCCCGTTTAATTTTCCATCTTATTTAACCATTTCTCATTTATTTACTCAGTATCCTTCTATTCACCCTCACTTCCCCTTTGAAAAATCTGTCCTATGTTTTCTACTGCCTGCTTCTGTTTCTGATACAACATCTGAGGAGTGCTATTTCCAGTTCTGTATGCGGTTGGATTCACCCACCATCTCAAGCAATTTTGCTTTTACCCTAACTTACATAGCAGCTTCAGGTACCAGGCAGAACGTCCTTAAATTTCCTTCAATAGAACTGTGTTGTAATGGAGCAGCAGTGTGATGCTGTTCTTCATTCTCCTTATTTGCAGTACTACGGCTGGGAATGTTGACAGAGCAGAACTCTAATGCAGTTTAATCATTCCTGTATCTAGCGTAGCATAGACTGCCAGCAGTGCATCTGTACTAGGAAATAAGCATGGCCAACAGCAGGGATTTAGCTGCTACACCAAAGAGATGGGCTTTCTGCAAGTTCATGCCAAGCTTGAGCAGCACTTGAAGGTCTATGAAAGTGAAAGGTTTAGCTTCCCTCCTGTGCCAAGATCTACTTGGCTCAAAAGGGAAAAGGTGGCTAGCTCTGTGTTTTCAAACCACGGTTATTCTAGCAAAAGCCTGTGTACCCTACAGGTTGTTCTTATTTACCAGAACCGTTTATGACTCCTCCAGGGTCAACAAAAAATAATGGAATTGGACTCAATTCTTCCTCTTACATGAGCTGTACTCTAACTATTTAACTAGCTTCTAAAGGGATCTTCTGCAGTTAGATGGTGAATAGTGAGGGAGAATGGGTTCTTAGGAACATGTGCTTGTTATTTTGGGGATGAGATTATGCTAAGACCAATACTGTTTAAGAATTAATGTAATATTTTGGAATAAAAGAGCAAGCTGCCCACAAAAACAAACAAAAAAAATGACACCTACCATGTTATTCTAAATCGCAGAGGGCCATTTGTGGCAGATTTGCAGGTTATTTAGAAATAACTTTTATTACATTGACAAAAGAAGAAACCTCAAGGGCTTGCTCTTTACAGTCGTATGATAGGAACTTAAAGTGTGCCTGCTGAAAAATGAGCTAGCTAACAATGGGAGCTTGGCAGCAACTTCGCCATTTATAGAGAAACCGTCTATCTAGTACGATCTGTATAAAATAGACCTTGCTTAGGTTAGGGAAAGGTCACAAGTTACACAAAGTTTGGATAGTCTAAATGCGTTACTCAAAACTAACTCTCCTGTGTATAGTAAATATTATTTGAACCTGTATTATTAAGAACATGCCAGGATTCAAAAGATTAAATAAGGAAGATGTAATTATGAGCTAAATAATAAACAGAGCAGTTTTAGTCCCCCTTGTGTTTTTCACTTTCCTGCTATTGTTTCATATATGGCTGTTATACAAAGAGCGGCTTAGGTCAGCTACTATAAATTACAGTTTTCGTACAATAGTAATCTACTAAAATTATTTCAAAGCTGGATCAAAGAGCTTCAAAAGACTTTGTGAAAACTTTTCCACATAATAAAAAGACTTCATTTTGATGTCCTATTTTTATAAAGATTTCTTTCTTGATTTAGTCTGTATCTTACAGTACTCAGCTAGCTGTGTTGATATTATGTTATTGGAACACACAAGATCTGCATAATTTATTTGCAGCCTAAAATAAATGTGGAATGGTAATATCAAATAACCTCTTTTCTAAATGCATTACCTGGTACATTTTTGCAGGCTACATTTTTTAAGCTGACTTAAGCGAAAAAACTTTTATTATTAGAGAAAAAACAAGAAGATTTCATGTGAAATTTTACCTGACTTTCTTCCCTGAACAAACATAAAAATCATGCTCGCAATTATAACAATTATACACAATAATAGCAATAGTTCTGCTTAGCAGCTTTTAGCTGACATCATGTCCTCTGAGATGTCAGGCTCTCCTCCTGGACTTTTCCCCCTCACTCCTGGCTTTCACCTAATGTGAACAATCGCATGTCATCTGCACAGATCCATAGATGTGGCATTGCAGTGTCAAAACAAAATGAAACGTCAATGCAAGTGTATGGAGACAAAGTAACAATATTGAAACCATGTCAGTGCACATCTACAGAGACCATGTTACTCTGTCAGGGTGATTTTAGGAAGATCACTTTGAAATGTTAAAATGAAATGAAACTAAGTCAATTAGGTAGTAACAATTGAGGTTCAGGGATTAATTGAGGGCCTAAGGTGAAGCCAGTGACCATTAACCCCAGATAGTTATTAATTCTCAGAGAAATATCCTTGGCTAAGGTTATTCTCATTACAAGGAGGAGTTTTTTTGCCTATATTGTGTAAATACTTTTTGCTGTTGCCTGTAACAGTGATAGCATGAAGGGCATTGCAAGGCATGTTAGTGCTAAGTTAGCTTTTCATTGAAAGTGAATCCACCTAATACGAGGCAAACACTTTTTTTTTTTTTTTAATATATGTAATGACATTTAAAAAATTAAACCTGCTCTCCAGTCAAATGTCTATAAACTGGTCAATTTACAATGTTTAGCTCTAAGAACTTTCCTAATTTAAATAATATTAACGTGGAGAAGTATTAGTAGAGAACAAACAGTACATTCATACAGCAGCTACCATCTGCACTGCACAAGTACTCATCATAAAGTATGCATCTAAAACAGTCAAGAATTTAAGAACTGCCTCCAACAATAATGGTATTAAATAATAATTTTTTTAAAAAAAAAAAAACAAGAAAAACAGCAAGTCAACATTACAAACTTTATGCAAATTCAGGCTTCCAAACTATATGACTGTAGCATGAAGACATGAATGTGCGATTTGTTATTATATGTAATATTCACTTGATACTGTCAATAAGAGATTCTTACCTGGATCAATGCCTCTTCAGTCCAGTGTGCTGTACTAACATATGCGAAGTCTCCCTGGGTCCCTGTCATAAGGGGAAATGACATAGGAATTAATTCATGTGTAAATATATTTACATAGTTACCACTGCTATACATAATTACTATTGGTGCTAATAAAAAGCAGCTACTCTTTCTCTCACAAAGTCACCATTTTTTTTTTTTGCTTTTTATAAGGTGTTTTGGTAGAGATCTTCAGCAAAGGGCAACAACTGTGCACTTATCCTTATCTTAGAGGGTGGTATTCCATGTTTAAGTGTTGAGGTGCATACGGAGACATTTCTGCAAGTTGACAAGTAACAGTGACATTGACAGGGCACGGCCTGGACAAGTGGATGAGCTGCACACTGAGAAGCCTGCATTGGGCCCTCCATAGGGCCAGCAGATTTTAGAGCTTTGAACTATTCTTTTCTGGGCTCCATCTTCAGTGTGAAACTGCATGGAAGTACTTCAGAGGTGTTACAAGCATTTCTAAAGGCACTTCGAAATTTTCAGTAGAAGATTACTGTGGGAACACAAGCTTCGTTATCAGAAAACAAAAATGGTGCAGAGGTAGCCCATTATTTAAAAAAAAAAAATTCTATTTGGCTTTTCCATAACACTCTCCATTTTATATTCTGCCTCAGCATGATAACTCCGTAATGAGTGGGAAAAAATAAAAATGTGTTTAACCAGTTTGTTTCCATATGCACTATAAGCAGTTTCATTGTTTGGCATCGCATTACATAGAAATGAATAAATACATGTAGGAAAAAAGTCTGGCTACACATCATGAAAAGAAAGTGCAGGTGGGTCTCGAGACACAGTTGCATTCTTCCTGAGACAAGATCAGCTACACAGATCAGCTTAAATGTCTGTCCAACTTGTTCTTAAAAAAGAATAATAAAAAAAAATCCTACGATAGAGATGCTTAGAAAAATTGAGGGAATCCATCCCACTACCCATCTTTATTTAGTTAGATCTTCCACTATCTTAACTAATTTTTTTGCTATATAATAAGCCTGTTACATCTCATTCAATTCTAAGTGATACAGAGAATCTGACAGCTGCCTCCTTTCTCTGACCTTCTCCATATTTGAGTATTTTTCTCTCAGCTAAACAGCTCAAACTCTTCCAATGTTTTTGTCAAAAGCTTTCAAATTTATGATCATAGCTGTTGCTCTGCACTAGTTTCTTCCAATTTGTCTGTTATTTCATTCTGTTTTTAGACATGCAATATCTTACATACAAGATATCCCTCCAAATATATTCCCACAATGACAAGGTGGTGTCATCTATTTAGTCTGGGATCCTTTATAGCGCCCACATACAGTTTATCCCCAAGTCATCATTTTTTCATCCAATTCTGCTTTTTGTTCTCAAACACTACTTGTTAGTACATTTTTAGAGTTCTGTCTTGCTGAGTTCAAACTACTTTGAACATATTACAGTACTTAAACAGGGCCTAAAAGAAAGCTGGAGAGGGATTCTATCATAGGACAACAGGTTAGGGCTTTAAAAGAAGGGATTTAGATTAGATATTCAGAAGAAATTCTTTACTCAGAGAGTACTGAGGCACTGGCTGCCCAGGGAAGCTGTGGATGCCCCATCCCTGGAGGCATTCAAGGCCAGGCTGACCTAATAGGTGGCAACCCTGCCCACAGCAGAGGGGTTGGAACTAGACAGTCTTTAAGGTCCCTTCCAACCAAAACTATTCTGTGATTCTATGCTTTATTAAGTTTAGTTTGGATTTAAGTCTTGCCCTTCAGAAATGCTTGCAATACTTGGTGTGATTTACAAAGTTTTGTAAATGTATAATTTGAAGTCATTAAGTTAAAACATCCACTGTTTCAAAGTTTATTACATAAATGAGTTTGATGATGAGCTGTCACCAGTTAACTACATAGCTAATGGAATGTGTGCATCACAGGTTATACACATAACTCTAACACCAAACATCATAGAGACATGCGAGTTACAGCTTAGGTTGGGTAATAAACATTTACTTGAAATACATAGTAGGAAGAAGTCTGCTAAATGGAGCCCAAAGCAGCAGCAAGTTCTTTCGCTTAGGTGCACGTTTGCCACAAAGCTCCAAGTTCTCAGTTCTTGTAGTTTGTTCAACAATCTTCATGATCCTGTTACTGCTGGCCCAAATTCTCAGCTATATTGAGAGCTGATGCCAACTTCGCAAAAAGTTGGAGGATCCCACTGAAGCAAGTTTTACCGTGCTTTCCTTTCACCCCGACCTTCCTGTAAGGTTTGCCGTAGGCAGTGAAAGAGGTAAAGAGTTGTAAGAGTGCTTTGTGCTCTAGCAACCCAAAGCCATGGGAAACTCAGTGTTTTCTGGCCTGACAAGCAGATGTGTCAGAGGAACATGAGATAGTAAGTGTCACAGACTGGGATTTGTCTCCCATCTACCTAATCCACGTTGTGCTTAGCTTGAAACAACTCTGTCCATTAATGCTATGCAAAGCAGTTTTTTGTTCCTTGACCAGAGATAGATACTTACTCAAATAAAGCTAATACACTAAGTAAAGACAGATTAAAATAAAGTCTCTCAGACTTAAGCAACAGTGGGGATTTTTAATTATGTTGCAGATGAGGTATCTCTTAGACTGGAAAAGTAACACTGAAGAGTCTGTTTGGAGGGAAAATGCCTTACTGCTTATTATAGTGGGTCTTTAACATGCAATTTGCAGTCCTCCTGTCCCCACTTTACAAGCTGCACATCTTTTCCCTTCATTATTTAGTACTCAGGCACACAAACTTATTTATACATAAGATTCAGATTGTAAGAGCTCTGTCAGGAATGCTCAGCAGACTGTGAGCTGCATTGCTCTCATCCTTCTTCTTCTCTGCCCCAGATGATGTGCACAGGGCTACGAGTCTGCTTCTAGTTTCTTTCTTATCCTGCCCTGTATCACTGCATTGCTAAATTAACCTGAGAGAACTGGTGCATCTCTGCTGGCATCTGCATTCAGGAACATCATGCTGATTTGTGGTGGCTGAGGACTACCCCGTCATTCATACAGAGATTGTACTTCATGCAGTTTCACTGGTTTTCTGCTGAGGTCCTGGCATGTTAACAAGCTGCCATTTCCAAAGTAGGCAAGGGGATTAGGTCTCTCCCCTACTTTCTGGGGCATCATCTTTAAAAGTTACTGGGACTTTTACTAACAGTGACAGAGTCTATTTTGCTATCCTTATGCTGCAGCAAGTGCCAACACAATAAGCAGCGAGTAGGAACATAACTTCTTGTGCTTTAACAATGGGTTCAGACTTGTTCTACATTCCCCAGTGCTCTTTTGCCAAAGAAACTGCTTCACACTTTCCCTATAGTCTATTTTACTTTTTTTTTCCTCCATGTATTAATAATAAAGTTAGAAGTGCTGTATCAGACTTCTTGTTACGTTCTTCCCCATCCTCCCCCACTATACTAGTTCAGTCCAACTATTCTTTCAGAATGAAGTACACAACACAGCTCTACTTGCCCCATGCAGAAAGCAGAAGCCTCCCTCCTCTGTATGCCCAGCCTGGCCAAAGGCATTCTTGCATTGCAGGGACTGCCTCCAAGGAGCCCTCCACACCCCTGGAGGCAGCCTCCTGGAGGCTACAGGAGGGCAGCCCCCATCGCCAGGTGCACTTCACCCAGCCCCAGCGCATCGCAGCCATGACAGGATTTTCAGGAGCATTCCTAGAGGGGCCATCAGTTTACAAGTGACATCTCACAACATTAACATATGCAAGTTATGCTTTTAAATACTAGCCAGGCAAACGTATCACTGTGCTTCCCACAGACCCACTGACAGTGTCAAAGCAAAATTTTAAGACAGACTTCCTCTGTCTGTGTATAGCAAGCCCATAAGTGATGGCTTCCTGTTTTTATAAATACTAACAGCTACACTGCGAAGTGCTTTCTGATTTCTTGGCCTCATATTTCCTTCAAAGATATCAAAAAGTATTTTCCTGTATTTCGTTGTGTTTGATGTGAATCAAAAGCAGAAGGGAACAAAAGGAAAGGGCCCATCACAGGGATGAAATCCCAGGTTTGAATCCAGACCTTGGTGGTCCAGAGACAGAAGAATCAGAATACAACATTTTAATAGATTTACTTCCTCTTAGCATCTAGGCCTATAGCATTGAATCAGCAACAGCATTAGCACTGTCCTTAGCAGAAAAAGGAGTTAGCCACACTGGCTTAAGGCATGAAAGCAGTTACAGCGTGCTCCCATTGTCTGCAGCCTCTTTCTGGTTCCTCGCTGTCTGTCTCCTCACTGTGGTGCTTTCTCGCACTCCACAGGCCCAGATTGAGAGGCAGCTTGTGAGACTTGCATACTGGCTAACTACTTTCCATTTGCCAATGTGCAAAACAAAAAAAAAAGATTTTTAAACAATTGTTTCAATGTCTAGTTTTGCTCTCTCTGCACAGTTCTCTCTTTAGAAAGTTCCACTTGACCACGAGATTGGAATGTTTTCTTCTGAAATACCCTTGATTCATTCAGTTTGTCTGCTTAAGACATGGAGCCAGGTCTTCTCCTCTGCCGTATATCAGCACTTCTGCAGTGACTTCAAAATGCATACATACCTGCTGATTTACATTACTAAAGCCCTGCTGATGCAATTTAAAAGTCGGTGCTCAGAGAAGGAACACAGAGCCATTTGCATATGGCCTCTGCCAAAAACACCCTGAGGTACATACATACTGCTAGGGTACTGGCAAGTTTTAGGAATGCCTGAGTGGCAGATGAGCACACTGAAGGTGCAGAGGTTTGTCATAATGTCAAAATTGTCTTTGAGCAGATAAAATTGCCTGTGTACCATTGTTTACCTAGAGAGAAGTACACACAAAATATTATTTGAAGTCATCAAAAAAGTTTAAAAAAAAAAAAAAAAAATCAACTGCTTTCAGAAATGCAATTGATTTGTTCCAGAATTGTTCTCTGGCTGATACAACATATCGTAAGATTTTGTTCATCTTTTAAAATATATTTCCTGAGTCACTGACCCACCCCAAAACATAAAACTCATCAGATCACAAAAGTGCTAAACCATTTTCAAGTAATTGAGTACATGCTGATGTTGAGCTGCTTGCAAGCCAAAGACCCACCATTCTGCCATATTACAAAACATATGAAAACTAAAAAGATGTATGTCCATGAAGGACAAGGTATGGCTGACATGAACCAGGGAATGACGGGATGTGTAACTGTCTTGTAACACTTTTTCCACTTCTTTCCATATTCCATTCATCCTTACAATGAACTAACCACTTGAAGTTTCTAAGATGGAGGTTAAGACAAACATTTCAACCTGCAGATGAATGCAGCTATAAGAAAGTGGCAATACAATACAAAGGTGTTGCACTTCCGTGTACCCCAAGTGCCGGTTGCATCACTAAGGGATTTTAAGTATGCTTGGTTGGGATTTTTTTGTTTAGCTGCTTTTTGTTGCGAGTGGGGGTAGTAAATGCTCTTAATTCCCCAATTATAGCAAGAAGGAAGGAAAACATTTATGTACTTCAAGGAAAACAAAATAAAAAATTGCCAGGAACACTCAGTGGCTAAGACAGACACAGCCAGAGGCCTGGAAATGTCATCAGAAAAATCTCTTCACAAAAATACCTCCAGATTTAAAAGACTGTCACTGATGGCACAGTCTGAATATAACGGAGTTACAAAGATGCAGTTAATATCAAAGACAGCCAAGAAGACTTATAGCCTAATGTAGGAAGTGTGAAGATGAGAACTGGGCTATCAAAACCTGCAGTGAACTATTAGATATTCATTTTCTACTTGCAAAATAAGCAGATTCGTTACAGAAATAATTCAGGCAGAATGAAATCAGAGACCCCTTGACTGTAAGAAAAGGCGTCCTTTTAAAGGGTCTCTTATCTATGGCTGATCAGATAGCAAGATAAAAAAGCCCAGTATGCACAGTATTAAGAAAAAGCAGGTCCCACTTTCCTCAGGTTCTAGACTAATGGGATTGAGAGCTGGGATTTATACAGTGCATTTATCCTAAACAAGTCCTACTTCTTCAAGTGAAACAAAGTCTTACTGAATGGGGCCGAAGCTGGATGGACGCAGGACACTTTCCTGGCTGCACCATCTGGAACATATCACTGGTGTGTTCCACAACTACTGTATGATGCTGTCCGTCAGCTGTGCTGTTGTCAGTACACAGAGACAGGCTTTGGCCCTAATAGCCATTCCATCTGGGACAGACTTCCAGAAACTTTCAAAGGTTCCTAGCTTGAAGCATAAAATCATTGTGTGAAACTAAGCATTCAGTAACTTTATCTGAGACCAAACAATTTAGTTGTGCAGAGCAATCTAAGAACAATTTTCACCGTGAAATGCACACGAAGTCAAACTTTGTGAAGATGCCTGTCTTGAACAGCTCGTGTGCTGAAACTGAAAATAGTGGAGTTAATAATAGCTGGATGACCCCGGTGTGTGTCTTACCTTGTTACACACTTTGGAAGGTATTTAACTTCACAGCTTATGGAGCAGATGGACTGTGGTAACCAGGCTGGAAGAGATCACAGCAAACAGCCTCCCAAGTACAATTCTAAAAATAGGCCTGTTACAGCAATAACTAGAACGTCAGATTAAATACCTGCCTCTGACTTCAAAGTGTACTTATATTCTTATACACATCTCATGCTGAGAAGTCCCAGTGAACAGCATTTGTCCTGCTACTATTAAGGACTGGCAAATTATTCTTCCGACATAACTAATTCCACATTTAAGGCATTATTTTTCCTACTTCAACTGACACAGGTAAACCCAGCCATTAAAATTAAGTTTTTAGCAATAAACTACACTGGAGTAAAGCACAACGGGTGTTACCACAGCATCTCATTACCAGGTATAGCTGTGCTTCTCAACTTCAGTGTTTCGCTTTTTTGGTTTACTATTTGTTTGTGTTTTAGGTTGGTTGGTTTTTGTTTCCCAAAACATTCAAAGGCAATGTTACATAGCACAAAACAGAGTATTTGCATTCTATTTTTGTATTTGCTTGAGTACTGAGATACAATTTTCTCCAAGTCATAGGGAAGTTGCTACACACTGGATCTGAGAACTACAAATAACCAGCACACAGGACTGTGCCTTAAATTGCCCAGTGAAATTCACTACTGTTAACAACAGAAGTTAGCACCTTAAATGTTTTAGGCTTGTCTCAGCTCTTAAAAGCCTAAAACAAAACTCTTTAAATTAATTTAGCCCTGCCACTGATGTTCAGTGGAAGATATTACACATTTTATTTAGAAAGATAAGGACTAGTTTCTAAGCACTACGTAACAATACGCATCCTACAACAGATACCTTGTTGTCATATCTTCCAAGAAATGATTTGAAGAATACTGAATGGGATTTTTCTAGTGGTCAGCAACAGCTTAAACTCATCTCTTCTAGACATCACTCCTGTGAAATAGTTGGTAAGCCAACTGCCAAGCCCTAAGTAACTACAAGTTCTTTATTAATAAACAGACATGTAAAATTATATCCAAACAGAGAAGACAGAGCCTTCTCTCAATACACTTGCATGCAAAGGCAAGTGTTTACAGCACCTTCTTGGGATGAAAAAAATCCGAGTGGGACTTCAAACCTGTGGGCACAATTAAGTCTTCATATTCATCTGCCACAGTTACTTTTAATGCAGAAAACTCACACTTGGGCCAGAAAGTGAGAAAGAGAATGAGAATCACAGTCCTATTTCAGGTACGTCTTCAGTCAATCTAAATCCATCTTTCATACGAAGAAAATCAAATACATAGTAATGCGCTTACCAGAATGCCACTGTGTAAGAGGAGGAACAGCAACTCGCTCTCCTCCCATGTGTTTTCTATAAGAAAGAAGTTGCTGTCATTGTACTTCAAGTAGAGATTGATTGACTCACCATATGTAGGTTTGCTTTTAGATTCACATATAGACAAAACCCCACAGGGAAGTTTCCATAACTTCAGGATGCTAGTCATGATGGTCATGCAGCCAAGGTGCTCAGGCTTGTGGGGAATTCTGACATCAAAAGCTGTTGTTCACCTTGGACACCTGCAAAATTAGCTGCTGGAACCAGGATCTGCAGGAGTGGTGTTCCAAGTTTAGGCAGCTAGATCAACTCCTTCTAGATCTAACCTTTAATGGAACTAATACAAGAGCTACCAGAAGAGAAGACAAAGACTGACTTTTCACCTCACTAGTAATATAAAGAAGCCTTTCCTTGCATGCTCAGCTACTTAATGTTTCTGATAAAATGGGAGAAGTTTCTGTAAGCAGTGAATATCTTTTACATTATAAAAGTTAAGCAGAAATACTCTATAAAGTTTAGGGGATCTAATCCTTTACCTTTTCCCTGACTCTCAACAGGATGTTCAATTTCTATAGGCTTCTTCAATCCCATAGCCCAGCTAGACTGATTTATAAACCTTACTGTGGAAAAGCATAGCACAGAAGTAATGTCAGAATAGTATAAGAGAAAGACAAATAGAAAGATTCTAGACATCAGTATCAATTTTTCCATCAGCTAAGGGTGGAACTGTGTTCATGTTTACTTCATGCTTCTGGTCAGGCTTTTTTTTTTTTTCTGGCTGATGCCCGATATATATAACTATATATTTCCGCTTTTTCCTCTCCACTCTTCTGAGATGTTAACTTCTAAACCAAGTACTTTTCTATTATTCCTCACCTGATATTTGTGTTCAAATAGTGAGGTAAATAATACTCTAGGAAATTGTAGGTCAATCTAGATCCAAATCACTAGTAGTTTATAAAAACTTATTTAACCAGAAAGTGCCAAGCATGTGGGGGCAGGGGAGAGGGGAGTGAGAAATCAAGCTGTTCAATCATTTTGGTACTGAAAAGTGGAAGATTTCAAGTTTTGTGTTGAATAACTCTCAATGAAAGCCAGAGGTGCCTTTTCACAGAGCAGCCTGTTTCCTTCAATGTTCAAAGATTCACAAGTATTAGCTTCTACTGTCCTGTACATTTGGTTGCCATCTTTCAACCTTTGTAGTCTCTTTACGCCAAAATATACTCAGTTGCAGGTCCTGTATGGTGCTGAACGCCCTGGTATACCATAGCTCATTACACAAGTAGGTCCTGCTGGTTTAACAGGCAGACATCAAGATCACAATGGATGTTAAGTGGCATTTTCTGTGTACGCCTTCTGTTCAACCTTCTGAGCTCACTCAGACACATGCAATTCTTGTATTACACAACAGTATTAGCAGTAAAGAGACATTCACTACATAAGCAAAAAATTGTAAGCTTGAAAACACACGCTTCACTCTTCTGCAGTTTGAGAAGTGAAGTCTAGCACAGCAAAAAAAAAAAAACCAGACCTACTTTTAATCTGTGAACAGCTCTCTTGATGAAATCTGTCATGTTTCTGGCTTCTTTTGTTCCTTGTAAAAAGAGCAAAAATGTTATTTTTTCAGAAAGAATTTCCAAATGTTTTGTCTTTCTTAATGTTTCTCTATGATACAGTTCATCACTGCAGGCAAATCTGTCTCATTCGTTAATTTTTCCATTGTCAAAACAACATAACCAATAGTTTATAACATCATAAATCTTGGACATCAATCATAGAGATTCCCCATTATGTACAGGATCGTCTGTTCTGGTATGTTTGAAAGCCCAGTCATGACTAGGTATACATTAATCTGCTGCTAAGAACAGCACAATATTCTGTATTGAAATAGTGAGTCTATTAATTGCATATGAATTTGAGTTGCTTTTGTCATTGCTCATAGTTTTCCAGATGGCAAGAAATTAATTGCTAAGTTCACATATATTTTAATGCTCTTCCTGTGAGATTCATATTTGATGCAGGATTTGGCAATTTCTCTGAAGCCTGAGTTGCACTTTTTCCAGTGCAAGCAGGAGATCACCTCCCAGCAATAACCTGCAAGCCGTGCTGCCAGAAAACGCAGGACCACTCCACATCACTGGGCAGAACACTTCCATTTTGTCACAAGTAATACAGTGCTTGCAGACCTTGCTGCTCTTGGCAGCCCTTGAACATTTCTTCATCTCTCCTTTACCTGGCAGGATCTTATCAAATGCCTCCTCACTAGCCAGAGATTTTAGATGGAGCTTCTCTCAAAACTATCATCGCTGACATCCTGTACGTAACCATGAACCTGGCTTAGCTGAAGAAAGCAAGTAACAAAGAAGAATAAAGGGATCACCTATTTTTTTTGTTCGTTTTTTATCCTGTTGACAAAGTGTCACAACTGTTAAACATCTCTCTCCTATAACTGGTTGTGATCAAGACAGCATATTGAATTACTGCAGTTTAAATTCAGAAGCACAAACTGGGTTCTCTTTTTGTTGGTGGTGGTGGTGGTGTTTTCCTCTTTAAGTAAATACATGCTTTTCCTCCTCCAGTTCCCAATTCTTGCCAGCCCACATTCCTTCATTAAGGGTTATCTGCAGTTTCAGAACTTGCTGCTGGGGAGATCTGAATACACAGGGAGCTATGTTTCCTTGCTACTGCACACCGCCCCTAAAGAAGGTCCGTACATCGTTGATGTTGTACACATGTGGAAGATATCTGCAGTTACCACTATAGTATTTGTGAAGAAAAATACAGCATTAGCCAATCTTGACCAAAAAAAAAGGAAAGGGAAAACTAATGTTCACCACATGCACCGCCTTAAGAATTCAGATGAACTTCGTGCTGCTCTTTTGCTTTGGAAAATGTGTAAGCCATGATTTTAAATCATTTACAAACTCCCCCACTTTAGTTTATTAATATATGCAGACTGCATGAGAGCACTATTTTAACCTTAAACTGGAATACTAATAAAATCCCTACGTGATACCAGATATGTTTAATTTCTGATTTTATTGCACTCCTATTCCAGTGGATCCCAAGAACATCCGATTGAAGTTACCTTAAAAGTTCTGAATTTAAATTTGATATGGAACCAAATAAACCCTGCTGATCACAACAACCTCGAATACTGGGAAATTCAGATCTAGATCCAGACTTCGCAGCTGGACTCCATCCCTGCCTGAAATGTGAATCAGAATCAAAGGGTGTTGTGACTGCACATACCGCTTAACAGGAAACATTCAATTCAACTTTTTTGGTAGGTGTTCCATCCTTTAATTATTCCCAAATTTCTACCCAACTGTTCACACCAATACCTCAATTTGGACTCCTGCTGTCTTTCTGAACCAACTGAAGCCTCAGCACGCACAAATCACCTCTCTACAGAATAAGCATTGTGGCACTGATCTGAATCTCAAGTTCTCCCAACAACTGTTTTGCATCTAAGTAATTGCACCAGCAGTAGTTGGGTCGCCTCCTTGTTTATATGGGGGAGGGGTGCAGTTGGAATCGCAGTCCGTGACTTTATCATACAACATGAAAAGCCTTTGGGCTATCCTCTCAGCTGGTATAAATAAGCAGAGCTCTATTGGTTTCTGGGTGAATGATATTATAATTTGAATCAGAACCATAGTGTTTGTTTATAACATAACAAAGTATCGCAGAAGTGTGTATCATAAGCCTTGAAGCGCTGCTCTCAAGGACTGCAGAACTCAAGAATCTGAGCTTGGATTTCAGCAGCTCCAATGAAGTTATGCCTATTTATTTCAGGATAGCAGTGCTGATGTACACCAGCTGAGAATCTGTCTCTAACTCCTACATGACAGCAGAAACCAGCTACAGGGGAAGGGGGCAGGAGTGGGAATCAGCCAGAGCACAGAGCTGTACCGCTGATAAATTGGTATCAGCCATCTCTTAAACACACAGGCATATTTCTCCCAAAAGCAAGACTAGAGAATTAATAAGCACATGAAAAAATACTACAATGAATCTTTCCTTAAGCAATCTGAAATTTGCTTTGTTTTGCTTTCTAGTACAAAGGTTTTCATCTTGAGCAACACTTCTCTAGTTACTCATTTTAGGGGCTTGCACATGCAGTGCTCGTGATTTAAAATAAATCCCTGCATAAAATGTCTTTCCAAATAACCCATGCATTCAGTTACCTTGCCATCCTATGCTCAGTTAGCAAAGGAAATCACCCCTCCCCCCTTCAGCACACCCCAAAAATCCCACAACCACCAGTAGGAATAGGCTGAAAGGATGGTTTCCTCCAGTACCACTTCCACACTGTTCATCCGTGTGGGACATGATGCAGTACATAGAATTGCTGTGCTTCACAACGATTATGTAAGAGAAATCACATGTGGTGCAAACAGAATCTATAACAAAGAGCAGCAGTATTATATTCAAATAAACCACTGGTTATGTCAAAACTAATAACTTATTTACTGTGGTGGACTCAACAAGTCCAATGAACCTAATGATTCTATTATCCACTACTTTTTTTTTTTTTTTTTTGCTCTTCATTGAGATTGGAGCTGATTTTCCCCCAAGATTCATGTTTATGCAATCCAAGCATATTGTTATTTGCTACTTTCCACATCATCATCTTGGCATTCTTAGGAGAGAAGATGATGATCATTCTGTCTAAATGTTAAGGGAGGAGTTATCACTGACATGGGAGATTATTAGGTTTGATGCGATATAGAGAACATTCACAGTCAGAAAACAGCATCTTTCATTTTTAGGAATGGAGGTAATTGTGCTTTGTGACAGTGCACATCCTTAAGATGTTATGTATCATTGCGTACTTAAAAAAGCAGTACACTTTCCATTGATCTTTCAATTTCATTTTGATTTAAAATGCAGATCTTTCCCTCCGTTGAAATCTTAGCATTTTTATTTTAAAATGTATCGGAAAAAATCCATTTCAGACATATGCAACACCATAAATTACTTTTTGTGGTTGAAACAGTATTCGCTTATGTCATGGGCTGAACATCCTCCTTTATTAGAATGCTATTTATTGCCACCAGCTGCGGTGCTTAGCTAAGAAAGTTCTTGACACCAGCAATTGCTTTTCAGCACCAGTGCTTCCGGCTGCTATCGGGGGCTTCTCTTTCCAAATGCAGTCACCCCTCTAAACTGTTCCTTCTGGTGCACAGACAGCTCCTGTCACTGTTACGGAGCGCAGGAGCTGGGGGAAGGGATCTGATCTGAACCCACCGCCGGATGAGCTCTTTAGCCATAAATCTCCTACATCTTTAAGAGGCCTTGCCAAATACCCCTGGCAATACTGGCTTGAAAGCTGTCAAACGCATTCAGGAAATTTACGCATCAGTAATGAGGGGCTTCCAGGATTAAGACACATGTTCAGCTTGTGAGCAAAGGGTGCTTTGCCTAACTAGCCTCAGATTTAGTAAAAGCAGAAGTAGGCATCATCCCTACTTCTGTAGGCATCAGCCATGTACTCACTGGTCTCTGTTTTGTTAGGCTTCAGAGCAAGGAGAAGCCAGACAAAGGCCATTATTCTCCCTCTGTTAAGGGCTGTTACTACTCCTACACGAACACAGCACTGTCATTTTCTTCTGCCTATGCCAGTCAGGAGCACTAGGGAGGAAGAGGAGCACAGTAGCAGCAGTGTCACCAGGTGTCCCACAGAGCAGCAAGTGTACCTTGCAAGGCACATCTGTGAAGTGGCAGCACACGTGCAGCTCCTGTGTATGCTATCAGTACAACAGCAAGATTTGCATGCCTTCCTTGCAGCCGAACCCCTAAAAAGCCATTGCATGCAAGTGGGCTCCTGCAAGCAACAGTCAGTGACTGGAGGAGGCTGAACTCTTTTAGCATGGAAAGAATTCCTTTCCTCCCTCAGAAGAGAAACACCCAGTAGGTCAAAGAGGATGGTTTCTCTGTAGTATAGCAAAGATGCCTGTAATACAGATGCCTGAACCACTGCAATCTAGAATATTTGGGGGAGGGAGGAGCGAGGGAGCAGGCCCTGAGCTCTCAAGCACAATTTTCCCTTTACTCATTCTTCTATTTAATAAAATCTGTATATTTTTATGTAGATGAGTATTTTAAAACCTAAAACATTCTGCAAATATTCAAGTCTGCAAATACTCTAACCTGACTGCCAGATAGATAATTGGCAAACATTTTCAATCTTTTTTTTCCACTTTGAAAACTAATACACATAGTTGTTCTATTCATTTTAGAGACAGATTACGAGAAACTAATCACTTTTCTGCCCACAATGCAATTCCTCTACATAACCGGAGGATACAAGAGACACCCAAATGTTTATCTCAGTGTACAGTCAGTCTTTATTACTTACCTTGTCCCTACAGATAGCCCATAACAGTTCTTAGCAAGTTACCTTTCACCTTCACTTGTTTAAAATGGACATATATACGTGTTTCCTTAAAAATGATTCAGAAACAAATTGGCACAGCAGTTTGACTGTGTTAAGTGCGACTTCATAGCTTTCATAAAGCACTTCATAAAAATTACTCTTTTCTCTGCATCTGTACTCTCCTTGGAATGTAGTCTGGGCCTTACTCTGCCCTATATTCTGATACAAAGCTAGTATCCAATTCTTCATCACTGGAGGAGGTCTGCTCCACTACACTGACCCTATTCTAGCCTCTTCTTAGCTGAAAGTGCAAGACCAGAGATGTGATAACATCAAGACAAGCAAGGCCCCTCTCTCCTCTATTCCAGCTGGACTTCTGCCAATTCAAATGGATGAGTGAGGGCCAACAGACATGTTAGTGCAACCCTGTATTTAAAGCTAAATTATCCCCTGGATGACCCTAGAGTCAATTTTCGGGTGCAGAGACTAGCATACAATAGAGTTCAGAAAGACTCCACAGGCCAGCTTTGGAAATGCCTTGACACATGCCCCTGGAGGGATACCACAGGAGGACATGAGGGAACACGTATGCTCTCATTTACTGTGTTTGTGCAGTGTCCCATTTTGTGATTTTTTTTTTTAAAAAAAAAAAAAAATTTTTTTTCTTTTTTTTAAAAAAACCAAAAAAAAAAAAAACCCTCCCCTGAGTTTCCATTATACCAAAGAAAATGAGGTCTACTGATTTTAATTCTTACTGCTTAGAACAGTAATTCAACTCTGCAGACAAGTTGTCCCCTAAGGAGTTCAGCAGTTCAGCAATATAACTCTTCCTGTCCCTACATGATGCAAGAAGTTTCTGGCTGCATTGTGCACAAGCATGCACCGTGTTAGCAGTGGTGAGCAGTAGCCTCCTTAGATCCCCTTCTCCTAAGCATCTACCTGCATGAAAAAAACACCAGCTTTCCACAAATGAAATGTCAAGGGGTAAGCAAGCCAGCAGAAAGAAAACCTGTATTAGCACACATTCTCTGTTCTGTTCACAAGTCTACAATCTTAAAAGAAGGGGCAGAAGAGCTGTCCAAAATGCAAAGCACATACCTGTGTTTAGTTGGCTGCCACATTACATGGCAGTAAACTCAGCAGGACACTACTTTTGCTTTCCACATAAGTTGCTTTGCTGGAAGTTCTGGGAAATTTTTTGTATTCTTCCCTGGTGTAGAGCAACCTTCATCAGTATTTAATTGGGATTAGACCGCTTGGGGGTTCCCCTGAATAAGGCTGCTCAATACAAATTTTTTAGGGTATATAATTCACTATAATTCTCAGTTGATTTAGGCTTAGATTAAGCTACCACAGAAAGCTGTTAAGCTTTATTCAGTTCTACTGGCTCTCCTCAAAGTATGATTTCAGAAAGGATTCAGATTTTCAGACCAAATCAATTATAAAACAAATGCATAAAAACCTTTTTGAATAATAATCATGCAGATGCAGCAACATCCTCATTTTATGTAAATATTGCTTCTTTTCTTGCAGATCAGAATTGTATGCACAAATCTCTTAAATGCATCTTGAAACAAAAGTTTTTCTAAAAAAAAAAAAANTGTGTTTTACTGCAATTTCAATAAAAGTTATCTTTATGACCATAGAAATTATAGTTAAGATAATCACAGAGCACAATGTTGTCTGGGCATTAATCCTACTTGCTTTCTTGTAGAAGGCTTCACAGTTACCCACAGCTTTCCTTCCCACGTAGCACAATTTCCCATATAAACATAATGCTTTAGGGTTTTACTAAGGCTGCAATTGCACATTAGAGCAGGTGCCTGTTCCTATTCCATAGGAGCATGAACAATACTCAGGACTCTAGTGAGGCAAAGCAAATGGGCAGGGAGTGACTTATGTCACTAACTAAAAAGCCAGGTCTCACCCACAGCCCACAGTTGTGACTTACATCCTAAAATTTCCCTAATTTCTAGAAACAAGTATTCAAACTTCCCATTAAGTCACTGCCAGAGACTTTCCAAAATCTTTTGCACTGGCCTATATTTAGTGCATCCGTAACTAACCCTAAAAATGAAGCCCAGATGCAATTTAAAACCAGTGGCCAAATTTTAAGAAGTAACATAAAATGGATGCGCTTCATGCCTGGGTTGCCTAACTTGAAATAGTAAATGGGCCAAGTTTTCAGAAATGCTCAGGATATACCTTGAAAAATTTTGAATTATCTGAGTGCTCTAACAAAAGAAAAGCAGTGAAGCAAAAAAAAAAAAAAAAACTGCTTACAGTGACTGCCTTTGATCAGAGTACTTGGGAATGGCAAGCTTGTTCTGTTGCTTTGTGACAAGAATGTGAACATGGCAGACGCGAGCAGTCACATGCTGTTGAAACCTCAAGGTTACAAAAATGCCAATAAAAGCAAGAGCAGTCCAAGACCAACATCATCCAAACCAAATAAAAGCATATAAACATCCTGGTTGGACCCCACAATATGAAAGTTCACATAAGAAAAGAAAAAAAAGCTCCAAATCGTGTAAGGGTAAGCAAACATTCTGTCTTGAAGACTTGATGCAGTTGGATAGGCATCTCTGAACTGAAAGTAAAGAATGACTGGCATAAAAAAAAAAAAAAAAATCACTCTACTTAGAATAAAATCAAGTTTTTATAAGTTCATGAAAGTTGGAGTTTCAAATGCACTACTTCTGATTCTTGCCATCCTATCACCCTGCAAAGGTTATTTGGCACTAGGTGGGAGAAGTGGGGAAGGGAGAGGAGGAAGAGGAAGAAAAGTAAAGCAAACAGTGGGTCTCGAGAAGAAAACATGGTTTTGCTGTATTTCTGGATGACCTAAATAAGCTAGTCAGGATGCATCTATAACATAGATGCAACAAAACACTACTCAGGAATTGCAAGATGGTTTTGCTAAAGAAACATTCAGATGTTTTACTTGGAAACTCAAAGTTAAATGCAAGTAATACAACAGAACATTTGAATACTGTTTTGGACTGTAAACATATCTATTGCAAAACTCCTGTTCCAAAAGCACTCCCTGAAAATCAACTGCAGCATCAAAGCGTACACAAAAAAGTAAGAACACCATGTAGGATTTAATGTGAAGAATGACAAGCCAGTGTTAATGAGAAGAGAGAAACCATATTACAGATACTCATAGCCAAAACCAACAAACTTGCTTTCACTAGGAATCAAAAAATAATTTTTAATGTAAGTTCTGGCATTACCAAAAGCCACAAAAAAGGATGCTGCTAGAGTTGGGAATGAGAAGACACTTCACATCTTCAGCCAGAATACTAAGCCCATTCCAAAGCTCACTTCAGTTACTGGAAGGTTTTCTACTGTCCTCAGTCATCAGTAATATCATTTTTTTCCATTTTATTTCCTTCCAACTTTCAAAATGGAAGGGCAGACATTTTCCATGTAACTTCAAGTATTAGAAATATGAAGTTAATTCATAAGTATAATGTAGTGTATAAATATAAATATCAGTATTTTCTAAGACACCATATGCAATTCACACCACACTTCTGAAGTAAATAAAATATGAATAACAGAAACTGTGACTTACTTCCATCTCTCCAATATTCCAATACTCTTCTTGGAAAGAAGAAAAGGAAAAATGCTTTCAGAGTTTCTCTAAATCTCATGCTGATATTCTACTAATCAAATAATATTATCATGATTAATTTGAGAGTATTATTTTACAGCAGAGAAGTACAGTAGATATTAAGAATTAACAGCGATCAACTGATGTTCTATTAGCTAAACCAGAAATGTTGGTAGATGCAGTATGTTAGTATGAATAAGATTGTATGTCTTGTGACAAAGTTAAGCTAGATTTTTTATTTAACTAGATGAATCTGTTGATCATTCTGGGAATATAAGAGGTTGTTTTTATGACGCAAAGAGCTATTGGTGTACTTGAAGATGTCCATTAACATTCATAATCTGAAAGCAGTCACCAACTAACCATGGCCACAGAAGAAAATTGCATCAGCACCCATCAGGCTTTAACGGAAGTATAAATCACAAGCCACAATCTGATTCTCACTTTACTGTATCTATAAACTTTAGGAAAACCAAAGATCCAAATGCACCAATGAAGCACCAAACCACTCTCTTCAACAAGCCCTTTCCACATACACTAACAGCAAAAGAATTCACTCTTAGCATCAAGTTGTATCATTTAACCCAAGAAGGGCAGCTACCCTTTTGATTTGGCCCACATAGATGATTCCTCACTTTTGCTGATCTGCTGAATATTCAAAGTGCAACATCATGGAGAACTCATGTGCCTCCATTTCCCTGGGTACTGCAATAGTAAGGGACTGCCTTCAGGCTGGCCCAGACAACATCTCTAGAATTGTAGAGCCATAGAATATCCCAGCTTGGAGGGGATCCACAAGGATCTTTAAGTCCAACTCCTAGCTCCCCGAAGGATCAACCAAAAAAAAAAGAAAAAAAAAAAATCAAAAAGAATCAAACCATATTTCTGAGAGCATTGTCCAAGCACTTCTTGAACTCTAGCAGCTTAGTGCTGTGACCACTGCCCTGGGGAGCCTGTCCCGAACATCCTCTGATGAAAAACTTCTTCCAAAACCCAACCTGACCCTCCTCTGATGCAGCTCTATGCCATTCCCTCTGGTCCTGTCACTGTCATCAGAGATCAGCACTTGCTCCTCCACTCCCCTCATAAGGAAGCTGTAGGCCACCATGAGGCCTTCCTTCAGCCTTCTCTGAGCTGACAAACCAAGGGACCTCAGCCATTCCCCACACCTCTTTCCCTCCAGACCCTTCACCACCTTCGCAGCCCTCCTTTGCACACTCTCTAATAGCTTTACGTCCCCCACATACTGCACTGCCCAACCCTGCACACAGTGCTCAAGGTGAGAGCACACCAGCACAGAGCGGAAAGGGTCAATCCCTTCCCTTGACCGACTGGCAGTGCTGGCTTACCTGTAGAGGTAGTTGGCTCACCCAACTAGCTTACCCAAGTCCTAACCAGGAACACCACTTGAGATGCCTCTATAGAATCAAGAGCAACTCAGAGGACTCTCACCAAAGTGTGTGCGTACCCCAACCAAACCCTAGAACACAGCTGAGAGGGCCAGCACTGACCACATCAGTCCCTACAGGCTGTGCTTACCTCAGAGCAAAGGTCAGATGGAAACTGCCCAGCAGCAGGAAACCCAGGGGGGCTTTCCTCTTGGCCTTTAAAGCCAATTGCCTGCTGTGCTTCCAGGCTGTTTACTAGCACCGCAGGGAGAAATAAGGCTTTCCTTGTAAAAGTCCTTCTCCGTGAGAACCAAGGCCTGTTTTGGTATCAACCAGGTGCTAAGAGCTGCAAACAATCGTGTTAATTGCTTAATTGCCTACCTTAGTATTACTGGGGGGAGGCTGCCCTGGGCTGGTTTTTTGCAGAATCAAGTGTAAAGGCTGCTGTAGTGACTGTGAAAAAAAAGGAAGTGCATAAGAAAAGCCTCCTTTAGCCAGAGATAAGAACTATCTCGCTTAACCTCTCTCTGAGTGGCTAGTAGGGTATGTTTGGGGAAAAGCATAAAAACAGGACAAGCGTTTGGTAATGCTTTTTTCTAATATAACCTCTCAAGTATTCTGCAGTTGAAGAACTTAACTACTACAGACCTCCCCATGCTTAAATCTTTGATGTTTAAAAAACAGCCAATAGCAACCCTGCTTTCAATAACACCAGTGCACAGACTTGTATCTAGTGTATGCTGTGAACCTAACAGCTGCTTAGAGCCATTATGAGGGAGCCTATTTCCAATATGTGCTAGAAGATTGTGTAATAAATGTGGAGTAAAATTTCATATTGTGATTATTAGAGAAAACAGTACTTCATCCATCAAAGTTACATCTGTCCTATTTGGGTCTTTATCAGTGTAGTTCTGTGCTATGTAAGCAGAACAACAAAAGCAGTGGCAGTATCTCCAGGAGCTTTGAGATAAGCTTTCACTGTGCCTATATATCCATATGTGTGCTTAGCATAGAAGAGATTTTACGGCCATGTAGTTCCTGCTAGTCCTAAGCATCAATCAAGCATGACAAGTCACTACCTAAGATCAGGTTGTTCTTGCTAGTGGCATGGTTCCATGAGTGGAAGAACTTTGCCATCACTGAAAGAACAAAATGACTGGTGATGTGCTTTAGTGGGCGACAGTGCTGCTGTCCTCTCCGGGATAATCTGTGATGTGTGCTGGCTCCCTGCAATGCTCTGATATGAGTATTAAGTTCACTATTTTCTTGTAGGAATCATTTAAATATATCCTATTATAAAACAAAACCATTTTATTTAACTATGAATATGCTAGGGAGTTCATTTAAAATTCCCTTACTGTACGCATCACATGTTATTTTTTCAATTAAACTGATTCAGTACTGGAATACAGCATACCTATGTTTCCTTGAGTACTCTCATAGGTAATTGAACATCTGGAGGTAAAAAAAGCAACAATAGAAGAGATAACATATAGATTCTTCATATTAAGCTGAACAAAATTCCATGATCCCTACATGCTGCTTGAAAGTGGATATAAAATATCTCAGAGAGGAGCTGTACAACTTGAGACTATCAAGATAGAAGAAGGGGTTATGAAAATGTATAAATATATTCAGAGGGAATTCTAGGGTGCCATTACTGCCATCTGCAAGACATGTTTCTCTTCTGGGTTCTAACTTCTGTTGCTTAAGAAGCTTTAATATAAAGTGAATACTACATTTTTGCTGCTATTTACACCATATGCATCTCAAAGCTTTGCTTATTCTTAATGAAAATTAGATTAATGAAATTCCTTTTCAGAATTTTTAGTATCTTCAGAAACTTTCTGTTTTCAGGAAAAGTCCTACATTCTGGACAGAAGTGGGAGAGTATAAGGCATGTAAGAAGTAGGGAGGAAGAAAATAATGGAATTATCTGAGTACTCTGTACATGTCCTACCTGCTGAAAGGCAGTGAAGAATTTGTTTGTTATCTCTGCAGTCACTCCCCAAAGCTGTAACTTACATACATTTTTTACATACTTTACACATAAAAGTAGAGCTGCCTTCACTGATGTTGGCTTGTTTGAGTCGGTCTTGCTCAGCACATCACTGAGGGTCTTGGTGACCTTGCTTGAATTGCAAGGGTGTTTGCACTGATGAACTGTTCTGGAAGGAAATAAAAGTCATGAGTAAGCATTTCTGCATTGGCAAACACCATCCTATCCCTTTTCGTCTTCCTCTCTTAATGGGGAAAGTTAGCATAATCAGACTTTTGACTGTCACTTCCTGCACACATATCTGTCTGTATGTGCCTGTATATAAGTGTAAATAAACTTGAGGTCTGCTCCTTACCTCGGTTGGCCTTGGGGTGTTTCAGGAACCAAATATTATGTGAAATACAGAAGTTTGTTTCTTTTTGAAAAGGTCCCTGCAGAATTGCTATGGCACAGCAGCCAGTATGTAGTTTTCACATACCTAGTACATTTTATTTGTCTCATTGTGTTTCATGAACATTAATGAATTCAGTTTCAGAAAGGAACTATGTAAAGACTGTAATGATTAGCGTTATTTAAGGGATTTGTGTAAAAAGAGCTTATTCAGGTGTCAGTGGCAAAATGAGACATAAAACCTCTGAGCCTTAACTCACAGGTGATCACTCAGATCACTGCTGCTTCAGAAATATCACCTCCTTACCTGTTTTCTGTAATATATTTAGGCATACGAAATTAAGCACCTTCGTATTGTTTTGAATCTTGATACTTCATTTTCAAGATTCAAACCAAGCAGTTAGCCCATCTCTCCTGAACACATATATAAGCATCGGTATCTGAAGATACATTAGCTGAAAATTGTTAACTCAAGTAGAAGCAGAAAAATACGAATGCTAGAAGAAAGTGATGTTCTGAAATTGTTCCCATATATCCAGATGTTTTCTGTGCCTCACACACTAAGGCTAATTTTGACAAATGTCTGAGAAAGTCTGGCCAAACTCTGCTGTAAGTGTAATAGTTTGCACACCTATGTCAAAGCTAAACTTCTGATTGAGAAATGACACTGTGCCTTTGTATCATTAACAGTTGGGACCTTCCCACACCCTACACTTCTATATATATGATATCACATAACAGAAAAGGTGAAGACCCCACATTTATAAAGAGGGAAAAGTGTAAAATAAATTTGGGTAAAACCTTTTCACCATGATACCAGCCTCATGGAATGCAGAGAACCCATGGCGAAAGAGGCAGATGTGTTAAACAAGGTGTATCTAGGGAGCAATATAATGTTATGGGCAGCTCCTCTGGTGACCATTGCCCAGTCAATAGCTTGTTTGCACTGTTGCATCCATGAAGGAAAGTTGTTGGTTCAACTAGCTGTGTAGCTCTACTACAGCTCTTACCATTCTGCAGCCTTGAAAGGCAGTTGGTCCACTGGGTGTAAAAATACAGTGCTTGGCTCAGTTTATTGTTTTAATTTAAATGGACTTGGGAGATATATTATCTCCTTGGGTATAAGCTGATGAGAGACTTGAATGATGGTTTGACTTCATTAAGATCCTTCTGCAGGTGGGGTACTGTTGCCATCCTTTGATTTCCAGGAAGGAAATGAGAGCTTTAGTTTCTAGAACCAGGGCAAAGTCCACATATGTATGACTAAAGGAAGGATTTGCCAAGTCCTGTTTAGTAGCAGCTCCTGAGCACTTTTTTCTGAGTTCACATGCACTTTTCAGCAGTGTTATCCTTAGTCCCTGAGACTAAAAGCATGTGGGAGTATAGAGGAAATGTATATGTTTTTCCCAGCCCTCTGTTGGACAGAGCCCAAATTCCTTGATGTGGGAGGGATATGAGGTTCAGAATTGGAAGAAAGGCTTGTGGCAGAAGCTGCCAACTGGAAAGAGAGATCCACGTGCAGAATCCCTTCCAAAGATGAATCAGGGTGAAATGACTTTACATGTTCTTTCATTGTCCTTCCCACCTTGTAAACATTCCTAAAGCCTGTCTGTAAGCCATGCATAAAGAAGTGCTAATATTCGTATGTCAGTACTGGAAATGGTTTGTCCCACACCTAGAGAGCCAAGTTCATCCCCTATGTAATTCCACTCACTTTAATAGCTCTGCAGGAGAAAGGATACAGGCCCAGTTAAGTCCACCCAAAAGCTACAGGTTCTGCTGAAAACAGCTGCTTGCCTTGTGGGTAGGATGAATTAGGCCTCAGTTGCTCAGGCCTTTGCAGTAGATTCCTCTTCACTTCTGTATGCAATTCTGCCAGGAAATATCTAAATTATCTGGACACCAGGTGTTTGAAAGTCTTGAAAGCCCCATTTATAAGAGTTCAGGACAGCAGAGCAACTCTTGTTCTCGATTCTTAAACTATGTCCATCGAATGTGTATTTATGCTATATATGGTTTGTATTATCCTATTAGAAGGCATTTCTTGATTAGCTGCAATTGTCAGGAAGGATTTCTATTCTTTCTGGTACATTTCTTGATTTTCAGAGAGGGGAAATGACTGTTCGTCTTTCTTTGCTCAGTCAGTCAACAGCTAGAACTAGGATGTGGGTCAGAGTGAACTGATACACCTACAGGTATTGAATTGCTTCGGTGTCTGGTCAGTACCTCTTAATCATACAGTCAGAGAAGGCTGAGTGCCAGCTTTGCAGTAAAAATGGAATTTCACCCTGCGCTCAGACCAGCAGGGAGTTTCAGAGCAGCTGGGGAGAAAACTTTTGTAGTATCATATGGGAATGTCGTTTAACAAATTCTCTTCTATTACAATAATTGTGACCCTGGTGGTGCCTTCCAGTCTTATGTTCCTATAAATACCTTGCTTAAGAACTAATTCCTCTTGACAATCTGATGGAGCTTCAGCTCACAATAGAGCACGTCAGTAGTTAGTTCGTCTTATGGCTAACTTCAGCACCAGATTTTTGCTTTCTGTTGCTGTGTTATTCTAGACAGCAGGATACTGGTTTTAATATTACCTGTTGAGAATTTTTTGTTAATGAGTAAATAAACTTTCAGCTCCTTCAACAACAGATGCTCTAAATTAAAAGGTCTAAAAACGACATACTTATTCTTTAAGCAAATGGTGCTCTGTAGGATCCTGAGTTACAAATGTAATCGTGAATGTGTACAAAGTCCAGTTAAAAGAATCTGCCTGAAACCAAAGTTCACCCTTATAAGTATAATGTCAGACATGGCGATTAGTCTTAACCAAAAAACTAACAGAGGAAAGACCTTCAGAGTGAATGAAGGTTAGTTTTTTAATCAACCTAGAGCTTTTTATAAATTTGCTTTCATGGTGGAATAAAACATGAGACTACATAGCTGATGCAAATGGATTTCCATGAGCTGTCCCAAGCAAGAGATAAACCTGACATACTCTTGGACATTGAAACGTATGTACAAAACTACAGCTATTTTATGGGTGCATGTCTGTGAGAGAGACGGAGGGGAAAGTGGGATTGAAAGTGAAAACACCTACTTCCAATTTCCCTGTGCCCAGATATGGACATGAGGAAAACTCATTTTTATAACCAGCCTACGCTACTTTAGGAACAGCACCTTCCTTCCTTCCTTCCACAGTCTGTTGCACAGTCTGTATGTGGTGTGAGATTAGGGCTTCTTCAAGATATTCTTTGTTCTTCTCATTTTACCTAACGCAAAAAGGCAGGTGGTTGTCAGGATTTTACCAGGTAAGAACAGAAGTATTTTTTTTTACCCTAAGTCTACAGATGCCTCAATCTCTGCATGTTATTACACAAATTCATTAGCAAAAATTTGATTTCTTCTCACTTTGCTTTAGCTGTCTAAAAGGTATCCCAGGCACCTAAGATCCCAATCCAAAGGTCACCTCTCCTAATTTAGGAATCTAAATGTGTTCTGTAATAAATATGTCCCCACCCATCAATTTATCTCCCACTGTTGTCTTGAGACTCTCCTCCTCAGCATATTTCATCTAATTCTAAAACAAATGAGTTAAATGTGTCCATTTTGGAGTAAAACGGGACAGCCAGTATGTGCTGGATGTCTGACTTCTTGACAGCTAAAATTAAAAAAAAAAAAAAAAAAAATCAAACCCATGCTTCTTTTGATTTTCTTCTGTGTAAAACTTCACACACAGTTAGCTGTATGAGGCATTTTAGATCCTAAACGGAAAGATCTTGTTCAGCCCAGAACCTACAGGTGACGGCAGCAGATATGGCAGTTTGTCTGCACATTCCTGCCAGGATTCCTTGCAGTCCACATCAGTCATTTATTCTAAATTAGGAGTGTATTTGCTCTAGGCTTGCTCTACAGTCAGTGAAGAAAGGCAAGTACCTTCAGAGAAGTGTGTCTCCGGGCATGCCCGCCTTTCTCCATTGACAACCGAGGAAGCCTCAAGCTGCTACAATCCCATCCTGGGTATTGTAGTTAAAGGATGGGATGAATCCATGTATGGCTGCTGCAGTGCTGAGGCTCATCATAAATTTGAAATCCACTTTAAAATCTTGCAAGTAGAATATAAATCATACATCAAATTGCATAGACAGACGGTGATGTGTTTATGTAGTGGAACGCATATACATGCATGCATGCATGCATGTTTTGTGTGTACTTATACTACAACAACAAAAATAGCCTGGTAACATAGTCTTTGAAATAATGAAACCAGTTTCTAGAAAGATGTAGGAAATATCTACATTCAGGTCTCAGAATAAATTGTTTTTCAGAAGGGAACTTTATCCTCTTGTACAGAGTGAAATCCTACAATCAAAGACAATCAAATTCAATATAGCTAGTTCTGGATCTAGTTGAGTATGAACCTATGGTGAGACCACTTTGACCTGACAAAATAAGAATTTAAAATAAAATAAAATTAAAATGCCTAGTGGTAATAAGAGAAACTTTACTACTGACCTCTGTAAAGATTTATTGCCAAGATTCATATTGTCAGTGACGTCCAGGATCAACAGTGCTTGCAAGCAGTGGACTCAAAATGAAGTTGTCTGGTTTTGGCAACAAAATATTCTGCATTTAGCAAAGGCATATGTTTCAAACTCAAATGACTTCATTTCAAATTAAAGCAAAAAAATGTTTTGAAGTGTAGTCATTTGATAATCATTTGCTTTAAAATAAGCAACATATTTCTATCTAATGGGATCCACATCTCTAACAAATGAACCAAGAGTGTGACAAACAAAAACCAACCTGCTCTTAAATATAATTCCAAAATAAATTCCATCTAGTACTTTTTTGTTGTTGTTGTGCTGTGTTTTCCTCTTTTGGCCGCCTGTAGAACTCCCACAATTTTTTCATTGCTACAATGACAAATGCTATGAGAAAAGACCTGGTCCACTGCCAGAAATCTACTCTAGACTTCAGTATGTTTCTGCTTTCAAGAGTCAATTGTTTTCCTTCTCTCCCAGGGGCCACTAGCTACCTTATTACCAGAAAGAATGACCCCTTGACAGCGCAATTGAGATCCAGAAACTCAACAAAATTGTAACCCCTCCAGTGGCATCAGAATTCTAATCAACAGCAGAGGGTCTGGAAGACAAATGTACTTGTGTATAAGGCCACCATATATGAAAGTGGCTTCTCTACTTGCAAAGAAACCTATTTCTATTTTGTTTCTCTTGATATTTTTATTATCCCCTTTCTTGTAACCTTTTCATTGCTAGTGTTCTTAAGGTAGAAGGGTTTTCACAGCATGGGAATTATCTGTACTCAGTTTACACAGTTTGCTGCCCATTCCTTCTCTCGCAATCTATTTCATGAAATATACAACTAGGCATGGGAGCCCCCTAGTTATTACTGATTTTTTCTCATATTCAGCTTAACCCACTAGCAGAACAATTGTTCTGTCAGTATGTTTATTGCCACATAGGAAACACAGGTAAGGAATCCCCAGCCTTGAAACAACAGTGAAAATGAGCATGCACCAAAGTGGTGTCACACAACAGTATTTCTCAAGTGTAATTACTACCAAAAGCACTCAACTTATTTGCTGGATCCTTCTGTATGCCCAAAATGTGAGCATCTAATGATGTTTCAGATAAATGCAATCAGATAAATACATACAAAGAGGTTTTGGAGAACAGGTCCCTAGTCTAGCACATCTGTGCGCAGGAAGGCTTGCCCCAGAGTCTCGAGGGCAGCAGAATGCACACCTCCAAACCGCCAAAATGCATTTTGAAAATATTAGCAACCTTTATGAAAATCTCTGCATGACTTAAAAGTTTCAAGTATGTCTTTTCTTGTGTTTGTGTTACAAGGATTAGCTGGAGTCCATTATAAGGAATTTTTTTAAGAGCAGCCAACCAAATGTAGAAAACAAGTTACCATGAACCAAAAATTACTCCCAGAGACTCTGCCATCTGAGTACTGTGAAGCAGGAATTGGGAAATACTTCAGATGACTGTAGGAGAAAGTTTCTCAAGATACAGAAAGGCAAAAATACCTAAAAAACAGAAGCAGTCAGCACGTCAGTATGGCAGAACATAAACACACTAGACCTCACTGCCTTTAACAGAGCTTTGGAGCTTTGGGTGAACACAGGAATTTGCAGAGACAGGAGCCTTATAACAGGATCGTGGCCTTAGGTACAGGAAAAAAAAAAATGCACAGCAACAACGTTCCACTGAACATGCAGAGGTTAGAAGGGCATGAGAAGGACAAGAAAACATGAGGGCAGAAAAATAAACCATGTTTTTGTTACCTTTCTCAGACAAAAGCTATCCCACGGTGCAAACAACGAAATGGAAGGTATCAGACCCTGGAGCGATCTCTGGAAGGAGCAGCAGTTTGCCAGCCTGGCATCTCCAGAGCAGGACCAGCATAAATGGCAGTGAAGTGGTGTTTCGTGCACCATCCCCCCAGCAAAAGAAAGCACCATGTGCCAGCCTTGCTTTCCCTGCCAAGCCACAGCATTTCTGCTACAGACAGGCAGGAGTGAGGGTGCCATGAAAAAGGCTCTTCCACACCTTGAGCCAGCCCAAAATGGCTCAGCAGGGCAGCTGAAGTGGTACCTGAATTTTCAGGTCACTGCCATACAGTAGGGTCAGAGTGACTGAGCTCCTTACAAGCAGTCCCACTACAGGGAAAGTTGTTCATCATCAAGGTCTTAGTTAGTAACCAAAAGGAAAAAACTGAAAATTACACCTCTTGGCACTTTCACCCAAAGTGCATAGACTCTTACTGTCATGTTATGTTATGTTATCTTACTGTTATGTTAGAGTCATATCTTTTTAATTTCTATACAGAAGTGCAGAAGAAACTTATACAGATTGTTACGTGTGAGTGCAGTACATTGACAACAGTACACCTAAATAGTGCTGTCAAAGTACAAGACCTACCTGGCTGATGGAATATTCTTCTAAAAAAGCAGCTCTGCAGTTCCCTTAAACAGAATGAAAGAAAATCTAAAGATAATAATGAACAAGAAAGTAGCTGCTTCTGGCAGACCCATCAAGTTAAATGGCTTTTTGTATTGTTCCAGGCCTGCCCACTACTGTGTTCTGTGGCAGGGGGTAAGGAGAGGGAACTTTCACAGATGTTTAGATGAGGCCACAAATAAAAATAATACTTTGACAGAGAATTCATCCTATTAAAAAAAAAAAAAATGCATATCTCCAACTCAAACAGAAATCCTTTAACGTGAAAAATATTGAGGGTATACATGGAGCCATCCAGTAATACTTCAAGGAAATGCGCTGTTCAAAATAGAATATGCAGCATGACTAAAGACACTAAGTGGTTGGCATCACCTGAGCTTAGTTTTAAATACCCGTGATAGACATTTTTGGAATATGTTTCCTTAAAGTAGTGTCATGGATTTACTTCAGCATTAGCTGATGGGCTGAGCTGGTGTTCACATACCCAAGAAATACAAAAAGGATTAGTTGCTATGTACGTACAAAGTTTGGCTTTTTTGTGCCAGTATTGGGATTTATTTGTCCTCCTGATGAAACATTTACCTCACTCTGCCTCATCAATATCAGCCTCACAGATCAACAGATCTTCGTATCGACGAAATAGAGAAGTCAATATCTCCCTATTATTATTTAATAAGTATTTCATTGTCAGCAACTGAGTGAGAACAAACATCTGTGCAGTGTAATGGCACGTGCTTTAATTTTGTGAGGTTACTATCTTGCATATGTTTGACAGAAGAAAGCTAACCTGTAGTAAAAATCACCCAGTAATATCAGCGCATAAAATGACAACATGTTGAAGGACATTTAAATTGAACAAAACAAGGTGGTTTTTTAGTCCTACTTTTGATATACAAATGTTGGATGTGTTTTAGTGTGGCTTCTGACTATGATTGATAGGAGATGCATCAATTTCAAGGTTTGTGAATTTAAGTAAATTGTTGTCAGTGGTATCACTTCTTCTTTTTTGTATTTTTTTTTCAAATTATCTCCTTACAGAGAATAGAGTATTACAAATTGAGACAGGATATACATAAAGCATCAATTTAGCTTGAATATCCACTTACAATAGGAAAAAGAAAATAGTTGTGATAAGAATGTGAGTACATCAGAGTTGTTCAGAAAACTCCAGAGTATTTAAAAAACAGCACTGATAGCAGTGGGTTGGTTTGGTGGGATTTTTTATTTTTTTTATTTTTATTTTTTTGGCTTTTCTCTATTGTTGTTTGGTTTGCTTTTTGTTTTTGTTCCTTTCCTAAATAATCATCAGTGTTTCTGTTTGGAAAATACTTTGCCTGCCTCTCCATTCAAAGGACAAGTAAGAAAAAAAAACAAAACAGTAGATCTTAGGGACATCTTTTATCTTTGTCCTCAGAACATAATTCCATTACTTTCCACATTAGCAAAAAACAACAAACCCACAAACCAACCAAACAAACCCAACTGTATCAACTGCTTGAAACTTGTGGGGAGGTCCTTAACCCTTCGTGGCTTAATGGTAATGCTTTATTTACCTTGAAATCCTATAGAGCTTCCTTTAAAGCTGACAGTGATTAAACATCCTAGGGCAAAGCTTGCTGAAGTTCAGTACCTTCAGAAATTAGCTGTGTCTGATTTTAGACTAATTTTCCCTAGACTGCTTATCTGATGATGTCTGACTTAGGATCTGGTTAAATGCCCAGATACTTTTTGTTATGTTTTCCAGCATATGGTCAGGACTTGTTTCCATGTATGTGTGTGTTGTGTCTATGTATCTACATGCCCGTCCGTATGCATAGAGCAACGTATATGCCACTGGTGTGTGGGTTTGGTTTTAACATCAGATTCTGTAAATGAATAAAGATACCATCTTCATTTTACTGTTCTCTCAAGGAGGCAGCATGGAATGGATTCTGTAAATCTGACTATACATGTTGCTGATTAGAAGCTGATGGTAACAGTTAATATACAAGGGGACAGAGTAGTTTTTCTTCTAACATTTTTTCAGAGGAAAAAAAATGAAAATTTGACAGAAAAGAACATTTCCAGATGTGACTGTATGGGGCTTGATTTGAAGCACTTTTGTTATCTCCTTAATAATGCATGTAAGCATGCTCATGTGAAATGTTACGTTAAAACTCAGTCCTAGTGGATATTTGTGCTTATGAATTGATTCCTTATCCATATTTTATGGAGAAACAGCTCAGCACTGGATTACAGCGCATTATTTTCCAAACTCCTTATGAGACTCTGCAGATCTCCCTGCCGTGCCTCCAGGCTTAAATTAAAAACAAAACTTAAGTAAAATTTAAAGAGACAACATTCAGAAACTTTCTTTTTACCAAGCTTCTGGAAGTTCATAATTATTTTTGCCCCTAATAGGCTCGCCTTTGAAATAATTTGATGGCTGGGTTTGGAAATCTGCTTGGAAAGATCTGGCATCCCACAGCCATTAATGGGAGTATATATCACAGAAATGATTTTGCATATAAATAATGGTATACAGGATTTGGCTTAAATTGTCTGCTTTTGTTTGATTTTTTTTTCCCCCTTTAAGATAATTTGAAGGGAGGCAGGAAGATCAAATTGAATACAATTTGGAAATGGAACTAGGATAATTGAGCTAAGGAAGCTGAACTTGCCAGTCACCTGTGACCTCCCCCTGGTCACACGCCGTTCCGCAGCCCATGCCAAGAGGGCCCGGGCAGAGCTGCAGGGCACCAGCAGAGCAGGCGGCTTCGCTCCGTGCCCCCCCAGCCCGCTCGCTCCGCTGCTGCTGAGCGTGGGGTGACCCAGCGCGGTGCCCTCGGCCGCCCGAAGGGCTCGGAGGGGGGCAAGAAGCGGAGGAACGAAGCCCCGGAGCTAAACTGGAGCTGGGGGTAGGGAGGGTGTCCCTCCGAGTCTCTCACACCTGCAGCCCGCAGCCGTCCCCGGGTGCCAGCCCGGCGTTGCGCTGCCCGTTCCGGCGCGGCCGCTCGGGACGCCCCGGCAGCCGGGCCCTTCGCGCTTTGAGGATAATTATTGCTAATCGTGATTGGCAATAATAGTAATTGCCATATTCCGCCAGCACCCAGCTGGAACGGTTTCTTTTTATTATGATTATTTGGGCTAACAATCGGCGCTGACAACAACGGCAGCCGGCCCTGCTGCCCCCTACACAGCCGTGCAGGCGGGGGCGGGCGGCCCCGCCGGGTGACACAGGGTGGCCGAGCAGAGGCCGGAGCGGCCGCTGTACCGAGGCTCCCAGTAAAGCTGCGGGTCGCTGCCAGTGCACCTCGGAGCGTTTATTTTAACCAAATCGGCCGCGTGGATCGCGGCTCCGCGGTGACTCTGGCGATGAGGGGTCGGGGCGGGGGGGGCGGNGGGCCGCCCCCAGCAGCAGCGGGCGGAGGCGGCTCAGGGCGCTGCGCTCCGCCTCGCGCGTACCGCGGCGCTGACAGCCGCGCACGAGGTGGGAGCCCGACGGTGCGGGGCTGCGCCGGGCCCGCCCCCGGCCCCGCTACTACCGTGACCCCAGGGATTACAGCGCCGGGAGGAACGAGGCAGGATCCCCCCCAGCGCCGCCGCCCGTCCCGTCCCGCCCCCCCGCGCGGGATGCTGCTCCCTGACGTCAGCTGTTCGCTCCCTCTTTTGTTCGGTTCCAAATAGCGGGAGGCGGCAGCTTACCTGCGGCGGCTGCGGGCTGCGCCAGGGCCGGGTCCTGGCGACGTCCGTCAGTGCCGTCCCCCGGAGCCGGGACGGCCGCACCTCCGCGCAGCGCAGCGGGATAGCCGCCCGCAGTCCGCGGAGCAGCGCTTCGCCGCCCAGAGAGCAAAGTTTCTGTGTAACCTGGAGCTGTGGTGGCACAGCTCAGCGCTCCTTACCCCGATCCACTGAAGGATGTACACCGCCAAATATTATTAATTACTCCTCCCCCGGCCTTTATTTTTTATTTTTCCCTTTGCCTCTCACTCACGGCCATTGCCGTCCCACATTGACCAAAACAGCTGCACGGCAGCAGATCACCTGCGGCAGACACTGACTCCTCTCCTCCCGACTCTACAGAGTCGCCGAGAACAGCGTTGCCTCGGCGGTGCGCCGAGGGACGGTTCCCGGTTCGGGAGGGGGAACCGCCCCGCGCCCGCTCGGAGCGCAGCGGCTCCCACCGCACACACGCGCGCACGGTGCGCGCCCACCTCCGCGCCCACACGCAGGCTCCTTATTTCCTGCAGGGATTAAAGAGAAACTTCAAACTGGGGACGAACTAATTGACGGGAGAACCGGTCACTTTGCTCCACTTCAATTTCTCCCCGGAAGGCTGAGCCCCGCCGCTGGGTGCGCGATCCGCCCTCCCCGGGCGCTCCGCGGTGCCGAGGTTTCCCACCCCGCGGTACCTCCGCGGCGGCGCTGCCTGCGCGTGGGGCCCCGCACCGCGCGTAGCGTCCCTTGGCCCGGCTCGGCCGCAGCCCCCGCGCCGCGGGGAGCCCCGTCCTCCCCTCGCTGCTCTTTCGTTCTGCCGCGCGCCCCGTAATTCTTTACAACGAAATTGCTTCCCCCCTGCTCCCTGGGTTTTAATTTAGTAAAGGAGTGATTAGCTGCGGCTTTAAAAGGGCCAGGGCTGCGCCGGCTCCAGCGTCACCTCTCACCTCCCGCAGCCCCGGGCCGGGGTCACCGCGGGGCCACGGCGGGGGAGCGGGCAGCGCCGCTCCTGCCCCCACTGCGCCTCCCTGCGCTCCCGCGCAGCGCCCCGCGGAGAGGGCAGCAGCCCTGCACCCACCCCTGGAACGGAGCATGGCGGAACCGCCGGGAAGGCGCGGCCGAAAATCATTGCGGGGTTGATGGCAACTCGCATCGCCCCGTCCTGCTGCCGCCCTCTCTTTTTATTGCCGGGGAGGGGGAGGAGGGCGGCTGGGGCTGCTTAAAGGCTTCGCGTAAACTTTGGCATTTTCAGGGAATAACTTCAAAAACCTGTGCTTGATTGAATTCAGGCGTGCGCCCGGCTCGCATCGATCTGTGGGTTCATTGGAGGTGTAAAGATCCATCCATAACGTTTCAGTCCGGTGTCCCTACACCAGCAGATCCTGCCTTCTCCATCACCAAATCCTGGAATTAGTTTAACAAATACATATATATATATATTATTTTNCTCTCGGCCATCGCACAGAGCCAGGAAAGGGTCCCCCCGCCCAGTGGTCGCCCCCTCCTCTCTCTCTCCCTCCTCCCCCCCAGCCCGGCCGCTGCCGTCCCTGGGCTCGGCCGCCCCCGAGGGC